>JAFFSR010000217.1:0-600000 GCA_017163975.1 Anastatus disparis
TCATGTTACATCATCGTGTCACTACAGGTAAGTTATGCATATTTTCTATCATGAATCGAATAACTAATCTAGAAATGTATTTTTAAATCACGAAATCATAGCCAATAATCGTTCAATAATCTATATCTTTTTTATTTACTCCCGGAGAATTTCGCGGCATAAGACTTTTATGCTGTAAATAAAACAATATATTCAAAAATATGTTTTACTAAAAAATATTGATTGCCAATATCGAACCAATACTCGATAACTTACTTATTTACGGTCAAAAAAATTTTTGGAAGCTAATACTTTTATGTTGTAAATACAATGATGAATCCAGAAATATATTTTACAAAAAATATCGATTTCCAATATCGGATCAATAATCTATAGATTTTTTATTTATGGTCGGAGAATTTCGCGGGATAAGACTTTTTTGTTGAAAATAAAATAATAAATCCAAAAATATGCTTTACAAAAAAATTGATTTCCAATATCGGGCCAATACTCGATAACTTACTTATTTACGGTCAAAAAAATTTTGCAAGCTTAATACTTTTATGTTGTAAATACAATCATAAACCCAAAAATATGTTTCACAAAAAATTCCGATTTCCAATATCGGATCAATAATCTATAGATTTTTTATTTATGGTCGGAGAATTTCGCGGGATAAGACTTTTTTGTTGTAAATAAAATAATAAATCCAAAAATATATTTTACAAAAAAATATTGATTCCCAATATCGGACCAATACTCGATAACTTACTTATTTACGGTCAAAAAATTTTTGCAAGCTAATACTTTTATGTTGTAAATACAATGATAAATCCAAAAATATGTTTTACAAAAAAATATCGATTTCCAATATCGGATCAATAATCTATAGATTTTTATTTATGGTCGAAGAATTTCGCGGGATAAGACTTTTTGTTTAAAATAGTGTAACTTTGATAGATATGATATTAAAAAATTTTCAGACCTGCAAAACATGATGGAGGACAGTGGTGGGGATGAATTACTGATGAATCTCCTGTCAGCAGAAGAACACCTGCTTAGTTCGAGAGATCCTGAGCTACTGCCGCCCACCGAAGAAGCACGAGAAGTTATAAATTCGTTAGATGATCACGTGATTTATGATCATAGTACTCCAAACACGATGTTGGAGGGGTAATTGCTGATACTATAGCGCCACCACGACCTAATGAACCGTTGCCTGGTTGCTCCCCACTGGAATGACCAGGATCTACAAACGTCGAATAAAATAGTTTCACCTGAAACTACATTATCTGACATTATCGACACCAGGTACAGAAGATCTCGACTATTGAGATGTATGTAATTTCATAATTGTATTCATTCTTATATATTACTGCTCGGTATTGTAGACGAATGTCTTCAACAGGAGATGGTACTTCTGCTCAGGAACACATCACCATTCATGAAGAAACTTCACGATATTACAAACAGTTTAAGCTTCAAGGGCGACAATTAAGAGTGTCGATATTACCTCCGCCAGCTAATGCAAATGTATATGGCTGGTTGGAGGCTGCTATAAACGATTTATATCGTCACGTGTGTGAATATGCACAACCATCAGATTATATTGGCATGACTATAAGCTCTGAACGTTTTGTGCACGGGTCTCTATGGATTTCTTTTAGACTGCTTCGTGATTTTTCACCTGTAGATTTACTAGAACTGATAGCTAGTATAGCGCAGAGTAATGATGGTTTCGAAATTGACGATGTTTTGAATGTTAAAGTCAGTACTGTGACTAAACCAGAGGGCCGGGGTCGTGTGTCTCTCACTAGTGAATCAGTTTTTAAGAAATCCATTCTAAATATTGAAAATAGCGACAGTCTTTGTCTTCCACGCTCGCTAGTCGCTGCTCACGTATACGCCATACGTGGTCAAACGCGTAGTGGGATTTTCCATGACAGATGGAATAAAATAAGACATCATACAGCACAATATCAGAAAGTGCAAGCATTGAAACTTGTAAGAGCTGCGAGAGTTACGATACCCGAGACGGGCTGTGGTATAGAGGAGATTAAATTATTTCAAGAATATTATGCACTCTTTGGAGTCGCAATCGTTGTTTATTCATTTCAAAATTTTGCTCGTGGCTATAGACCGCTTTACGATGGCACACGTTTCGTACACGACGTTGGTAATGTCGTTAGACATACTCTAAATATCATGTATTATGAAAATTCCAGACATTACCAACCAATTTTAAATTTACTCGCAGCGGCTGGGAGTCGAGGCTACTGTATACCATGCAATAAAAAAATTTAGTCATACGAAAAATCATAAATGTGAACAAAAAATGCTATAAATGTTTACAGAAGCCTCCTTGTGATATAAATCAGGAAAAAATAAAATGCTTTCAATGTAGCAGAGATTTTTACGGTACCGTTTGTTTTGAAAATCATAAAAATTCAAAATCTTTCGATAGTTCTCGGTCGGTATGCGAGAGTATAAAAATTTGTCGTGTATGTAGCAAAACAGTGCGCATCAACGATAAAGAACCACATGATTGTAATACGATATTTTGTAAAATATGTAATGGTAAAAGACCAATAGAACATCTTTGTTACATGCAACCTATTGTCGATAAAAAGGATTCATGATGAATAAAAAACAATTCTTTATTTATTTTATGATTTTGAGACTCAGCAATCAGAGAGCATTTTAGGCTGTGAGGCTGAAAAAGTAAGGCTGCATGTACCAAATTTATGTGTTGTCCAGCAAGTGTGTAGTTACTGTTTGAACGATGAAAATGTATCAAATTCTTGCGAAGTATGTGGGATGCGCGAGTATGTGTTTGAAATTGACCCCGTGAAACAGCTAGTTGATTTGGCCTTGGCACCAAGAAAAAATTTCAAACAAATCGTTTGTATAGCACACAATGCGCAGGGTTTTGATGCACAATTTATTCTTAAACATTTAACAGAACGTAAAGATCTCAAAAATAAGCCAAATGTAATTTTAAACGGGTCAAAAATAATCATAATGGAAATTTTATCGGTTAAATTCATAGATAGTTTGAATTATCTACATATGGGTTTAGCTGCACTACCAAAAGCTTACGGTCTTGTTAATATCGAGAAAGGTACGTTCCCTCATCTTTTTAATACACCGGAAAATCAGAATTACGTGGGGGAAATGCCACCGATATGCACTTTTTTTCGCCAGATTCGATGAAGATCGAAGAGCGACGCGAATTTATGCAGTGGTATGACGAAAAAAAAGCTGAAAATTATATATTTAATTTGAGAAATGAAATTATAAAATACTGTAAGCAAGATGTAAAAATTTTACGTTTAGCATGTCTGGCTTTTCGCAAGACCTTCATCGAATGTGGTAATACAGATCCATTTGTAGAGTGCGCCACCATCGCATCTTCTTGCATGCGTGTGTATAGAAAAAATTTTTACAAAAAGATACAATAGGTATTATACCTCAAGGTGGTTATAGACAAGCAAATAAACAGTCTATGAAGGCGATGCGATGGTTGTGCTGGTTGGAAAATGTGCTGAATCGACAAATTCAGTATACCGTTCGTGCTCGCGAAAGAGGCTTCCCGAAGGCCCTCTAGTGGACGGATATTGCGTACTTGAAAATGGAAAGAAAATAGTTTTACAATTTCACGGGTGCTATTGGCATGGTTGTGTCTGGTGTTACACAATAAACCGAGACTCGAGGCTCGTAAACGGTGAAAATATGGACGAACGTTTCGAGAGAACCGCGCGGATATCGGAAGAAATACGAGCCCATGGTTATGAACTTATCGAAAAGTGGGAGTGTGATTTCGATCGAGAGTACTCGGAAAACGAGAATATGAGGTCGTACATTGAAGATAAGACACGAAAATGGCACGCGCCGTTAAATCCTCGAGAAGCATTTTTTGGCGGGCGAACGGGCAATACAGTCAAAATTTACGATGCAAAAGAGGGTGAGAAAATAAAATACGTGGACGTGTGTTCATTATATCCATATATCTGTAAATACGGTCGATATCCCATTGGTCACCCAACTCTCTACGTGGACGAGGATGAGTGTCGCTCTCTGGTGGGTCAAACGAATGACATAAGTCACGTTGAAGGTCTTATTAAATGTGAAGTATTGCCGCCGCGAAATTTATATCATGCTGTACTCCCCGTTAAAATGCATAATAAGCTTTTGTTTCCACTGTGTCGAACATGTGCTGAATTAATGTACACCGCAGATTGTGACCATGAAAATCCTGATGATCGTGTTTTTATCGGTACGTGGGTTGCTGACGAGTTGAGAAAAGCTGTTCAGATGGGCTATATCATACGAAAAATATTTGAAATATGGTCTTATAAAATTACTCAGTACAACAAAGCCACG
Source organism: Anastatus disparis (assembly GCA_017163975.1). Taxonomy (NCBI): domain Eukaryota; kingdom Metazoa; phylum Arthropoda; class Insecta; order Hymenoptera; family Eupelmidae; genus Anastatus; species Anastatus disparis. The sequence goes on from JAFFSR010000217.1 coordinate 4,363, forward strand.
GGTCAGGGTGGTCTATTTCCAACTTATATCGATAAATTTTTCGCTGAGAAAACGTACGCGTCGGGTTACCCTTCGGAATGTGCTGACAGTGACGAAAACGCGATCGCTCGATATATTGAGGAATTTGTGAAACAAGAGGGCATAAAATTAGATAGAAATCGAATAAAATATAACGCCGGTCTGAGATCTGTAGCAAAACTCTGTTTAAACTCATTGTGGGGTAAATTTGGTCAACGAGAAAATATGCCAAAGACCGAAGTGGTGGATGATCCACAGAGGTTGTTTGAATTACTCTGTAGTGCTGAGAGCGAGGTTGACTCAATTTTACCGATCGACGATACGACAATTTACGTATGCTGGCACAACACGGAAGCGGCTGTCGAGCCATCGGCATTATGTAACGTTGTCGTAGCCGCTTATACCACAGCCTTGGCGCGTTTAAAACTCTACGAAGAATTGCAACCGTTGGGTGAACGTGTATTGTATTACGATACTGACTCCATTGTGTATGTAAGTCGCGTGGGTGAGTACGATGCGAAAACAGGGCCGTTCTTGGGTGACTTGACCGACGAATTGGTCTGTTATGGTCTTGGCACAAGCATCACATCATTCGTCTCTGGTGGACCCAAATTTTACGGATATAAATATTTGACACCAGATGGCGTTGAAGGATGTGTTTGCAAAATCAAGGGTATAAGACTTAATTCGTCGGTGAGTCAGAAAATAAACTTTGATTCCATACGAAATCTTATTACTGGTGAAATACCGCCACTTTTTGCAAACTATGACGCTATTAGACGCACACGGTTTCACGATGTTATAACACGACCTGAATGTAAAATATGCGAGCCCTTGTACTCAAAGAGACGATTTGTAAATAACGAGATTAGCTATCCATACGGTTATAAATCTAATTAAATAATAAATAAATGTTGATATATTATTACCGAAGTAAAAATATTATGTACATATATATATATATATATATATATATATATATATAGGTTATAGAATTAAGACAAAAACAATTTTGTAATAAATTTCATAATTTATTGAAATTAAAATTAATATAACAAAATAATAAATTTATTTTCTGTTAATTAAGTAGTCGTCAATTTTTTTCATAATTATAGGTTCCAGAATAATCTTCATTCTTTCCACTCTCATTTTAAATCTCTCTGTGTCACGAGCCGCTTGCTCCCACTCTCCACGTCGTGCTGCACGACTCGCATAATCCCACACGCGTATCACGTGAATATCCGGTTTACCTTCCTTGAACTGCACCTTTTTGTTTGATTCATTATTATTATTATTTTTCTGCAAGATACGGATAATCACCACACTTCCTCACGACAAGTCTCTATAAAATTTTATCAAAATTTAAAAATTTGAGTCTTTAATGGAATTTTTTGTTAAAATTTGATTACCTTTGCTCAAATTTGTTGACTATAACTTATTTATTTTCACGACACCAAAACTTGTACAGCACTAACCTATAAATGCTGCTGTTTTTACTTTTATACTGGAAATGTGGGGGGGGTGACGAGCAGAGTGTGGTGGTGGTGGTAGTGGTGGCGGGAGTGATGGTGACGAGCGCTTTTGAGTGAATAACAGGTTAATACTTGTTAAGCTTTTCCAGCCATATAGCTAATGAGCGGAATAATGCTGGCGTCAGCCAGCTATATGGCTAATCAGCTAAACGATTGGCTAGCGCCAGCACGATACTGCTCGCACACGCGCGCGCCGCCGCCGCCGCCCGCCCCCCACTCTTGCTCATCACTACTAATGATCGTATATGTAGAGTGGTTCGAGGACGTGATGAGGTTAGTAGTAGAAGTTTAGCAGCGGCGGTAACATGGACGTTTGCAGGTGGGTGCATCCGTGGACTTTGATGATTTGTGGACCCAGCTCGTGTGGTAAAACAGTATTCGTGAAGAATTTTTTGCATCACATTGATCGCATGAGTGATACGAAATTCGAGCGTATACTCTTGTATTATACCGAGTGGCAGGCAATTTACAAGGAGTTGGGTGAGGGAATCGAATTTCACGAGGGTTTACCAAAGAGCGAAGACTATGCCAATGATCCACGAGCAAAACTCTTGATTCTCGACGATCTGATGAGAGAATCGTCCAGCAGAGCTGTAGTCAATCTCTTTACCAAAGGCAGTCATCACAATAACTTGAGCGTCATCTTTATCTCGCAAAATCTCTTTCATCAAGGACAGCGAGAAATTTCTCTAAACTCTAATTACATCGTGGTATTTAAAAATCCGCGCGATCGAGCGCAAATAAATCATCTGGCGCGCCAAGTCTGCCCCGAGGAGCCTCGTTTTTTGCAAGAGGCATATCTCGATGCCACAGCACAACCACACGGCTATTTGTTCATAGATCTGAAGCAGGGTACGCCTGAAAATGTGAGATTTCGTACTTGTACATTTCCGTTTGACAAACATCAGTACGTTTATGTGGCTCGTTGCACACCCATAAAAGCTGGTGCTCGCTCGAATAATGTACCAGTCGTGCGATTGTAATGGAGCCGGTAAAACGTAGTCGTAGCAGCAGACCAATTCCAGAAAAGTACTGGACTCAGCTACATGTTTTGTGTAAAAGCGAACTCTATAAAGTTAAGGCTATAGTACGCGAAGCAAATTCTAAACTTATAACGTACATTTGCGAGTGTGCTTTGAACATTTTACGTGGAAATATTCCACTCAGCAAGTATTATAAGAGACAATTGCGAAAATTCGCACCTCTGTTGCGAAAACTCGCTAAACCGGGTAGTTTGGAGGTAAAAAGAAAATTGATGGTAAAATCAGCATATTTACTGCGGCTAATTGTGAAACCTGTTTTATCGGCATGGAGTACGCAAGAAAAATGATTTTAGTACCGCAAGAGTGCTTGGAGCAACAGCTTCAGCAGCAACAGCATGACGTAGCAACTACCAATCATACAACACCAGCATCCAGTGTCCAGACACCTGGTACAGCCACGACACGCCTCGACGAGGAAATGAGTAAAATTTTACATTCTGCGGGTGATGAGCGCCAAAAATCTTTGCAATATCAGCAAATCTTGCAGCGTTACTTGCATCTAAGAGAGGAGGAGAAGAATGAGAGTGGGGTATAATACGTCCACACGAGACAGCATTATTAGAAACGGAAACGACAATGGATAGAGGCAATAATGACGAAATCGACGACAAACAGATTGTTGAGTCGGTACCGCAGAAATTTCGAAGCAATGCTAGACATCTCATTAGATACTTGCGACAAGCTGGTAATATTGAATGGGACAGTCGTGGTATAATCAAACTAGATGGCGCTGTTGTCGAGGGTACTAATATTGTCGATTTGGTGAACGAGGCTATGAGAAGTAGAAAAAGACCACCACCGCGCGGATACAAACAGTTTGCACGCGTCTTGCGACAAGTTAGTATACCTCGAGAATTCATTGGTAACGATCAACTGTGGCGTAAGATTGCATCTCATAGCGCTGACTCATCGCCGTCATCGTCGTCAGAAAACGAAGGTTATTATACTTCAACAGCTACTAGTCAGACGAGTGTAAAGGAGAAAGAAGTTGAGAGTGCGAAAAAGCGTAAAAAAGTTGGTAGCGAGTTGGCAGCTACACCATCAACCCCTGCAAAAAGAGTCGTCTCGAACAGTTAAAATGGAACCGCATGTGAAAGCATGGAAGGAAGTAATGGAGGGGGTGGAGGAGGAGGAGGAGGGGGAGAAAACTGGTACTTTTATAGACCATCTGATTTCAGTTGTACCCTTTGAAATGCATCTGCCAGGCTACCAGTTTCTCGGCCCTGGCACACATCTCGAAGAGCGTCTCAGACGCGGTCAGAGAGGAAAAAACCCTCTTGACAATGCCTGTCTAGAGCACGATATTTCGTATTCAAATAAAAAAATAACGAATCATATAAAAGCCGACAGACTGCTGGCTGAACGAGCATTTTCACGCATGCTCTCAGAGACTGCGGATGGTAATGAAAAGACTGCAGCTGGTATTACTGTTTTGTGCATGATCAGCAAAATTGCGTTTGATCAATTTTTGAAACGCATTAAAAATACATTTAAAAGACAGCAAAAGAAAGAGAGAAAGCTAATTTATAAGAGGAAAAGGAGCAATGAGAAAGAAGGAGAAAAGGAAGAAGGAGACGTCAAAGCCGGACGGTCTTGAGCATTATTACTATAATCTTTCTGCACCATCAGCGTACGCTGGTGCTCATCTACTGAAACACGCGAAACCCAAAAAATTTGATAACAATACCATCGCCAAGTGGCTGGAGAGTCAGGATGCACATACCTTACACAAACTCGTGAGACATCGTTTTCCTCGTCGACATTACAACGTTTTCAGCCCCTTTGAGGTGTGGGAAGCTGACTTGGCAGATTTTAGATCACTTAAAACCTACAATGATGGGTACAGCTATATTCTCATTGTCATTGATGCACTTTCAAAGTTTGCCTGGGCAGAGCCTCTTCTCGACAAAACGAGCCGAAGCGTTGCTGTAGCATTGGAGAAAATTTTATCACGATGTAATGATAGACATCCTATTTACCTACAGACTGATAAAGGTAAGGAGTTTATCGGTCGAGAGGTGCAAGAGGTGCTAAAAAGAAACACATTACCTACCGAGTCGTCAGAGACCCTGATATAAAGGCAGCCATTGCCGAACGCTTTATTCGAACTCTCAAAGGTCGAATCTGGCGATACTTTACTCACTCGCGCACAAGACGTTATATAGATGTTTTGCCAAAAATTGTGACGTGTTACAACGAGTCGTGGCACAGTGCTATAAAAATGCCCCCTTCCAAGGTCAACTTATATAATGCTCACGTGGTACGTCGAAATTTGACGTTGCGTTACGGCGAAAAAAGCCGTTTAGGGTAGCTAAATACAGCGTTGGTGATCTGGTTCGTGTCAGTCGTGCCAAGACAGCCTTCAGGAAAGCATACGAGGGTGGCTGGACTCTGGAGCTGTTTAAAATTATAAGAGTCGACACAAGACAACAACCACCCGTTTATACTTTGGCAGATCTTGGTGGGGAGAAAATTGACGGATATTTTTACGAAGAACAGTTGAGCAGAGTGCGCAAGGATTTAGATAGCGAAGCGTTTGAGGTTGACGAGGTTTTGAAGAGTAAAGGTAGGGGGTCGAAAAAACAATATTTGGTCAGTTGGAGGGGATATCCAGAAAAATTTAATTCTTGGATAGCGGCTAAAGATTTGAAAAATTTACAATGAACGATGAATTTTACATGGTTTTACCGAGCAACAGCAGCAAGTTTGTCTTTCCACACAATGTGGCGACACATTTCACAACACAATTATCACAAAATTTTTATCTTCATGGCGACTGGTGTGTAGGACTCACGGAAATTCAAATACCTCTCACATTTCAGCATATATCAATAGTTGAGCGGGAGGGAGTCATTTCCGTTAAAACAGCCAAACGTGAAATGGCGAATGTTTTGCGAGAAACAGAAGAGACTCAACAGGGGGCCGAGGTGTTTGCCAGAGTCAAACCTGGTGTTTATCGTGATATTGAAAGTCTCTTGGAAGAAATAAATGATCTCGAGAATGTGAAAAATCATTTATATTTTGAAATCCAAGCTGGTGGCTATGTACGGGTTAGATGTCGATGTGGAGAAGATTGTACAACTTATAAGCACACGTTTACACTATCGGAAAAATTACTTAGAATTTTAGGTCTGGAAAATGTACCAATTTTCTCTTGCAAAGGTAATAAAGAACACTACATTACCGGTAATCGTCCAGCAAATCTTGTAAACGGGTTGCCAACCGTGCTGATGGTTTACAGCAACATTTGCCAGCCTTACGTAACAGGTGACATGCGCACGAGCTTACTACGTATAGTCTCGCTTCATTTGCGCGATTACGTTTACGGAGGTGTTGAAATTAAAACTTTTCACCACCCATGTACCTACCACTGCTGTCTTCAGCGTTTCAGTCGATCGAAATAGATATAAGAGACGAACACGGATTTCCCATTCCATTCGACTACGGTACGTTGACTGTAACGCTTCACTTTAAGCGCATCCGATAAAATGTCTGAGTTTGAAGATTTCTTCAATAACCAAATGGTTGGTGGTGGGGGTAAGTGCGTTAGAGCTGGTAAACCTTGTTTTGGTTATCACCAGTCGGGTGCAGGAGTAGGTAGTTTTGAAAGGTCTCTTCCGAGCAGCTATACCGAAGATCAAGCAAGGTGCAAAAGTGGTCGGTAAAGAGGCTCTCCGAGCGGGTAAAAATATCTTAGATGATGTCACTCTAGGTGGCAGACCTGTCAAAGAGGCGGCCTAAGAGCGCATTCGCGAGAGTGGTAAAAATCTCAAAAGAAAAGCTGACGTTGTTCTGGACAAATTGCTCTTGGGTGAGTCGAGTGCAAAAGATGGGGAAGAATCTGAATATAAAAAGAAGAACGAGGCATCGTCAGTTCAGTCGTCGAGTGCAGCTGGTACTACAAACACCTCAGCAGCTAAACGCTCGAAAAGTGGTAAGGTTGCGAAAAAGAAGAAGAAGAAGAAGCAGAATAAGAAAGCACGTGTAGCTAGAGATATTTTCGAAAATTAAAATTTCAAGATGGCGTTGTTGCATACAGAATCTTGTCAGTCAATCAAGTCGGAATTATCACTCTTTGAATTACCCTCGACACAGACTGCAATTGAAGGCTCTTACTGGGTACAGTATAAACCGATATCTTCACTCAACGACCAATCACCAATTGAATTTACAATCCCTGGCAACACTGAATATCTAGACTTGGCTCACACAATGTTAAGTGTGAGTGTAAGTGTAACATGCACTAGTGCTGAACCACCTAAGGATCCGAGCGTTGGACCAATAAATAATCTTTTGCATTCGTTGTTTAATCAAGTCGACGTGCTATTCAATCAGAAACCTGTTTCACCGCCAAACAATGCTTATGCATACAGAGCTTACATTGAAACATTACTAAATTATGGTCCAACAGCTAAAAAGTCTCATTTAACGAGTGGTTTGTGGTACGATGATACAGCAGGGAAAATGGACGATACCACAGGTGGTAATGTAGGTCTCAATAAACGTAAGGCACTCATGATTGGCAGGAAGATTGATTTACTCGGCCATTTACATTGTGATGTTTTTAATCAAGACAAATTATTACTGGGTGGTGTTGAAGTTAGAGTGAGGCTTGTGCGTTCTCGTGATGGATTCTGTCTCATGGATCCCGCTGGTGCTTTCACGGTAAATATTACCGAGGCTACGCTTTTTGTGCGTCGGGTAAGATTAAATCCTTCACTTGTGCTAGCACACGAAAACTATTGTCACAGACTACTGCAAAATACCCACTGACACGTGTAGAAGTTAAGGCTGTTACGTTACATAATGGTGTGCATGGGGAAACAATCGACAATGTCATATTAGGTCAACTGCCGAAAAGAATTATACTCGGTTTTGTTGAAAATAAAGCTTACAACGGAGATAAAAGTCTTAACCCATTCAATTTCAAGAATTTTAATATAAATTTTTTTGTGTCTGTACGTTGATGGAATGCAAGTGCCATCGAAGCCCTTACAGCCAGATTTCAAAAAAAGCAAAATGTACGTTGATGCTTATCATACACTTTTTCCGGCACAGGTATTCACTTTATGAATTCAGGCAACTCGATTAGCCGTGAAGACTATCCAAACGGTTACTGCCTATTCGCTTTTGATTTGACACCTGATTTATCGGCGAGTGATGGTAGTCATTGGAATTTGATAAAAAATGGTAATGTACGAATTGATGTTAGATTCGACGACCCACTAGAGGGCGCTGTAAATTGTATAATTTATGCTGAATACGACAATTTGCTCGAAATTGACTCGTCGAGACAGGTTGTCGTGGATTATAGCGGTTAAGTAGTGGTGGGGATATATTTCTCACTATTTAAGTAAAGCAAAGCCAGCTTTATTATCTCAGTCGGCGAGCAACTTTCATTGCAAACAGTATGGACGTGGTAATTGATGTGCAGTTTTTAAAGGACAACAAAAATCGTTTGATTCCAAAGGAGGTGGCTGTACTCGGTATTCATAAAAACTTTATCGCTCATTGGATTGTGGCGCCTCCTTGTAATTTAAGACGCTTACCTAAAAATGCTTTGAGACAGAACAATTGGGTGACGCTGAATCATCATGGTCTGGAGTGGTACGAAGGTGATATATCGATAAAAAGATTATACAAAAATTTGGAAGATATTTGCATGAATTGTCGTACAATTTTCGTGCGAGGTCAAGAAAAGCTTGAACTACTTTCCAAGCTCACCACCTGTAAGATTGAAAATTTAGAAAAAGAACAAGATTGTCCAGCTTTTAGAAATTTAAATTTCAGCAGTGTACGGTGCATGCATCATTACTTAAAATCACCTTATTCAAATTACGTGTGTGCACTAAATAACGTTGCTAATCTGAAACATTGGCTACTGAAACTTAACCCCAGCGTAAAATCGCTGATTTCGGAAGAATTTTTAGAAATTCTCCGCAATGAATTCAAAAGAGATTGTTCGATATCTGATGAGGATAAAGTTTCACGCAGTAGGCGTTTATCCAGCGGATCGGATTCCTCTGATGTGGGTGAAACCTTGTGCGTTTGTACTTAATACGCAAAATTATAACCAGCGTGGTGCGCACTGGGTTGCCATATACGTTGATAAGTATGGCACAGGTGTGTACTTTGATAGTCTTGGTAAACCACCACAAATTCAACAACATTTACGACGTATTCAGCAAAATTGTAAAAAATTTAGATGGAATAATAAACGCTTACAAAGCGAATATTCTAACGTTTGTGGCCATTATTGTATCATGTTTCTGTATTATATGTCTAGCGGATTGGGTTTCAAGAAATTCTTGGAAAATTTCTCACAGAACTTGCAAAAAAATGATACTATAGTCAAGAATTTTGTGGGAAAAATCTCGTACGAGTAATATGATATTTGGTTGTCTCTGATTGGTCGCACAACAACTTTTTGCGGCGCCCCCACCAATTTTTTACAGTATAAAAGAAGCGGCACCCACTCAGTCTAGCCACAGTTTGACGACAGTGATAGCAGCAGTAACAACAAAGCTCAAGCAAGATGGTTGGTCAAAAGAGAAGCCTGGAGCAGACATTTGGTAATGACTTGGCATATTTAATAAAACAAAACAGCAAGAAAAATTATTGGCAGCAGGTTCTGCCAATGGTCTACAGGCTGAACAGCTCTTTTGGAAAAATTATCCAGGTAGGCCTGGAGAATATAGGCGGCGAAGGCAAAAAGGAGTTTGCACCCGTAGTACGCTTCTGTGGAGCCAATTTTCAAGGTTTACCTCTGTCACTGGACTGTTGGGAGGCGTTGAAGCAGGAATTTGATAAAATTGAAGATTTTTTCACTTGCTATAACGAGGAATCTATGCTGGATCAGCGGCTATCTATTCCTGGATACACTATCCGTTTTATGATTAGTTTTCACGAGAGAGCTTTTGAATTGGTACCCAATGACGCACAACCAGAAGGAGAAGAGTGTGGTGGACCGCCGAAAAAATATGGTCGATTTAATCGGTCACTAGTATTTAAACGTGTCACGTTTGAACGTTTAAAAGATTTATCAAAATGTATAGATTATAGAATTAGATATTTAAATACTGTTGTAAAATCTGTTGATTATATATTACGAGAAATGGTTATAAATATGAAAAATGTATTAGAAAATAGTCAGGAATCTCAATATGTATACTATACTTCTAGCGATATAAAAAGCACAATGTCTAGTTTTAATGATAATTTTGTAAATGATCTCATCGAATTATTAAAAAGAATAATCTAGTTTTAGGAAAAGAAGATGTGTTTATAATCATACACGAATTTATTATTTATCATATGTACACACTAGTTAATTGTATGAATGCTACGTTGTAATGTTTTATTATTAATAATAAATGTGTTGTTAAACTTTAAAACATGAGTATTTCAATCACCTTGTCTGTTACCAACTCCTCATCCTTCATACACACAATAATTTATATGTAAATTTTGTATTTTCTGATTCAATATAAAAATTTATAATAATTGGAAATTAAAAATCTTTTAAATTCATATTTTATAATTCAAGTTTTTATTATTTCGATAATTAAAAAGGATTATATTACAAAATTTTAAATTAATAATTTTGAAATATCGATTAAAATATTTTTATCCCCACTCTAAATTTTGTGGGAGGGGGTAAGTGACCCTCCAGTTCATCCCCACTCTAAATTTCTAGGAGGGGGTGAGTGACCCTCCAGTTGTTTGGGTACCATGCCTAACAAACCCCTACTTCGCCTTCTCAGAGGTCATTGACCTAGTGGTCAATAACCTTTGGGGTGGTGGAGTGGGGGTTTGTTGTGACGGTCCATGGTGCCCCAATAACTACTTATGGGAAATTAATCCAAATCCAGGAAGAATTAAAATATAAACTTCAGGATGACCAAAAAATCAAAATAAATGTTGGTATAAAATTGGGTCACCCCCCCCTGCGGGATCAAAAAATGAAGTATTTAAATTTCGATCAAATAATAGTATCGTAATTGCTCCAGCTAATACTGGTAATGATAATAATAATAAAATTGCTGTTAAAAATACGGATCAACAAAATAATGAAATATTTTCAATTTTATAAACTTTTATATTTAAAATTGTAGAGATAAAATTAATTGATCCTATAATTGAAGAAACCCCAGCAATATGTAAAGAAAAAATTGATAAATCTACTGAAGGACCCCCATGAGATAAATTTAATGATAACGGAGGATAAACAGTTCATCCTGTACCAGTTCCTATTCCCACAAATATCCTTGAAATCAATAATATTAATCTAGGAGGTAATAATCAAAATCTTATATTATTTATTCGAGGAAAAACTATATCAGGGGAACCTAATATTATAGGAACAAAATAATTTCCAAATCCTCCTATTATTACAGGTATTACAAAAAAAAAAATTATTACAAATGCATGAGTTGTAACAATAGAATTATAAATTTGATCATTACCAATTAATGAGCCACATGAACCCAATTCTATACGAATTAATATTCTTAAAGATAAACCAACAACCCCAGATCATATCCCAAAAATAAAATACAAAATTTCAATATTTTTATGATTAGTTGAAAAAAATCATAATTTCATAAATAAATTTATATAGTTTAATTTAAAACATTATATTTTCATTATAAAAATAATATTTTTAATATTTATAAATTTAATTAAAATTTTATTTAAAAATTTCTAAAAATTATCTTAATATCTTCAATATTAAATTTTAATAAATAAACTATTTAAATAAAATACTATTATAATTATAAAAAAAATAAACAATATTGAAAAAATTATTGATATCAAAAAATTATAATTTAAATAAATTAATTTTTTCTCTTCTTTTACTATTATAAATATAGAATTTTTCAAAAAAAATTCTCTCCATCCTTTGTCTAAAATTTTATATAAAAATTTCCCATAATTTAAAGGAAGAAAAATTAATTTATTTAAATTATAAATAAATCATATTTTCCCAAAAAAAATTCTTAAAAAATTTATTTTATTTACATTAATAATTTTTAAATAAATAATTCTTAACAAATAAAAAATTATAATTAAAATTATAATAATTAATTTCTCAATTTTAAACAAATAAATTTCCTCTAAATTTGAATAAATTAATAAATTCAAAAACCTTCCTAATGAAATACTAAATACTAATAAAATAAATATAGAAAAATTTATAATTTTATTGTCTTTTAAATTATAATAAGAAAAAAATATAAATTTTTCTATTAGTAAGTAATATCTTATTCGAACTCTATATATAACTGTTAAAACTGTCGATCATAAAAGAAATAAATAAATTACAAAATATCTTATTTTTATAAATATTATTTCTAAGATTTTATCCTTAGAAAAAAATCCTGAAAAAAAAGGTATTCCACATAATGAAAAATTAGAAATTATTAAAATTATAACTGTTAAAGGTATAAATTTCATTATTATCCCTAAATTCCGAATATCTTGATTATTTAATATTGAATGAATAAAAACTCCTGAACATATAAATATTATAGACTTAAACATTGCATGAATCAATAAATGAAAAAATGATAATTCCCACTCTTTTATAGCAAAAATTATTACTATTAAACCTAATTGAGATAATGTAGAAAATGCAATAATTTTTTTATGTCATATTCAAAATTTGCAGATATCCCAGCCATTATTATTGTAATTAAACCAATAATTATTAAAAAAATAATAATATAAATATATAATTAATAAATATTTAATTAATGATATCAATTATAATAATATTAATATCAAAATTATTTTTACTAAATTTATTAAATTAAATATTGTTATTTTCAATAGTTACAAATATTATTTTAAAATTTTTAGGGGGATTTTTTAAATAATATTAATATCAAAATTATTTTTACTAAATTTATTAAATTAAATATTGTTATTTTCAATAGTTACAAATATTATTTTAAAATTTTTAGGGGGATTTTTTAAATAATATTAATATCAAAATTATTTTTACTAAATTTATTAAATTAAATATTGTTATTTTAAGTAGTTTATAAATATTATTTAAAAATAATTAAAATTTTATAAATTTTAAAATAATATTAATATCAAAATTATTTTTACTAAATTTATTAAATTAAATATTTTTATTTTCAATAGTTACAAATATTATTTTAAAATTTTTAGGGGGATTTTTTAAATAATATTAATATCAAAATTATTTTTACTAAATTTATTAAATTAAATATTGTTATTTTCAATAGTTACAAATATTATTTTAAAATTTTTAGGGGGATTTTTTAAATAATATTAATATCAAAATTATTTTTACTAAATTTATTAAATTAAATATTGTTATTTTCAATAGTTACAAATATTATTTTAAAATTAATAATAATAATAATATTTATTTAAAATAAAAATTATTTAAAAATTCTTAATATATATTGTTTTTCCAATAAATTGGATTTTAATTTATCATGTTTTGAAATTATAATATTAAATATTTAATTATAAATAAATATTTTTATATATTTAAAATTCTATAAATTTAAGAATAAATATATATTAGTAATTAAATATTCAATAAATTTTAAAAATATTATTAATTTTTGAATTTGTTTAAAAATAAAAAAATTATTTAATAATTTATATTAATATTAATTATTTATTATATAATTATTAAATTATATATATATATATATATATATATATATATATATATATATATATATATATATATATATATATATATATATATATATATATATATATTATTATTATATATTTATAAATTAAATTTTTAATAAAAAGAAATAACATTTTAAAGTATATAATAATAATAATATAAATATATAATTAATAAATATTTAATTAATGATATCAATTATAATAATATTAATATCAAAATTATTTTTACTAAATTTACTAAATTAAATATTGTTATTTTCAATAGTTACAAATATTATTTTAAAATTTATTATTTTAAAATTTTTTAGAATTTTAAATAATATTAATATCAAAATTATTTTTACTAAATTTACTAAATTAAATATTGTTATTTTCAATAGTTACAAATATTATTTTAAAATTTTTAGGGGGATTTTTTAAATAATATTAATATCAAAATTATTTTTACTAAATTTATTAAATTAAATATTGTTATTTTCAATAGTTACAAATATTATTTTAAAATTTTTAGGGGGATTTTTTAAATAATATTAATATCAAAATTATTTTTACTAAATTTATTAAATTAAATATTGTTATTTTAAGTAGTTTATAAATATTATTTAAAAATTTAATAATTAAGAAGGGGTTAAAATAATTTTTGTTATTTAATTAAGGTATGTGAAGTAACAAATTTTGTTGTTAAAATTTTGATAAAATTTAAGAAATAATTTTGTAGGTTAAAATTTTCAAAAATTAAATTAAGAAGGGGTTAAAATAATTTTTGTTATTTAATTAAGGTATGTGAAGTAACAAATTTTGTTTTAAATTTATTTAATTTTTGTTAAAATTTTGATAAAATTTAAGAAATAATTTTGTAGGTTAAAATTTTCAAAAATTAAATTAAGAAAGAAAGGGTTAAAATAATTTTTGTTATTTAATTAAGGTATGTGAAGTAACAAATTTTGTTGTTAAAATTTTGATAAAATTTAAGAAATAATTTTGTAGGTTAAAATTTTCAAAAATTAAATTAAGAAGGGGTTAAAATAATTTTTGTTATTTAATTAAGGTATGTGAAGTAACAAATTTTGTTGTTAAAATTTTGATAAAATTTAAGAAATAATTTTGTAGGTTAAAATTTTCAAAAATTAAATTAAGAAGGGGTTAAAATAATTTTTGTTATTTAATTAAGGTATGTGAAGTAACAAATTTTGTTGTTAAAATTTTGATAAAATTTAAGAAATAATTTTGTAGGTTAAAATTTTCAAAAATTAAATTAAGAAGGAGTTAAAATAATTTTTGTTATTTAATTAAGGTATGTGAAGTAACAAATTTTGTTGTTAAAATTTTGATAAAATTTAAGAAATAATTTTGTAGGTTAAAATTTTCAAAAATTAAATTAAGAAAGGGTTAAAATAATTTTTTGTTAATTTAATTAAGGTATGTGAAGTAACAAATTTTGTTGTTAAAATTTTGATAAAATTTAAGAAATAATTTTGTAGGTTAAAATTTTCAAAAATTAAATTAAGAAGGGGTTAAAATAATTTTTGTTAATTAATTAAGGTATGTGAAGTAACAAATTTTGTTGTTAAAATTTTGATAAAATTTAAGAAATAATTTTGTAGGTTAAAATTTTCAAAAATTAAATTAAGAAGGGTTAAAATAATTTTTGATAATTAATTAAGGTATGTGAAGTAACAAATTTTGTTGTTAAAATTTTAATAAAATTTAAGAAATAATTTTGTAGATTAAAATTTTCAAAAATTAAATTAAGAAGGGGTTAAAATAATTTTTGTTAATTAATTAAGGTATGTGAAGTAACAAATTTTGTTGTTAAAATTTTGATAAAATTTAAGAAATAATTTTGTAGGTTAAAATTTTCAAAAATTAAATTAAGAAGGGGTTAAAATAATTTTTGTTATTTAATTAAGGTATGTGAAGTAACAAATTTTGTTGTTAAAATTTTGATAAAATTTAAGAAATAATTTTGTAGATTAAAATTTTCAAAAATTAAATTAAGAAGGGGTTAAAATAATTTTTTTAGTTATTTAATTAAGGTATGTGAAGTAACAAATTTTGTTGTTAAAATTTTGATAAAATTTAAGAAATAATTTTGTAGGTTAAAATTTTCAAAAATTAAATTAAGAAGGGTTAAAATAATTTTTGTTAATTAATTAAGGTATGTGAAGTAACAAATTTTGTTGTTAAAATTTTGATAAAATTTAAGAAATAATTTTGTAGGTTAAAATTTTCAAAAATTAAATTAAGAAGGGGTTAAAATAATTTTTGTTAATTAATTAAGGTATGTGAAGTAACAAATTTTGTTGTTAAAATTTTGATAAAATTTAAGAAATAATTTTGTAGGTTAAAATTTTCAAAAATTAAATTAAGAAGGGTTAAAATAATTTTGGTTAAAATTAAGGTATGTGAAGTAACAAATTTTGTTGTTAAAATTTTGAAAAATTTAAAAATAATTTTTAGTTAAAATTTTCAAAAATTAAATTAAGGTATGTGAAGTAACAAATTTTGTTGTTAAAATTTTGATAAAATTTAAGAAATAATTTTGTAGGTTAAAATTTTCAAAAATTAAATTAAGAAGGGGTTAAAATAATTTTTGATAATTAATTAAGGTATGTGAAGTAACAAATTTTGTTGTTAAAATTTTGATAAAATTTAAGAAATAATTTTGTAGGTTAAAATTTTCAAAAATTAAATTTTAAAAAATTAAATTAAGAAGGGTTAAAATAATTTTTAAATTTTAAATTAATTAAGGTATGTGAAGTAACAAATTTTGTTGTTAAAATTTTAATAAAATTTAAGAAATAATTTTGTAGATTAAAATTTTCAAAATTAAATTAAATTAAGAAGGGTTAAAATAATTTAAGAATTAATTAATTGTAATAATTAATTAAAATTTTCAAAAATTAAATTAAGAAGAGTTAAAATAATTTTTGATAATTAATTAAATGTGAAGTAATAAATTTTGTTGTTAAAATTTTGATAAAATTTAAGAAATAATTTTGAAGTTAAAATTTTTTCAAAATTAAATTAAGAAGAGGTTAAAATAATTTTTGTTAATTAATTAAGGTATGTGAAGTAACAAATTTTGTTGTTAAAATTTTGATAAAATTTAAGAAATAATTTTGTAGGTTAAAATTTTCAAAAATTAAATTAAGAAGGGTTAAAATAATTTTTGATAATTAATTAAGGTATGTGAAGTAACAAATTTTGTTGTTAAAATTTTGATAAAATTTAATTAATATATTAAAAGAGATAAACATTTTAAAGTTATAAGAATTTAATTTCTTAAGATTTTAGTTTATTTAAAATTTTTTTTTTACAAAAAAGGGATATTAATTTTATATTAATAAATTTTAAAAAATTTAATTTTGGTTTATTAATTATTTATTTAATTTATATATATATAAATTTTATTAAAAATAAAATTATTTAAATAATTTTTATTATAATGAGTTAATATATAGATTTAAAAATTTAAGAATTTAATATTTAGAAATTTAATTAATTATAGGTAAATATTGTGCCAGCATCAGCGGTTAGACAGTATATAAAAATTAATTTTATTTTTATAGAGAATAATTTTATTAATAATTTAAAAGATTATTTTTAGTTTTTAAAAAAAGATGAAATTTTTTTAAAAAAAATTTTTAATTAATAAGTTAAATTTAATTTTAAAATTTAAATAATAAACTAGGATTAGATACCCTATTATTTTTAAATGAGATATTATTATAAAGGTTAAAATTTAAATTAAAATTAAAAATTTTGACGGTAATTTAATTTATTTAGAGGATTATACCATATAATTGATAATACACGAAAAGAAAAACTTAAAAATTAAGCTTATGTATGTTTGTTTAAAAAATTTTTATAGAATTATTAATTTTTGAAAATTTTCATTAAATTTTATTTCAGATCAATATGTAGTAATTTTAAGAATTAAGGTGTAATACAATTTTATTAGAAGAATATTTTAATTTTAAATATTAATAAAAATAGAATTTAATAGTAAATTTATTAAATTTATTAAGTTGAATAAAATTTATAAATTATGTACAAATTGCCCGTCGCTTCTAAATTATTAGAATAAGTCGTAACAAAGTAAGTGTACTGGAAAGTGTACTTAGAGATATTTAAGAGATATAGTTAAAATTTATAATATTTATTTTGCTAATAAAAGTTATTTAAAAATTATCTTTATAGTAAAATTATATAAATTTTAAATGTATTTATGAATAAAATTTTAATTATTTAAAATAATAAATTTTTGTTAAAGATTATTTAAGTAAATATTATAAAATAATAATTGAAAATTAATAATTTAAGTATTGAGAAAGAAATAAATTTATTATAAAAATTATATTTGATTTTTTACCTTTTGTATCAGGGTTTATTAAATGAAAAAAATTGTTAAATTTTTTTCTCGAAAAAAATTGATTTAATTTTAAATGATTATTAATGTGAAAATATTATTTAAAATTTAAAATTAGGAGTTATATGCTTTTCATAATTTTATATCTAGTTATTTTATAAATTTATTTAATAAAGAAAATAATATTTATTTAAATAGTAAATTATTATATATTTAAATTAATTATTTTTAAAAATTTTAGGGATAAGCTTATTATTTATTTTAATATTTTAATAAATTTAATATTAATTTTTTAGAAATTGAAATTTTTAAAGAAATTTAATTTATAATAATTAAGTTATACTTTATAAATTTAATTTATTAATAAATTTATTTATTTATAAAATTAATGATTTAAATTTTTAAAATTATTTAATAATGATAAAATTAGTAATTTAATTAAAAATTAAATTTTTAAAATAAAAAATTAAATTAAAGAATTAGGCAATAATAATATTTACCTGTTTATTAAAAACATGGTTTATTGAAAATAATTTTAAATCTAGCTCTGCTCAATGATAAAAATTAAATAGCTGCAGTATTTTGACTGTACAAAGGTAGCATAATCATTTGTCTTTTTATTGAAGTCTGGAATGAATGGTTGGATAAGATATTAACTGTTTCAATTTAATATTTAATGAATTTAATTATAAGTTAAAATTCTTATAATTATTTTATAGACGAGAAGACCCTATAGAATTTGATATTTTATTTTTTAAATTATAAAATTTAATTTTTAAAATATTTAATTGGGGAAATTTAAAAATTTAAAAAATTTTTTATTGATAAATATATTAATTTATAATTTTTAGAATCCATTATTAATGATTTAAAATTAAATTACCTTAGGGATAACAGCGTAATTTTTTTAAATAGATCATATTGATAAAAAAGTTTGCGACCTCGATGTTGAATTAAGAAATTTTTTAATGAAGAAGTTAAAGTAAATTAGTCTGTTCGACTATTAAATTCTTACATGATTTGAGTTTAGATCGGTGTGAGCCAGATCGGATTCTATCTTAAAAAAAAGTTAATAATTTTGTACGAAAGGACTTTTTATTATTAATAATTAAATTTAATTGAATTATATTAAATATTTAATAAATTATTTTGGCAGATTAGTGTATTAAATTTAGAATTTAAAAAAGAGGATAATTTTCTCATATAATAATTTTTTTTGAATATAAATTTTTATTAATTTATTTAGATTTAATTTTAATAGTTTTATTATCTGTTGCATTTTTAACTTTACTTGAGCGAAAAGTTTTAGGTTATATTCAATTACGTAAGGGTCCTAATAAAGTCGGAATAATGGGAATTTTTCAGCCTTTTAGAGATGCAATTAAATTGTTTTCAAAAGAATTTAATATAATTTTAAAATCTAATTATTTTATATATTTATTAAGACCTTTTTTTTCAATAATATTAATAATAATATTATGACAATTTATACCTGTTTTTTCTAAAATTTTTAATGATTCAATAAGAATAATGATAATTTTTTGTTTAATGAGAATAGGGGTCTATCCTTTAATAATTGCAGGTTGATCATCTAATTCTTTATATTCATTAATTGGAGGGCTGCGTAGAGTAGCCCAAACCATTTCTTATGAGGTAAGAATAATTTTAATTATACTTTCTGTAATTTTTAATATTGAGAGTTTGAGAATTTATAAATTTCATGTTTTTCAAAAATATTCATGATTTATGTTTATAAATTTTCTTTTAATAATAGTGTTTTTTGTAATTTTATTAGCTGAACTTAATCGTACTCCTTTTGATTTTGTTGAGGGAGAGTCAGAGTTAGTTTCTGGGTTTAATACTGAGTATATAAGAGGAATATTTGCTTTAATTTTTATTTCAGAGTATGGGATAATTATATTTATAATGTATTTATTTATGATATTTTTTATAGGAGGAAATGTTTTTTCATTGTTGTTTTATTTAATTTATTGTAATATTCTATTTTTAATTATTTGAGTTCGGGGGACTTATCCTCGATTTCGATATGATAATTTAATATACCTTACGTGGAAAAGGTATCTTCCTATTTCATTAAATTTGTTAATTTGAATTTTAGGGATTAAAATAATTATTTTTATTATAAATTAAATTATTTTTAAATTATTAATTAATAATATAAATCAATTAATATTAAATTATTAAGGGATTTTACCCTTATTGATTGTTTTCAAAACAAAATCTTTGATTAAGATAAATAATTAGTTAAAAAATTTTTTTATCAATATAATTTAAAATAAGGGGATTTAAGATAAAATAAGAAAAGTATAAAATTGAGGCTATTTGTCCAATAAGAATAAATGGATTTTCTACGGGTCGAGCTCCAATTCATGTTAAAATAATAAATAAAGCAATGAAGATTCAAAAGATTATTTGGTTGATTATATAAAATTGAAAACTTTTAATTTTATAATTAGAATTAAATGGTATAATTAAAAGAATTAAAATTGAACAAATTAAGCCAATTACTCCGCCTAATTTATTAGGGATTGATCGAAGGATAGCATAAGCAAATAAAAAGTATCATTCAGGTTGAATATGAATTGGTGTAATTAAAGGGTTAGCTTGATTAAAATTTTCGGGGTCTGATAAAATATATGGATTTAATAAGCAGACAATAATTAATAATGAAATTATAATAATAAATCCAATTAAATCTTTAATAGAGTAATATGGGTTAAAAGGGATTTTATTAAAATTTCTGTTAATTCCTAATGGGTTAGAAGATCCTGTTTCGTGAAGAAAAAATAAATGAATTATTACTAAAAATAAAATAATAAAAGGAAGAATGAAATGAAATGTATAAAATCGATTTAAAGTAGCATTTCTTACTGAAAATCCTCCTCATAATCATTTTACAATTGAATCTCCTAAATAAGGAATTGCTGAAACTAAGTTTGTAATAACTGTTGCCCCTCAGAATGATATTTGTCCCCAGGGGAGTACATATCCTAAAAATGCTGTACCTATTAATAAGAAAAAAATTATAATTCCGGAAATTCATGTTTTAATAAAAAAAAAAGAGTTATAATAAATATTTCGGCCAATATGAGAAAATAAGCAAATAAAAAAAAAAGATGCCCCATTTATATGAATTAGGCGGATTAATCAGCCATAATTTACATCTTGAATAATATGAATAACTCTATTAAATGCATCATTAATATTTGGGCAAAAATGTATGGTTAAAAATAATCCTGAGATAATTTGAATTATTAAATTAATACCTAGTAACGATCCAAAATTTCATCAAATTGAAATATTTGAGGGTGTTGGGAGGATAATTAATGATGAATTAATAATATTTAAAATTGGATTTATTTTCAAAATTGATTTTTTCATAAAATTTAAAATTAATTAATTTTTCGCAATGAAAGTTTTTTATTAATACAAATTTTAACAATTATAGTTAAACATATAAGAAGAAAAATTATTATGAATAATGAATTTATATTTTTATTTATTAAAAATAAATAATTTATATTAATATTATTAATTAAAGATATTTTTTTTGAGAGAATTTCAATTGGGAGGATTTCATTAAATGAATTTGATCAATTTAAAAAAATGAAGTTTTTAAATAAAATAATAAAAAAGAGCGATAATATTAAAGATTTAAAGGGGAAAATTATTAAATTTTTTCATTTTATTGATGAATTTTGATTTCTAATAAATCTTGTAAAATATAGGAATAAAATTATTAACCCTCCAATTATAATTAAAAATAAAATAAAAGATATTCAATGATTATTAAAAAAAATATTAATATTTAATGATCTAAAAATTGTTAAAATTAAAAGAATTATTCCAATAATAATTGGATGGATAATTTTTCTATTGTGAGGAATAATTCTAATATATATTATTAAAAAATTTAAAGACAAAATTAAATAGATTTGAATAGAGATAATGTTTGAAATGATAACTATATTTTTATAAATATTTTTAATTTACAAAATTAATATTTTAGAATTTTAAATTAATAGTTATTTTTTTAAAAAATCAAAAAATAGTTTAATTTAAAATATTAATTTTGGAGATTAATGATAATTTTTAAAGATTTTTTTTGAGAAATTTTTTTTAATTATTATTTATTTATAAATTTGTTTATTATTTCATGTTTTATGTTTAGATTTTTTTATTTTCAAATTTTCATATCTTTAATAATATTAGAATTTATAATAATTTCTTTATTTATTCTTTTATTTAGAATATTAATTTTTTTAAATCAAAATATTTTAATATTATATTATTTAATTTTTGTAGTTTGTGAGAGAGTTCTAGGATTAACTTTATTAATTTTAATAATTCGAGGTTTTGGGAATGATAATTTAAAATTAATTAATTTATTAATATGATAAAATTTTTAATAATAATATTTTTATTATATATTTATAATTTAATTTTTCAAAAAAAATATTTAGGGGTTAATTTATTTTTATTAATAAATTTATTTATATTATTTATATTATTTTTTTTAAGGATAAATATATCTTCTTGAATAAATTTTTATGGGATTATAGGTATAGATAATTATAGAATTTTATTAATATTTTTAAGGGTATGAATTATTGGATTAATAATATTTGTAAGAAAAAGAATTAATAAAAGTAAAGTTTTTTTTATTGTATTATTTTTTTTATTAATTTTTTTAATTTTTAGTTTTATTTCAATAAATTATTTTTTGTTTTATTTATTTTTTGAAATAAGATTAATTCCCACATTTTTTTTAATTATAGGATGAGGATACCAACCAGAACGTTTAATAGCAAGAATATATTTATTTTTGTATACATTATTTGCATCTTTGCCTTTAATGGTTTTAATTTTTATAATTTTTTTTGAAAATTTTTCTTTGAATTTTATATTTTTATTTAATGAAAATTTTTTATTAAATAAATTTAATGATTTTTTATTATATTTTTATTTTGTTTTTGCTTTTTTAGTAAAATTACCAATGTTTTTATTTCATTTATGACTTCCGAAAGCTCATGTTGAGGCTCCTATTTCAGGTTCAATAATTTTAGCTGGGGTTATATTGAAATTGGGGGGGTATGGAATTATACGAACTTTAATATTTAATTTAAAAATTTCTTTAAAGATAAATTATTTTTTTATAGTTGTAAGAATATTAGGGATAATTATTTTAAGTATATTTTGTCTTCGGCAGATTGATATAAAGATATTAGTGGCTTATTCTTCAGTAGTTCATATGGGGATTATATTAATAGGAATTATGACTTTAACAATTTGAGGATTTAATGGGGGATATATTATAATAATTGGTCATGGATTTTGTTCATCAGCATTATTTGTTTTAGTGAATTATTTTTATGAACGATCAAAAACTCGAAATATTATAATAAATAAAGGGATGATTTTTTTTTTCCCATCAATAATTTTTTGATGATTTATTTTTTGTTCGATTAATATGTCAGCTCCTATTTCTTTAAATTTAGTAAGTGAGTTAATAATTTTAATAACATTAATTAATTGGTCAAGAAATATTTTGTTTTTATTAATTTTAGGGGTTTTTATTAGAGCATGTTATAGATTATATTTATTTTCTTATAGATGTCATGGCAAATTTAATGATTTATTAATTAAAATAAATTTTAATAAAATAAATGAATTTATAACAATAATTTTTCATTGAATTCCTTTAAATTTTATGATTTTAAAAATGGATTTATTTTTTTAGATTTAAATAGTTTAAATTAAAATTTTGATTTGTGGGGTCAAGGATAATTTATAAAAAATTTTTAAATAATTTTTTATTATTTTTTTAAGGGGATTTTTTTTTTAAGAAGACTTTTTATTTTTTTGGAGGGGGTATTATTTTTAATTAAAAAAATTAGATTATTTTTAGAGTGAAATATTTTTTTTTTAAATAGTGTAAATGTAAATATATTAATTTATTTAGATTGAATATCATTAATATTTATTTTTGTAGTATTAATGATCTCATCAATGATTATATTTTATTGTAGAGAATATATAAGACATGATAGTTATAGATTTCGATTTTTTAGATTAGTTTTTTTATTTATTATATCAATGATTTTAATAATTATTAGACCTAATATAGTTAGAATTTTATTAGGGTGGGATGGATTAGGATTAATTTCTTTTTGTTTACGCCGAACCCGAGTTATTAATATCGTTTACAATATAACTTGATTCATCAAATCTCAATCTTTTTTTTACAGATTTTCTGTTACTGTCTATGGCCGAAATGTGATTAGAACGTGACACACTTTCAGTTGTCGAATCGAAAAGCTTTACAAGTGGTGTAATAACTGGTTTTAAAGTATCACCAATAACCTTTTCGAAATCATCTCTCTCCTTTTTTAACAAAGAGTATTTTTTCTAATAGCCTTGCGTGCTCGTAAGAGCTCGCTAAAAACATTTTTTTCTTTCTTAAAGTCAGGCATGCTGACAAGATGCTGTCTACAATCAAACTGCAAAGATTAAGATTTATACTTCCTTTTTAATGGCAAAACAGTCAAATCCTTTTCTATATCTACCATCATTCATTGCTCTATCTTTGTCAATAACAACAAATCCATACTTGTCATTCTTCCAGCATTCTGTACAAAGATTTCGAAATTCATTTCAAGTTAAGTCAGTATTCACATGGTCTTCATAGATATGTTTAAGATTAACATCATCTTGACGATAAATTACCATCAAATTAATATTGTCCCTGATGAGATGTTTCGGTATATGAGCATATGACTGACATAGATAAAAGCTATCTACACTTTTGTGTCTCCCCATACAGAAAAAAGTTCTGACGTTATCCTGCTTCTCACAAGCCACATCATCAAAAATCATAATTGAATTAGGTAGGGCTTCATCTGGAAACACTACAGATGTATGTTCATTGAACGGTAGATATGATATACCTTCAATTGGTTCTAAAACTTTTGAAGAAATTGGTATTTTGGTTGATTTAAGGATTTAGAGTATACATACAAATTTTCAAATCTAAGACCATTAGGGTGTGTAATTAGAGCTAATAAACTATTAGTTTTTCCACAGTTTGATGGGCCACAAAATACTGCTCGTATATTATCTGGAAGTAACTCTCCATGTCGCTTTTTTCTTTACGTTTTCTCAAAATCAAAGTTGGCGACGGGAAGTTTGACGTTCTGCTCAGTAAAATCCATGTTTACGTAACAAAGTCAAATCTAAGATTGACCTTTTCTAAATATAAACGCTTGTTTTATATTTTGATCATCAGTCGTAAATCAGCACTCGAAAAGAGTCGCTCGTACACAAATCACAGAAGCACCCTAAGGGTAAAGGGTTAC
Source organism: Anastatus disparis (assembly GCA_017163975.1). Lineage (NCBI taxonomy): Eukaryota > Metazoa > Arthropoda > Insecta > Hymenoptera > Eupelmidae > Anastatus > Anastatus disparis. The sequence continues at coordinate 29,387 of JAFFSR010000217.1, forward strand.
TTGATAAAGTAATCAATAACTTACCTATTGAAATGCATATTCCTGGATATCAATATTGTGGTCCCGGAACAGAACTGAAAAAGCGTCTAAAAAGAGGTGATAAAGGTATCAATCCACTTGATCAAGCATGCAAAGAACATGACATATCTTATTCTGATAAAAATGCTGATCGAAAGGTAGCTGACATGAAGCTCGCTGATAAAGCTTGGCAGCGTGTTAGAGCCAAAAATTCAAGTCTTAGCAAAAAAGCAACTGCTTTTGTTGTTGCAAATGCTATGAAATTAAAAGAAAAGACAGGAATGGGTGTAAAATTGAGTAAATTAGTAACTGCAAGTAAAAAATTATTAAAACCAAGTAAACATTCTCGCAAAGTTATACAGTCCGCTTTGAAAGGTGCACGTGAAGCTCTCAAGATCGTTGGCGGTAAGAAAAAAATTATCATTCCACGTATCCTACTTGTTCCATCAAAAATAGGTGGCGCTCTGCCTTTTCTCATACCATTGTTCGCAGCACTAAGTGCAACTGATGCTCTGGCTGGAGGAGCTGCTGGAATAGCTAAAGCAGTGAATGAGGCTAAAGCTGCACAGAAAAATTATGAAGAAAGTAAGAGACATAATAAAACTATAGAAGCTATTGCTCTAGAAAAAGGTCTCTATCTTAAACCATATAAAACTGGAATGGGATTATTTATGAAACCTCATATCGGTCATGGTCAAGTTAAGAAAAAAAACTTCGATTTAATTTTGCCAAATCGTGCACTGACTGACTATGATCTTATAAAGTATGCTCGTATGATGCGAATTCCATATTTTCGAGGTGTTTTCATGAAAAATAATCTACCTTCTGATGGCCCATGGCATAACGAATCTGCTATAGTTAACTTAGATGATTTTCAAAACAAAGGCACTCACTGGGTATGTTATCGAAAACGAGGTTCTGAAGTGATTTATTTTGATAGTTTTGGTGATCTTAAACCCCTATAGATCTCATGTTATATTCTAACGTGGAAGAAGTGAAATACAACTATAAAAGATATCAAAATTTTTACTCATTTATTTGTGGACATCTTTGTCTTCAATTCTTGTGTAAAAGACTATAAAAGAAGAGTTTTCAGACAAGCAGGATCATTCTTTTTCAAACAGTCATGGAAGATAGTTCCACTTAGAGTCTTTCAGGCAAATCTTCTATCTTAGATCCGCAATATTTTCCTTCAATAGAACTACAACAGCATAAGAATTTTGTTTTGGGTTTAGTTGAACTTTTAACATTCAACTCGATTCCCAATGTTGACGATTCGAATAATAAACTTTATATAAACGGAGAGAAGATTATTACTATCCCTATTGGCAGTTATGAAATTGATGCTATTAATCAATTTTTGCAAAAAGATTTGAAATCTAAAGACATCGAGTTTTCTTCGAAAGCTAACAACAATACTCTCAAAAGTGAAATTTATTGCAGTCATCAGATAGATCTTAGACCTCGCGATTCAATAGGCAGTCTTCTCGGTTTCACTCGTCGCGTTCTTCATGAAGAGATTCATCACAGCTCTGATTTACCTGTGAAGATATTGAAAATAAACGCACTCAGAGTAGAGTGTAATATTACTACAGGTGCTTACATCAACGACAAAAAAGTTCACACGATCCATGAGTTTTTCCCAAAAGTTCCTCCAGGATATAAAATCATAGAAGTTCCATCGCATGTCATATATTTACCACTCAATGTTAAGAGTATAGTTCATCTTCAAATCCGAATCGTTGATCAAGACGGAAATTTAGTGAATTTCCGAGGAGAGGAAATTACTGTTGGACTTCACAAAGAATCTGTATAATGGGAATCGTTTATAATTCAAGTGTGCATATAAGTCAGCCATCATGTCAACCCACCATCAGTCGTCCAAAGATACTCAAACCGTTAACACGGAAGAGCATCCAGTTCCTCAAAAGCATAGGTCTCAAAGTACGTGGAAAAAGATAAATTGTATCATTCTCTGCTGCTTTCAGAAAAATGGACGAAATCCTAAGCATTCAATCAGATGTCGCATTCGATAAGTCTATTGCTCATGATGAGGTTCACGCACATCAACCATACTCCACATTAAGTTTCAATAACAGTGATGAAATCCGTATTTCTATTCAGCATCAAGATTTATGCCTCTAACCGTCATGTAGTTACATCCATGTATGTGGAAAATTACAAAAACCAGATGGACAAGCACCAACTAAAACTAATTTCATCAACAATGGCATTTGTCATCTGTTTGATAAAATTCGATATGAACTTAATGCTGTAGAGATAGATAAAAGTAAAAATGTTGGTCTGAGTAGTCTCATGAAGAGATGCACTTTATTTAATCCAAATCAGATTTTAACATTAGAAAATGCAGGCTGGCTTGGTGTTGAAGAAGCAAACAAAACAATTGTAGATGATCATGGAAATTTTGACGTTTCTATCCCTCTAAGTATGATTTTAGGCTTCGCAGAAGATTACAAGAAAATTGTTGTTAATATGAAGCATGAACTCATTCTCACAAGATCAGGAAATGACCTGAATGCCACAATACAGGAAGGTACTGTAGCCAACAATGCAACCACATATGAACCTTATCAAATAAAAATATCAAAGATAGAGTGGTTAATGCCATATGTTATTGCATCAGATAAGCAAAAAATCCAGCTGTTAAATTTCATTGGCAAAGATAATCCTATTTCTATGAGTTTTCGTTCATGGGAGTTATTTGAATATCCTCTTCTTCCAACAACAAATAAACACGTCTGGACGGTAAAAACTTCAAATCAATTGGAGAAACCACGTTTCGTGATTCTTGGATTACAATCGGGAAAAAAAGGTTCAAGATCTAAAAATGCCAGTCGCTTTGACCACTGTAATATTAGTAATGTGAGACTTTTCTTGAATTCGCAATATTATCCGTACAGCAATCTCAATCTTGACATATCTAAGAATCAATTTGCTATTCTCTATGATATGTATGCTAATTTTCAGAAAAGCTATTACGGAAGAGATTCACAGCCATTGTTGACAAAGTCTCAGTTTATCAACTTTGAACCACTCATAGTTATTGACTGTTTACGACAAAACGAATCCCTAAAGAGCGTTCCTGTCGATGTACGTCTAGAATTTGAGTCTAAAACTGACTTTCCAGCTAATACTTCAGCTTATTGCATGATCTTTCACGATCGCATCGTTCAGTATAATCCTATTAGTGGAGATGTTCGGAAGCTTGTCTGAATTATCTTCACTTTACGTAGAAAAATTTATATTTCAAAATGGAATATGCGGTAGACACGATTGGTTTTAAGCAAATGGGTGGTGAATATGTTCTAAAGGAAATAGCAATCATTTCTCTCAACGACAGTGCTGATCCCATTGTTCATCCATTTAAAAAACCTTTTTCATGGAAAAGGCTCTCTGACAAATTACAAGAAGAAAACATTCGCCTCAAACATAATCACGGAATAGCTTGGAATACTGATGGGCTTGACTACTCTCAAATTGCAAACTTACTTCGTGAATATTTACATGATGCTACTAAAATTTTTGTTCTGAATGAATTCAAACGTAAATAGCTGTTACGATTCAAGTTTCCTGCTTATAACATCAATCAATACGGCTATCCATCAGGACCATCTTTCAAGTGTGTTACCATATGCACAAACCATAATCCAATTTATAAAACTGTCTGTGCACTACACAATGTCAGACTCATGAAATTATTCTATCTCTCACAAAATCATTTGTAAGAAAAAAAAAAAAAAAAATTAAAGAAAAAAAAATAGTAGAAAACGCTATAGGCATTCTGGATCACGTTCGGATTCTAGATCACTGAGGTGATCTACAATGCGTACGGATTCTGGATCACTTTGAGGAGAGAGGGGGTGATCCAGAATGAACCTGATCCAGTATGCCTATAGCTTATCTACTTATTATTAGTTTTCAAAATAAATATTAACAAAAAAGAAAATTTTCAATGAAATATTTTTAAATCATAAATTTTTTAGTAAAATTTTTCAATAGTATTATTTGATATATTTAAATGTATACTTAAGATTTTGAAGATTTAGAGGATTATTTTGTTATAATTCCTGTTATTTATTATACACAATTTTGTAAGTAATAAATAAAAATATTTATCATGTATATATATATTACAATTAAATGTATTTTATTAAATTAAATCATTTATAAATAAACTATAATGAAAAACTTATTTTCAAGAGGATATAAATAAATAGATTTGCAGAAGTACCGCTTATGACGCGTTAGGTCTTTTTATTTGTGGAAGCCTTCGCCAGTAGCCATAAGAATCATTTTGTTTTATAATTTATATGTTTTATTTAATTTTTTATATTATTTTAAATAATTTAAAAAATTGTTTTTTATAATCATTTAAAAATAAAGAAAATAAATATTCTTTTAATAAAATTTTTGTATTAATTCTAGCATTAATTAATTTTAATATTACAAATCTTATATTATATTAAAGTGAAACCACTTTTTTTCCGTTTCTCCGGTTCTCCGGTTCTCCGGTTCTCCGAATTTTTTAGATGTGTCTAATCTCTTGGTAATAAAAGTAGCAATTTTTTATTGGGCCCTATATAATTAGTACTCATTAGTCATAAGCTTCTTTTTTGGGCCATATTTTTTTGGGTCTTATATTATTTTGGGCCTTATATTTTTATTCAATGCCCATTTTTTTGGGCCCTTCTTTTCTTTCATCCTTACATTTTCTTGGGCTCTTTATTTTTTTGAGCCTTATTTTTTTGGGTGATATTTTTTTGGGTCCAATATTTTTTTAGGTCCAATATCTTTTTTGGTTCTATATTTTTTTGGGCTTTATATTTTTTTGGGCCTTATATTTTCTTGCACCTTACATTTTTTTGGGCCTAATATTTTTTTGGTCTCTATTTTTTTTGGGCTTTAGATTTTTTCGGGCCTTATATTTTTTTGGGCTCAATAATTTTTTGGAACCAATATTTTTTTGGTCTTAATATTTTCTTGGGCCTTATATTTTTTTAAGCTCAATAATTTTTGGGAACCAATATTTTTTTGGTCTTTATATTTTTTGGGCTGTATATTTTTTTGGGCCTTATATTTTCTTGGGCCTTATATTTTTTGGGCCTTATATTTTCTTGCGCCCTATATTTTTTTTGGCCCAATAATTTTTTGGACCCAATATTTTTTTGGTATCTATATTTTTTGGGCTTTATATTTTTTTGGCCTTATATTTTCTTAGGCCTTAGTCTTTTTGGACCTAATATTTTTTTGGGCCCAATAATTTTTCAGGTCCTATATTTTATTTAGCTCTATAAATATGCAGTCAATATGCAGCTAATTAAACAGTACACCCCAATATGCAGCTAATTCAACAGCGCATCCTAATATGCAGCCGATTCAACAGCGCATCCCCATATGCAGCTGATTTAACAGCGCGTCCTCTTATATAGCTGATTCAACATCATATCAAACTATTTTGAAAGCGTCAGTTGATATCATATATATATATTTTAGTAAATATTATATTTTTTATTATATTTCGAGTTCAACTATTACACAACAACATATACAACATCTCTTGACATATTCTTTATAATATCTCTTTATAAACAATGTTTTTTGTATATATTGTGTTCTGATTATTTTTATTTTCTCCGTTGACAATAGCGTGGTCACCTAAAAATAATTTTAAATTATTTTTAAAATTCGTTTTTGATAGAGCAACATATAATTGCCCATGACTGAAAACTGGTGACGGCAAATAAACACCAACTTTTTTATAAGATTGTCCTTGTGATTTATTAATAGTCATTGCAAATCCTCATCTAAAAGGAAACTGTTTTCGTTGCATATTGAATGGAATTTCTTTCGTAGATAGATATAAACTTATTCTTGGAATAAAAACTAATTTACCTTTGTTTTGTTCAGTTGCTAATTCCGCTTAAATGGAATATTTAGACAATTTTTTCACTATCAAACTTGTTCCATTACAAAGTCCCTTATTGACATTTAAATTTCTTAAAAGTATTATTATAGCCCCTACTTTTAAATGTAATTTATGTGGTGGAAGTCCATTAGGAGTTAACTTATTTAAAAATTCTGTAGGTAACATAATATCTAAATTTTCATTGTTATCATCTTCAGCTGTATCAATACTTAAATATTCAACATGGTTTCCTTCTATTAAATTCAAAACATTGTTATTGATTTCAGTATCATCATTATTTTTAGGAGCCAAAATAACTTTTTCCGTTAGATTCGTATTGTTTATTTTTATTATTTTTCCAAATATTTCTTTGACAAGATTTTCTTTAATGATAAAATTATCTGGTATAGCACTTAGATCATTATCATCTTTAAGAGCATTGCGGCATTTTCCTTCTCCAATATCTAATAACCATTGTTTAAAATTATTATCACTATCTGAAACTCGCAGATTTTCATTTAACTTCATATGCTTAAAATTTTGCTATGATAAACTAAATTTAACTGAATTTTTAATAATGTTCATACAGCTACCATGTCGTGCAATTGGTAATATTTGCCTGAAATCTCCTGATACAATTACAGTTTTACCGCCAAAGGGTTGGTTTACATCGCATAAATCTTGGAAAAGACGATCAACTGCTTCAAAAGCAAATTTGGAAGTCATGGATATTTCATCCCAAATAATTATTTGTGTTTTCTTTAATTGTTTGCCTTCTGCAGAATTAGACTTAACATTACAAGTTGTACAATCTGTTATATTTAACGGTAGTTTAAATGTTGTATGCACGGTTTTTCCATCGACTAATGAATTCGCTGCTATACCTGTCCAAGCTAGACATAAATAATGTATGGTATGATATTTAAAATAAGCTATTAAAACGTTAAGTAAATAACTTTTTCCACTTCAACCTGGTCCATCTATAAATATATATTTTTCTTTACGTTGGTTGTTTAAACTTTTTATAGTAGAGTTGAATATTTGCCTTTGTTTATCATTTAAAGAATTTATTTTCATTTCTAATTCGTTAAGAATATTATTATTATGATTTAAAATTGTTTGATTATTATCTTCTTCTATATATGTGCTTATGTTAGGTGAATTAAAATCGTTTAATGAAAATCCATTGACTTGTAAATTATTTTTAATAACATTCAATGCATGATCTTCACCTATATTTTTTTTTGTATTCAGAATGGTAAAATTTATCTTTATATTTTTCATATAAATCTCGTGCATTTATAGGATTATGAAAAAAACAAATAAAAGCAAATAATTCACAAAGAGCATAAGGAAATTCTGTTGAAGATGCTTCTTCCAAACATCTATCCCATTCTTCATCTTCATTAATTAATTGTTTTGCCTTAGCTACCCCATAAAACGAATTGTACATCACATTATTAACAGTACGCAAAGCTTCAAAAGACGTAGCTCCTTTCACATGTAATAGTAATAACCTAATAAAATAACGTTCTCTATCTTTCGGACTTACTAAGTACATTCTACGAAGTATTGGTTTTCATTTTTTATTCTTTTATTCCACTTTTTCAGTTTGTCATCAAATGTATAAAAATTTGGTATTTCTGAATACAAGTAATTTCATGCTTCAAAATCTTCTCTATTTAATTTAAAATATGCTGATAATGTTGTTCCCACATTTTTTTGCATGATCATTTCTTCTTTTCCTTCTTTAAAAAATACGTTTTGTTGATTTTCTTCATGAACGCTTAGACGTTTTATAGTATGTGAAATGACATGTAAAGGATATTCTAATAATCTGTGCATTGCTTCAGGTGGATATAAATATCGTGTATTAATGTATTGTTGGATTTCGTCATATTCATATTTAACATTTTCACTATTGTCATTTTCAAAAGTGTCTTTATTTTCTGATTGAAAATCTACATTTACTTAATGTATTTTAATGCATGAACAAATATGACCTTTATAACAGTATTTGAATAAATATTTAATGCATTGTACAGTGGAACATACTTCTACGTTTATGTGTGCATCAAATTTTAATAATAAGTAAGGATATCAAATCAAATTTTAATAATAGTAAGGAACAACAAATCCATTATGTGCAATTCTTTCTCTAAATTTATTTTTGAAAATAATTTTGTCGCCATCATTTTTGCGTTTGTATAGTGGATATCTATTTGATTTATATGTTGTTGTATTATTAAATTTTTTTGGAAAATTTTTCGTACATTGTTTTGTATTTCTATCCATACATGGACAATTTATATTTTGCATACGACAGGGACCGCGTATCATAAATTGTTTAACAATACTTTATAATTTTGGATAAATATCTCTATTTCGAATTTCTGCACTTATTACTTTGCCCTTTATTGTTTTATCAGTAACTTTGTTTAATACAATATTATGGTTGTTATTATAATTATTATTATTATTATTTTCATTGTAATTGTTGTCTTCAATTTTTGATTGTTTACACCTAATAAATAATGTCTTTAATTGATAAGAATCATATTTATGTTTTCGCTTTTTTTCATCTATTGGTTTATTTATTGTAGTATCATTATTAACGTGTTTATTGTCATCAATTTCTATTTGTTTACACCTTGTACGTAATTATTTTGATTGGTAACAATTATTTTTTACTTCTATTTTCTTAATAATATCGGCATTTTCCAATTTTTGATTTTTAATTTGTACCATTCTCTCATATTCATTATATTGTTCACTAACAACTCTTCTATAAGTCTCTTTTTTGCGTAATTTTTCTTTTTTATGCAATTTCTCAATTTATTAGTATCTCTATTCTCAAATGATTTTATTGCTTTCTCATAGAGAAAGCATTGTATCGATAAAAAAAATTTTTCTCGCATTCTAACCTCAAAATCGCAGCTTATTTTTCCTTTTTCGGCTCTCAGGCGAGAAAATATATTATGAAACTGATGTGTTAAGGCTTTTTTACGAAACTCGTTACAGCCCTCGCCTCCGGCTCGGGCGGTAAACTTCTCATTTCGTAAATAAAACCTTTACACACCCGTTTGATAATGTACTATTTTCTATTTTTTCATTAATTTGTACATATTTGAACTCGGTGAGTCGAAAAAAGTGGTTTCCAGAAAATGTCTGTATGTATGTGTGTGTGTGTGTGTGTGCGTGGATGTATGAATTCAGTTAGTAAACTGTATTTCGAGAACTACTCGATGGATTTGCTTCTAATTTTGCATGGAATTTAGTTTTGTGACTAACTTGCTGGGAAGCTATTGATGATTGGTTCTTCTAGCGTAGTTTTCATTTTAAAGTTTAAAAAAAAAAAAAAAAAAAAATTCGATTTTTCGTTTTTTGGTTTTTTTTGTTTACTACTCGATGAATTTGCTTCAAAGTTTGCATGGAATTTATTTGTGATTGCCCGGATAAAATAAATTTTAAAAAACTGATTTTCTTAGCTTAGTTTCAATTTTAGAGCATTTTGAAATTAAAAAAAAAAATGTTTCTATTTATTAAGCCAATAAAATCTTAAAAACTACTCGATGGATTTACTTCAAATTTTCCATACAATTCAATTTTTTGATAAACTGGTGCGAAAGCTATTGAGAATTGGTTTTCTTAGCGTAGTTTTTTTTAGAATCATTTTGAGAATTTTAAAAAAATTTCGATCTTTCATTTTTTTTGTATTTTACGTAAACTACTCGAAGAATTTGTTCGAAAATTTGTATGGAACTTAATTTCGACTGCCAAAAGTATAAAAAATTTTGTAAACTAATTTTCTTAGCGCACTTTTAATTTTAGAGCATTTTTGAAATTTTTTTAAAAATTTTTATTTTTAATTTTTTTCTATTTTACAAAAACCATTTGATATATTTGCTCCAAAATTTGTATGCAATTAATTCGCTACTGTCTGAAGAAAACAAGCTTTGGAAAATCAATTTTCTCAGCGCAGTTTAATTTTAGAGCACTTTGAAATTTTTCAAAAAAATTTTTATTTTTCATTTATTTTCTTTTTTGCGTCAACCATACTATGAATTTTCTCCAAAATTTTTATACAATTAATTCGCTATTGTCTGAAAAAAATAAGCTTTTGAAAACTAATTTTCTTAGCGTGGTTGCAATTTTAGAGAATTTTAAAGATTTAAAAAAAAATTTCGATGCTTTTTTTCATATTTTTTTTTATTCTACGTAAAGTACTCGATAGATTTGTTCTAAAAACTGCAGGAAAATTATTTGCGACTGCCCAAAGAAGGGATATTTTCAAAAATTGATTTTCATAATGTAGTTTTAATCTAAGAGCATTTTCAAAATTTTGAAAAAGAAATTTTGAAAAGAAAATGTTATTTATTTAACCAGTCAGATCTCGAAAATTACTCGATGGATTTGCTTCAAATTTTGTATACCATCTATGTTTTTGTATAACTAGGCGGAAAGCTATTGAAAATTTTTATTTACAGTGTATTTTTTTTTATAGAGCTATTTCAAGAATTTTAAAAAATTTTCGATTTTTAATTTTTTTTTTTGTATTTTACATAAGTTTATTGATGAATTTGCTTTGAGATTTCCATGGGAGTAATTTGCATCTGCCAAAAGAAGGATAACTTTTATAAACCGATCTTTTTAGCGTAGTTTTCATTTTAGATAATTTTAAAAATTTTCTTTAAAAATTTTCATATTTTAGTTTTTTTTTCATTTTACGTAAAGTACTCGATAGAATTGCTCTAAAATTTGTATACAAGTTATTTGCTACTGTCTTTATAAACCTAGTTTTAAAAAAATAATTTCATTGGCGTAGCTTTTTGATCACTTCTATTGATTTCTGACTAGGAGAGTATCAGACCTCCGGATCACGGATTTTGCTCAAACTTTGGGATAAGTTTTAAGATGTTAAAATACGATAATAGCATGAAACTTTTTTTAAATGAAAGCTGAGCTCAAATCCTTTCGAAATAGTAGTTATAGCACGTCAAAATATTATTTTTTCCCAAAGTCATAGCGTAATAAACATTAGACCCAATTTCAGCTTTTTTTATTAATTAATGTTTTAAAAAGAAAAATCAGGTCCAATATTTATCTCGCTCTAACTTTGGGAAAAAATAATATTTTGAGATGTTATAGATGCTATTTCGAAAGGATTTGAGCTCAGCTTTCATTTTAAATAAAGTTTAAGCTTCTAGCTATCAATGCTAAGGAACTATATGCGTTTGAAAATCTAGTAACTTTTTTAGGGATTTTCTTTAATTGCCTGTAACTAGCGAAATATATAGCGTTGGGATCTAAAATTCTGTTTCCTTTTATATTTTGACATCTGAAAACTTATCCCAACGTTTATGCAAAATCCGTGATCCGGAGGTCTGATACTCTCCTAGTGAGTTACTTTTGAAAATTTATAATAGTACTACTGATTTAGATGTTGACTTGTATTATTACATTCAATAAAGTATTTAAATATAATCATTATTAAATATTATAAATTAAATTGTTTTTTAATAAATGGAAAAAATATTTGACGAAGAAGAATGAATTTCGTTGTCATCGTTTTTTTAAAGTACAAATTTATTAATAAATATTAATGTTAGACAATTTTTTTATATTAGAATCACATTCAAATAAATATAAAAAAAATAATGAAACTCAAAGAGCTCTATAAGAAAGCATTCCGCCAAAGCACTGGGTAGCGTTTTTTTTATATCATAATATTTCCAATTTTTTTGATATTTATTTGGTTGTTCTTCTCTCATTTTTATGTAAGCTTTTTTCTTACATGTAGCTTCATTTGTACGTATTTGTTCCTTTTTATCAGTACCCTTTTTTATCTTTGATTTCATTTTTGTTATTTTAGTATTTTTAATTTTTCTTCATATTTATTGGGTTGTTTTTTTAAATTTTTATATAATATTCTTTTTACGTGAAGCTTTATTTACACGTATTTGTACCAATTAATCAATACTCATTTTTTCTTTGAATTTCAATTTTGTTATCTTAGTATTTTCTAATTTCACTTCATATTTATTTAGAATTTTTTCTTTGATTTTCATACGAGCTTCTTTCTCACGTAAAGTCTTATTCGCACGTATTCGTTCCAATTTATCAGTACTCATTGTTTTCTTGAATTTCAGTTTGTTATCTTAGTATCTTCTAATTTTTCTTCATATTTTTTTGGTTGTTTTTTTTTAATTTTTATATAAGCTTCTTTCTTGAATAAAGTCTCATTCGCACGTATTTGTTCAAATTTATCAGTACTCATTGTTTCCTTGAATTGCCATTTTGTAATCTTAGTATTTTCTAATTTCTGTTTATATTTATTTGGTTGTCCTTTTTTCATTTTCATATAAGCTTTTTTCTTACGTAAAGTTTCTTGAACTCGTCTTAGTTCTAATTTATCATTACTTTTTTTTCTTGCATTTTCATAATGTCTTTTTCTGAAATTTTTTTATATTTATGTGATTGTTCTGTTACCATTTTCCTATTAACGGGATGTCGGAGCTGCAGCAATTGAGTTTTGCTTTTTTTATTTCATCAATATTTTTTTTAATTTATAAATTAAACAAATATTATGACTTGTCCGTACTAAAGCTATATTAATAAAATAATTTTTGCTAAAATAAAAAATCATTTGGACTTGTTATTTTATATGAGCTTGGATTGGAAATTAGATATCCAACTCGATAAACCTAACCATAAAATACGATACATTGAAAGTTTTTATTATAACTTTATAAGTATAATATTTTGGTGGATTTCTTGAGTTGTCCGCACTAGAGTTTAATCTTACAAATTTTTACTTTGTAGCAAAAAAACTCGATTAAACGCATCGTTTATTTATAAGCTAGGATTGGAAATATTATTAGAAGGCGGGCAGCTTTGTCATGATCTTAAGTCCTATTACAAATAAAGCTTCTTTTTCATCTATTTCTTTTGATTCTTTTTTCCCTTCATTTAATTTAATCTCAACTGTCCTAATTTTATTATCGTTATAATTTAAGTGGATATCATCGATTCCGATTATATCATTATCTGGTTTTAAAAAATTTGTATCTGAAATGTCATTGTCAATTTCCATCAAAATTATTTCATGATTCGAATTCTTTTGTTTACGATACATTTCCATGATCTTTTTTTGTTCTGCCAATAAATGCTTTAGTGAGTTTTTTTCTAATAGTTCAAGCTCGGCAAAATTTAAATTCAATGGTATTTGATTTAGACGTTGCTCATGACAAAAACTCCTCCTTATCATGTCCGTTGGATTATCGTAATTATTATTTGCATTATTATAATTTTGTAAAACTGGAAACATTCTTATTCGTTGCATTTTAAAAATTCTTGATAAAGTAACCACATTTGAGAAAAATTATATCTTAAACAACATGGACCTAAATTATAAAGTATTGCAACAGCAAAAACAATTGCAAAAACGCCACAATTATAATTATTCGTTTGTGATTGTACTGTTTCGAATACTATGCTCAATTCCAATTGGTTGGGAAATAATCTGTTTATATAAATCTTATGCTCATCTTATAGATAGTTGAGATTTAAACTGTCATATATATAAATCACCTTATGATTATAATACATACAAATCCGGAGACCCTTTTCTAAATTTCCAGAAAATAATAACTGTATTAATTCTCCATCAATTGGTACTGAATTAATATATTATGGTCTTCGAATTAGTGGAGTTAATTGCATGTTGAATGAGGTGCACCATTTTGAAATATTATTAAATTTTAATACATGAATATCAGTTAACATGAAAGCAATTCAACTATACAATCCCTGTCCCTTAACAATCAATTTATCTTTCTCAATCAAAACCATTATTGAAAATTTAAATTCTTTTCAGAATTTTAATTCATTTTTAATAAAATTTTTTTAAAGATATTTACAAAATAATTGCTTATATATTAACTAATTCAATTTACTGCCTTTTTACTTTAAAAGCTGTAAAATAAAAGAAATTATGAAAAATGCTATGAATTAATTGTTATATGATAAATAAATCATAATAAAATTTGTAAAAATAATATAACAGTAAAAAATGGTTATTTTCGGCAATTATACATTTATGTATAAATGGGACATTTTACACCAACTGGAAGAGCAAAATAATAAAAATCGCTGAAACTCTGAGAATATATTAAGTTGGTTGCCCAAAATGTGTAAAAAAATTTTCAAGAATTGAGATTGGAAGGATCAAGAGCCATAGATCCTTGAAATTTGGTAATTTTTTAAAATTTTTGGAAAAGTACCAACTCTATGGTTATTTTCTGAAAATCCCGATGTTTTAAAGAGAAATTCATAAGAATACATCTTGTTGCAAAGGAAAAGGAAAGTTAGCATAAAATTTTACAGACCTAAATTTTGAAGTTTTCTATTGGTTCTTACATGTATTACATGGTAATTGAAATTACTCATTGTTTGCCACTTCAGAAACTGCTTTTTGAGGGCTCATTTTCTTCTATTTTTTATTAACTTCAAAATAAATTTTTGATTGCTTAAGAAAGAGCCTAATAAGGAGTTATGAAAGTTTAAAATATATATATTCATGTATAATTTATTTTTCATATTGAATATAAATGTATGTTTTAATGTATGATTAATTTTTATATTAAAAATGAATGATACATGATAATATATATTTTAAACTGTCTTAACTCCTTATTGATGGCTCTGACTTGAATGATCAAAAATTCATTTTAAAGTTAATGTAAAATAGAAAAAAATACGCCCGCGAAAAAAAATTTCTGAAGTGGCGAACAACGAGTAATCAGTAATCAATTACCATGTAATACATATAAGAACCAATAGAAAATTTCATAATTTAAGTCTGTAAAGAATCATGCGAACTCTGCTCTTCATTTACAACAAAAAGTATTCTCATGAATTTCTCTCTAAAACATCAGGATTTTCAGGAAAAAAATTATTAAGTTGGGACTTTCCAAAAATTTCGATAATTTTCCAAATTTCAAGGAGCTATAGCTCTTAATCCTTCAAATCTAAATCCTTGAAAATTTTTTTACATATTTTGGGTAACAAAAAGAATATATTCTTATAGTTTCTGGAATTTTTGGCTGATTCCATTCAGATTCATGCAGGCCGTCACTGATCGAATTGTTTTTTTCTTCCAAGTAATAAAAATACCTTCTATTATGTATATGAAGATAAAATTTACCTCGTAGAACGCTCAAAAACATTTTTTTTTCTTACTACAGCAATTTTAGTGTTGGATGTAAAAACGAAAATTCGAAAATTGTAAATAAACCTCTACGTTTAAATGACTACAGCTCCGTCAATTTTCAACCTTTTTGGGCGTTCTTTTAATGAAAATGTGCAGAATTCTGTCTAGTTTTAAATGGGATCTTAATTTTTGTAATACAATTTGATCCCACTGAGTTATTTACAAAAAACCGAAGAAAGCGATTTTTTACAAACACGATTTTCTCAAAAACTGTATTTTTTTTTTTAAAATTTTTATATGATTATATACATGAAAAATACTAACTTTTAGAGTAGGTGAGAATATGCGAATTTGCCTTATTTTTTTTAACAGATTTTTAAACGTTTTTTTTATATTTTCGATTTTAAAACATTGATACCATGACGCGTCGTATTATTTTTCCAACTTTAAGTGTTTTTACAACTATTTTTATGCTCTTATTTATTAATATATCAAAAATATTAACAATAATGTTTCAAATGAACCCCGGATCAAATATTTTGATCAATTAGAACCAAAATTATGACGATTTAAAGTTTAAAAAAAAATGCTGAAACTTTAAATAAATATGATATTTACATTGAGGAAACGCAATTTGCGTTAAAGATTAAAATCTGAAGATATAAATTTTTTAATTTAAAAAAAAAAAAGTTATTTTGATGAAAGATTACATAACCATTTATTCTCTTTTTATGGTACATTATTATTATAAAAATTTTTTTTGTTGCAGAAGATAATTTTTTTATTAGTTTGAATTTCGCGCCTAGAATTTGAATCTATTTTGTAGAGAGTTGACGCATGTCACCACTAGGTGGCGATGATTCGTTCTTTGCATTCTCATTAACGACTTAACGCGTTTAAAAATATAAGAAAAGGAAGATAAAAAATAAAGATGTTTAAGAAAAATTATTTTTTTCGATCTGTCATTGAACAGAATATCAATAATGGCATCACTGATTGTTAAAATAAACTGCAAGGATTTAAAAGAAAGGCACGAAAAAGTTGTTTATGATTGCTCTAAAAGTCCGCTTAGAGAATTAGGTGATCTAACGGAGTCTTTGAAGCGCTTGTATCCAAATACTTCTTTCTCTAGAGAAGATAAAGTATGCCCTTCGTGTTACAAAATATTATTAGATGGAGTGAAAAATGCGCCTATTTCATCGACTTCAAGCAGTCAACATTCTTCGGAAGATTTTATTCATAGTAAGGCTGTGGTAGAACAGCTCAACGAGACTTCAAGTAATTTGAAATTAAACATTTCACCAACTAAAATGCCTCAGTAGTTATAGGGGCACCATGGACCGTCAAAACAAACCCCCACTCCACCACCCCAAAGGTTACTGACCGGTGAGTCAATGACCTCTGAGAAGGTGAAGTAGGGGCTTGTTAGGCATGGTACCCGAACAACTGATGGGTCACTTATCCCCACCTAGAAATTTAGAGTGAGGATAAACTGAAGGGTCACTGACCCCTAAATTTAGAGTGGGGATGAAAAAAAATTTTATTGGGTATTTAAAAATTTTAAATATTCTAATATGTAACATGATACTTTTTGATTATTAAAATTTATCTTGAATCATAAAATATTAATTGAAAAGATCTCAATTTGCAACTAAATACTTTTAAATACTAAAATAAGAAAAATTTTATATTGAATCGTGAAATATATAATTTGTAATATTACTGTGTGTATGAAGGTTGAGGAATTGATAATGAACGAGGTAAATGAAATACTCACGTTTTAAAGTTTAACAACATTTATTATTAATAATAAAACATTACAACGTAGAATTCATACAATTAACTAGTGTGTACATATGATAAATAATAAATTCGTGTATAATTATAAAAAAATCTTCTTTTCCTACAACTAGATTATTCTTTTTTAATGATTCGATGAGATCATTTACAAAATTATCATTAAAACTAGACATTGTGTTTTTTATATCGCTAGAAGTAAAGTATACATATTGAGATTCCTGACTTTTTTCTAATACATTTTTCATATTTGCAACCATTTCTCGTAATATATAATCCACAGATTTGGCAACAGTATTTAAATATCTAATTCTATAATCTATACATTTTGATAAATCTTTAAAACGTTCAAACGTGACACGTTTAAATACTAGTGACCGATTAAATCGACCATATTTTTTCGGCGGTCCACCACACTCCTCTCCTTCTGGTTGTGCGTCATTAGGTACCAATTCAAAAGCTCTCTCGTGAAAACTAATCATAAAACGGATAGTGTATCCTGGAATAGATAGCCGCTGATCCAGCATAGATTCCTCATTATAGCAAGTGAAGAAATCTTCAATTTTATCAAATTCCTCCTTCAACGCCTCCCAACAGTCTAGTGACAGAGGTAGACCTTGAAAATTGGCTCCACAGAAGCGTACCACGGGTACAAACTCCTTTTTGCCTTCGCCGCCTATATTCTCCAGGCCTACCTGGATAATTTTTCCAAAAGAGCTGTTCAGCCCGTAGACCATTGGCAGAACCTGCTGCCGATAATTTTTCTTGCTATTTTGTTTTATTAAATATGCCAAGTCATTACCAAATGTCTGCTCCAGGCTTCTCTTTTGACCAGCCATCTTGGTTAGGTTTTCTTGCTTGTTACTGCTGTCACCGTCGATCACACACAACTGTGGCTAGACCAAGTGGATACCACTTCTTTTATACTGTAAAAATTGGTGGGGATGTCGTAAAAAAGGTGGCGTGCAACCAATCAGAGACAGTAAAGTATCAAATTATGCATAGCAAGTTTTTTCTATGAAATTCTTTACTATAGCATCATTTTTTTTGCAAATTCTGCGAGAAATTTTCCAAGAATTTCTTGAAACCCAATCTGGTAGACATATAATACAGAAACATGATACAATAATGACCACAAACATTGGAATATTCGCTTTGTAAGTGTTTATTATTTCATCTAAATTTTTTACAATTTTGCTGAATACGTCGTAAATGTTGTTGAATTTGTGGCGGCTTACCAAGACTATCAAAGTACACACCTGTGCCATACTTATCAACGTATATGGCAACCCAGTGCGCACCACGCTGGTTATAATTTTGCGTATTAAGCACAAGCGCACAAGGTTTCACCCACATCAGAAGTGAATATCAGAAGTGATACTGCGTGAAACTTGATCCTCATCAGATATCGAACAATCTCTTTTGAATTCATTGCGGAGAATTTCGAAAAATTCTTCCACAATCAGCGATTTCACGCTGGGGTTAAGTTTCAGTAGCCACAGTTTCAGATTAGCAGCGTTATTTAGAGCACACACGTAATTTGAATACGATGATTTTATGTAATGATGCATACACTGTACACTGCTGAAATTCAAATTTCTAAAAGCTGGACAATCTTGTTTTTCTAAATTTTCAATCTTACAGGTGGTGAGCTTGGAAAGTAGTTCAAGCTTTTCTTGACCTCGCACGAAAATTACACGACAATGCATGCAAATATCTTCCAAATTTTTGTATAATCTTTTTATCGATATATCACTTTCGTACCACTCCAGACCATAATGATTCAGTGTCACCCAATTGTTCTGTCTCGAAGCATTTTTAGGTAAGCGTCTTAAATTACAAGGAGGCGTCACAATCCAATGAGCGATAAAGTTTTTATGAATAGCAAGTACAGCCACCTCCTTTGGAATCAAACGGTTTTTGTTGTCCTTTAAAAACTGCACGTCAATCACCACGTCCACACTGTTTGCAATTAAAGTTGCTCGCCGGCTGAGATGATAAAGATGGCTTTGCTCCACTTTAATAGCGAGAACTATATCCCCACCACTACTACTCAACCGCTATAATCCACGACAACCTGTCTCAACGAGTCAATTTCGAGCAAATTGTCGTATTCAGCATAAATTATACAATTTACAGCGCCCTCTAGCGGGTCGTCGAATCTAACATCAATTCGTACATTACCATTTTTTATCGAATTCCAATGACTACCATCACTCGCCGATAAATCAGGTGTCAAATTAAAAGCGAATAGGCAGTAACCGTTTGGATAGTCTTTACGGGTAATCGAGTTGCCTGAATTCATAAAGTGAATACCAGTGCCGGAAAAAAGTGTATGATAAGCATCAACGTACATTTTGCTTTTTTTGAAATCTGGCTGTAAGGGTTTCGATGGCACTTGCATTCCATCAACGTACAGACATAAAAAATTTATATTAAAATTCTTGAAATTAAACGGGTTAAGACTTTTATCTCCGTTGTAAGCTTTATTCTCAACAAAACCGAGTATAATTCTTTTTGGTAGTTAACCTAATATGACATTGTCGATTGTTTCCCTATGCACACCATTATGTAGCGTAACAGCCTTAACTTCTACACGTGTCAGTGGGTATTTTGCAGTTGTCTGCGACAATAGTTTTTCGTGTGCTAGCACGAGTGAAGGATTTAATCTTACTTGACGCACAAAAAGCGTAGCCTCTGTAATATTTACTGTGAAAGCACCAGCGGGATCCATGAGACAGAAACCATCACGAGAACGCACGAGCCTTACTCTAACTTCAACACCACCCAGTAATAATTTGTCTTGATTAAAAACATCACAATGTAAATGGCCGAGTAAATCAATCTTCCTGCCAATCATGAGTGCCTTACGTTTATTGAGACCTACATTACCACCTGTGGTATCGTCCATTTTCCCTGCTGTATCATCGTACCACAACTCACTCGTTAAATGAGACTTTTTAGCTGTCGGGCCATAATTTAGTAATGTTTCAATGTAAGCTATCTAAATCTTTGCGCACTCTGCTTAACTGTTCTGCGTAAAAATATCCGTCAATTTTTTCTCCATCAAGATCTGTCGAAATATAGACGGGTGGCTGTTGTCTTGTGTCGACTCTTATAATTTTAAACAGCTCCAGAGTCCAGCCACCCTCGTATGCTTCCCTGAAGGCTGTCTTGGCACGACTGACACGAACCAGATCGCCAACGCTGAATTTAGCTACTCGAAACGGCTGTTTTTCGCTGTAACGCAACGTCAAATTTTGACGTACCACGTGAGCATTATATAAATTGACTTTGGAAGGGGGCATTTTTATGGCACTGTGCCACGACTCGTTGTAACATGTCACAATTTTTTGCAAAACATCTATATAACGTCTTGTGCGCGAGTGAGTAAAGTATCGCCAGATACGACCTTTGAGAGTTCGAATAAAGCGTTCGGCAATGGCTGCCTTTATATCAGGGTCTCTGACGACTCGATAGGTAATATGTTTCTTTTTTAGCACCTCTTGCACCTCTCGACCGATAAACTCTTTACCTTTATCAGTCTGTAGATAAATAGGATGTCTATCATTACATCGTGATAAAATTTTGTCTAATGCTACAGCGACGCTTCGACTGGTTTTGTCGAGAAGAGGCTCTACCCAGGCAAACTTTGAAAGTGCATCAATGACAATGAGAATATAGCTGTATCCATCATTGTAGGCTTTAAGTGATCTAAAATCTGCCAAGTCAGCTTCCTACACTTCAAAGGGGCTAAAAACGTTGTAATGTCGACGAGGAAAACGATGTCTCACGAGTTTGTGTAAGGTATGTGCATCCTGACTCTCCAACCATTTGGCAATGGTATTGTTATCAAATTTGTTGGGTTTCGCGTGTTTCAGTAGATGAGCACCAGCGTACGCTGATGGTGCAGAAAGATTATAGTAATAATGCTCAAGATCGTCCGGCTTTTTCGCCTCCTTCTTCTTTTTCATTGCTCCTCCTCCCCCTCTTACAAACTAGCACTTTCTCTCTCTTTTGCTGTCTTTTAAATGTATTTTTAATGCGTTTCAAAAATTTATCGAACGCAATTTTGCTGACCATGCACAAAACAGTAATACCAGCTGCAGTCTTTTCATTACCATCCGCAGTCTCCGAGAGCATGCGTGAAAATGCTCGTTCAGCCAGCAGTCTGTCGGCTTTTATATTATTCGTTATTTTTTTATTTGAATATGAAATATCGTGCTCTAGACAGACATTGTCAAGAGGATTTTTTCCTCTCTGACCACGTCTGGGACGCTCTTTGAGATGCGTGCCAGGGCCGAGAAACTGGTAGCCTGGTAGATGCATTTCAAAGGGTACAACCGAAATCAATCGGTCTATAATAGTACCAGTTTTCTCCCCCTCCTCCTCCTTCTCCCCCTCCATCACTTCCTTCCATGCTTTCACATACGGTCCCATTTTAGCTGTTCGAGGCGACTCTTTTTTACAGGGGTTGATGGTGTAGCTGCCAACTCGCTACCAACTTTTTTACGCTTTTTCGCACTCTCGACTTCTTTCTCTTTTACGCTCGTTAGACCAGTAGCTGTTAAAGAATAATAACCTCCGTTTTCTGACGGCAATGACAGCGGTGAATCAGGGCTATGAGATGCAATCTTACGCCACAGTTGATCGTTACCAATGAATTCTCGAGGTATGCTAACTTGTCGCAAGACGCGTGCAAACTGTTTGTACCCGCGCGGTGGTGGTCTTTTTCTACTTCTCATAGCTTCGTTCATTAAATCGACAATATTAGCACCCTCGACAACAGTGCCATCTAGCTTGATTATACCACGACTATCCCATTCAATATTACCAGCTTGCCGCAAATATCTAATGAGATGTCTAGCATTACTTTGAAATTTCTGCGGTACCGACTGGACAAGCTGTTCGTCGTCGATTTCGTCATTATTGTCTGTACCCATCGTCGTTTCCGTTTCTAATAATGTTGTCTCGTTTGGACGTATTATACCCCTATTTTCATCCTTCTTAGATGCAAGTCACGTTGCAAGATTTGTTGATATTGCAGAGATTTTTGACGCTCATCACCCGTAGAATGTAAAATTTTACTCATTTCTTCGTCAAGGCGTGTCGTGGCTGTACCAGGTGTCTGGACACTGGATGGTGGTGTTGTATGATTGGTAGTTGGTACGTCGTGCTGCTGCTGCAGCCGCTGTTGCTCCAAGCACTCTTGCGGTACTAAAATCATTTTTCTTGCGTACTCCATGCCGATAAAACAGGTTTCACAATTAGCCGTAGTAAATATGCTGATTTTACCACCAATTTCCTTTTTACCTCCAAAATACCCGGTTTAGCGAGTTTTCGCAACAGTGGTGCGACTTTTCGCAATTGTTTCTTATAATATTTGCTGAGTGGAATATTTCCACGTAAAATGTTCAAAGCACACTCGCAAATGTACGTTATAAGTTTGGAATTTACTTCGCGTAATATGGCCTTGAGTTGAGAAAGTTCGATTTTACACAAAACATGTAGCTGAGTCCAGTACTTTTCTGGAATTGGTCTGCTGCTGCTACGACTACGTCTCACCGGCTCCATTACAATCGCACGACTGGTAGATTATTTGAGCGAGCACCAGCTTTTATGGGTTTGCAACGAGGCACATAAACGTACTGATGTTTGTCGAACGGAAATATACAAGTACGAAATCTCACGTTTTCAGGCGTACCCTGTTTCAGATCTATGATCAAATAGCCGTGTGGTTGTGCTGTGGCATCGAGATATGCCTCTTGCAAAAAACGAGGCTCCTCGGGGCAGACTTGGCGCGCCAGATGATTTATTTGCGCTCGATCGCGCGGATTTTTAAATACCACGATGTAATTAGAGTTTAAAGAAATTTCTCGCTGACCTTGATGAAAGAGATTTTGCGAGATAAAGATGACGCTCAAGTTATTGTGATAACTGCCTTTGGTAAAGAGATTTACTACAGCTCTGTTGGACGATTCTCTTATCAGATCGTCGAGAATCAAAAGTTTTGCTCGTGGATCATTGGCATAGTCTTCGCTCTTTGGTAAACCCTCGTGAAATTCGATACCCTCGGCCAACTCCTTGTAAATTGGCTGCCACTTGGTATAGTACAAGAGTATACGCTCGAATTTTGTATCACTCATGCGATCAATGTGATGCAAAAAATTCTTCACAAATACTGTTTTACCACACGAGCTGGGTCCACAAATCATCAAAGTCCACGGATGCACCCACCTGCAAACGTCCATGTTACCGCCGCTGCTGCTAAACTTCTATTACTAACCTCATCGAATCCTCGAACCACTCTCCATATACGATCATTAAGAGGAGGTCACGTATCTCCATCCTTTTCTAATCAAAGAATTAAGTTTTTGCAAAAACTGATAATTTTATCAAAAAATGAAGAGAAAGCCCCATCGCGTATTAAAAAAAGCTATATTTTCTTTAATAAAAAAGAATTAATTTTATTGCTTCGTTCTCAAGAAAACTTTGAAAAACCAAATTTTCCACCCTAACCTCTATGTTTTAAGTTTTTCAAGGTTTTCTTGAAAACGAAGCGGGAAAATCAATTCTTTCTTATTAAAAAAAACATAGCTTTTTTTAATACGCGATGGGGCTTTCTCTTTATTTTTCGCTAAAATTATTAGCTTTCGTGAAAAAATCAGTTCGTCGATTAGAAAAGGACAGAAAAAGTCGACCTGCTCTTAAGAGTGGGGGTCGGCGGCGGCGGCGGCGCGCATGTGCGAGCAGTATTGTGCTGGCGCTAGCCAATCGTTTAGCTGATTAGCCATATAGATGGCTGATGCCAGCATTATTCCGCTCTTTAGCTATATGGCTGAAAGAGCCAAATAAGTATTAATCACCTACTTATAATTAATACCCCCATCCCACCACCACCACCACCACCACCATTTATAGTATAAAATTAAAAACGTTGGTAAACGGTCAGTGCTGGTTAGTCTTGAAAAAGTGCTGCTATCGTGAGCAATAACCAAGAAATTGAATAAGGTAATAAATTTTTATCAAAGAATTAATCAGATTTAAATTTTTGATTCTCAACAATTTTATAGAAAAGAGAGTCTACAAAACGTACAGTGAACGATGAATCAAACAAAACAAGTGCATTTCAAAGAGGGTAAGCCGGAAATTCATGTGATACGCGTGTGGGACTATGCGAGTCGTGCAGCATGACGTGGAGAGTGGGAGCAAGCGGCTCGTGATAGAGAAAGATTCAGAATGAGGGTGGAAAGGATGCGGGTTATTCTGGAACCTGTGCTTTTGAAAAAAATTGATGACTACTCAATTAATAGAAAATAAATTTATTTTTTCGTTTTACATTTTTATAAAATATAAAAATTTATTTTAAAATAGTTTGTGTTTTAATTCTCTCTCTTTATCCTGTATCATATATTCGCTTAAGTGATAATATATTTACAATAATTTATTTTTAATTAGATTTATAACCGTATGGATAGCTCATCTCGTTATTCACGAATCGTCTCTTTGAGTACACAGGCTCGCATATTTTACATTCAGATCGTGTTATAACATCGTGAAACCGTGTGCGTCTAATAGCGTCATAGTTTGCAAAAAGTGGCGGTATTTTACCATTAATAAGATCTCGTATAGAATTAAAGTTTATTTTTTGACTCACCGACGAATTAAGTCTTATACCCTTGATTTTGCAAACACATCCTTCAACGCCATCTGGTGTCAAATATTTATAGCCGTAAAATTTGGGTCCTCCAGAGAAGAATGATGTGATGCTTGTGCCAAGACCATAACAGGCCAATTCGTCGGTCAAGTCACCCAAGAACGGCCCTGTTTTCGCATCGTACTCACCCACGCGACTTACATACACAATAGAGTCTGTATCGTAATACAACACACGTTCATCCAGCGGTTGTAATTCTTCGTAGAGTATCAAACGTGCCAAGGCTGTGGTATGAGCGGCTACGACAACGTTACACAATGGTGATGGCTCAACAGCCGATTCTTTGTTGTGCCAACTTATATAAATTGTCGTCTCATTGATCGGTAAAATTGAGTCGACCTCGGTCTCGACACTGCAGAGTAACTCAAACAATCTCTGTGGATCATTTATCACTTCAGTCTTTGGCATATTCTCTCGTTGACCAAATTTACCCCACAATGAATTTAAACAGAGTTTTGCTACAGATCTCAGACCAGCGTTATATTTTATTCGAGTTTTGTCTAATTTAATGCCCTCTTGTTGCACAAATTCCTCAATATATCGAGCAATCACGTTTTCATCACCGTCAGCACATTGCGAAGGGTAACCCGACGCGTAAGTTTTCTCAGCGAAAAATTTATCGATATAAGTTGGAAATAGACCACCCTGACCCGTGGCCTTGTTGTACTGAGTAATTTTATAAGACCATATTTCAAATATTTTTCTGATGATATAACCCATCTGAACAGCTTTTTTCAACTCGTCAGCAACCCACGTGCCGATAAAAACTCGATCATCAGGATTTTCATGGTCACAATCTGCGGTATACATTGATTCGGCACACGTTCGACACAGCGGAAACAAAAGCTTATTATGCATTTTAACGGGTAGTACAGCATGATATATATTTCGCGGCGGCAATACTTCGCATTTAATAAGACCTTCAACATGACTTATATTATTTGTTTGACCCACCAGAGAGCGACACTCATCTTCACCCACGTAAAGAGTAGGATGACCAACGGGATATCGACCGTATTTACAGATATATGGATATAATGAACACACGTCTACGTATTTTATTTTCTCACCCTCTTTTGCATCGTAAATTTTGACTATATTACCCGTACGACCATCGAAAAATGCTTCTCGAGGATTCAACGGTTCATGCCAATTTCGTGTTTTATTATCGATATACGTCTTCATACTTTCGTTCTGTGAGTACTCATGATCAAAATCACATTCCCACTTTTCTATTAGTTGATAGCCGTGGCTTCTTATCTTTTCGGATATTCGCGCGGTTCTCTCGAAACGTTCGTCCATATTTTCACCGTTTACGAGGCGTGAGTCACGGTTCACTGTGTAACACCATACACAGCCATGCCAATAACACCCGTGGAATAGTAAAACAATTTTCGTACCGTTTTCAAGTTCGCAGTATCCATCCACTAGAGGGCCCTCGGGAAGTCTCTTTTCTCGAGCTCGGACAGTATACCGAATTTGATGATTTAGCACATTTTCCATCCAACACAGCCACCGCATCGCCTTCATAGACTGCTTGTTTGCTTGTCTATAACCACCCTGAGGTATGATTCCTATAGTGTCTTTTTGTAAAAAATTTTTTCTATATACACGCATACAAGATGATGCGATGGTGGCGCACTCTACGAATGGATCTGTATTACCACATTCTATGAAGGTTTTGCGAAAGGCCAAACATGCTAATCGTAAAATTTTTACATCTTGTCTACAGTATTTTATAATCTCATTTTTAAAATTAAATATATAATTTTCATTTTTTTTTCATTATACCACTGTATAAATTCTCGTCGCTCATCGACCTTCATCGAATCTGGTGAAAAAGACCACACAGGTGGCATTTCTCCAACGTAATTTTGATTCTCTGGTATGTTAAACAAATGAGGAAACGTACCTTTCTCGATATTAGCAAGACCGTAAGCTTTTGGTAGTGCAGCTAAACTCATGTGTAAGTAATTTAAGCTGTCTATGAATTTAACGGTTGAAATTTCCATTATGAATATTTTTGACCCGTTTAAAATTACATCTGGCTTATCTCTAAGATCTGTACGTTCTGTCAAATGCTTGAGAATAAATTGCGCATCAAAACCCTGTGCATTGTGGGCTATACAAATAATTTGCTTGAAACTTTTTCTTGTTGCTAAGGCCAAATCAACTAGCTGTTTTACAGGGTCGATTTCAAACATGTATTCGCGTATACCACATATTTCGCAAGAATTTGTTATATTTTCATCATCCAAACAATAATTACATACTTGTTGTACAACACACAAATTTGGTACATGCAAACTTATTTTTTCGCCATCAGCACCCGAGATAATTTCCGATTGTTGAGTCTCAAAATCATAAAGTAAATAAAGTATATTCTTTTTATTGGTTGCAAATCCTTTTTTGCTGATAAAGGGTTGCATGTAACAAAAGTGTTCTATCGGCATTTTACTATTACATATTTTACAAAATATCGTATTACAATTATGTGGATCTTTATCGCACGTTCGAACTGTTTTACTGCACAAACGACAAATTTTTATGCTCTCGCATACCGACCGAAAATTATCGAAAGATTTTGAGATTTTATGATTTTCCAGACAAACATTACCGTAAAAATCTCTAGTGCATTGAATACATTTTATTTTTTCCTGATTTATATCGCAAGGGGAACTCTGAAAGCATTTACAGCATTTTTGTGGACATTTATGATTTTTTTTATGATAAACTTTTTATTACAAGGTATGCAGTAGCCACGCCTGCCAGCTGCTGCGAGTAAATTTAAAATTGGCTGGTAATGATTAGAATTTTCGTAATACATTATATTTAAGGTATGTCTAACTACATTACCAACATCGTGTCCAAAACGTGCACCATCGTAAAGTGGTTTATAGCCTCGAGCAAAGTTTTGAAAAGAATAAACAACTATTGCAACGCCGAAAAGCGCATAATATTCTTGAAATAATTTTATTTCTTCGATACCACAACCTGTTTCGGGTATCGTAACTCTCGCAGCTTTGACAAGTTTCAACGCTTGCACTTTCTGATATTGTGCTGTGTGGTGTCTTATTCTATTCCACCTGTCATGGTGAATACCACTGCGCATCTGACCACGTATAGCATATACATGAGCAGCGACTAGTGAGCGTGGAAGGCAAAGATTGTCGGTATTTTGAATATTTAGAATGGATTTCTTGAAAACTGATTCGCTAGTGAGTGATACCCGACCGCGTCCCTCTGGTTTAGAAACAATGCTGATTTTCACGTTTAAAACATCATCGATTTTAAAATTGTCATTACTCTGTGCTACAGAAGCTAATAACTCGAGTAGATCTGTCGGTGAAAAATCACGAACCAATCTAAAAGAAATCCATAAAGAACCGTGAACAAATCGGTCAGAGTTTATAGTTATACCGATATAATCTGAAGGTCGCGCATTTTCACACGCATGACGATATAAATCATTTATTGCTGCCGCAAACCACGTATACACATTCGCATTAGGTGGTGGGGGCAATATTGACACTCTTAATTGTCTACCTTGTAACTTAAATTGTCGGTAATATCGCGATGATTCTTCATGAATCGTAATGTGGTTCTGAGTAGTAGTAGTACCATCTCCCTGTTGAAGATATTTGTCTACAATATGATATACCGAAATTACGTGAAAATGTATGATTTATAAATTTACGCTTAAGGAGATGTAAAACGGACACCACCCCTGCATTCATGAATTTGACTTATTTTTTCATTATATTGCAAAACTTGAGGAAAAGAAATGCTTTAGCTTGTAGTATTTACCATAAAGATCATTCAGTTAAATTTTCAAATGAATTCATTCATTAGTTTTAAAAATTTTAGTGTTCCAATATTTATATATGGTCAATGTCCCAATCGCTACTCACGAACCTATTACTAGCTACTCATTGGTAAAAATTTTTTGGTATCTAAATAACATTGAGCGGTTAGTAATAGGTTCGTGAGTAGCGATTGGAACATTGACCATATTAAAATTTTTAGATTTTGTACAAGAAATTTAAAATTCTGAGAAATTAATAAATGAATTTATTTTAAAATTTAATTGAATAATCTTTATGGTACATATTACAAACTAAAGCATTTATTTTCTTAAAAATATGCAATAAATAAAAAGATAGTAAATATTTATGAGTATAGGTGTAGTGTCCATTTTACATCTCCTTAAATCAACCTGTATTCTCTCTGTACCTGGTGATTCAGATGAAATCATCGTATTAAGTGTATTCTGCTCGTTACTATTGATCGCCATTGATGACTGTCTCTCATCATCACCCCACCAAGAGCAACCAGGCATTGGTTCAAAAGGTGGTGGCGCTGCTGTATTATTATTTACCCCCTCCACCGCAAAGTTTGGGTTAGTTTCAGAGACATTTATGACTTCTCTTACCTCTTCGGGAGGTGGTAGTAGCACAAGATCTCTCGAATCAGATACATCTTCTTCTTCGGTCAGAAGCCTTATCAACAGTTCATCCCCACTACTGTCCCCCATCATATTTTGCAGGTCTGTAAAATTTATGTGAAATCTGCTTAGTTGCACTATTTTTAACAAAAAAGTCTTATCCCGCGAAATTCTGTGATCATAAACAAAAAGTTTATTGGTTATTGATTATTGATCCGAAACTGATATTTTCTTGCAAATCATGTTTTCAGATTTATTATTTTATTCACAATAAAAAAGTATTTTATAGCGAAATTCTACGATCGTAAAGAAAAAAGATACAAGCTTTTAAATGGTAAAAGAAATTATGAATAACTTACCTTTAATAACACGGTGATGTAACATGAGAAGCCTGACTTGTGACGCATCTTGCATCCCTCTGCTTTTAATACAACGACCAACAATGTCAAGTATTTCATTATCGTTAAAAATACCTCGCTTAAACATATAAGCTAAGGTACGTAGTCCGCAAAGTCCTAAGATAAATTTAATTTTTTTCAATAATTCATTATTGGAGCAAATGTTTAGACTTTTGCGCCATGAATTATTGCAAAATAATTTTATTTGCGGCTCCCGAACTAATGCTATATTAACAATATTTATCAAGACTTTAAGTAAATTTTTTTTTACCATTTTGCTTCGTGTTGATCTTCTTCTCTGGAACGTTGAACTTTAACTGTTAATCAGACCTGTCAATCTTCGCGTATTTATAGTACGATTTAGACATGAATTTAAAGGTAGGGATGAGGGGTGACGAAGGGGTAGTATGTGCGCAACATTTAATATTTCAAGAATCATCTTAATTTGATATTTGAATCCGCCAACATATGTAAAATAATGTCAGTTAAGCGCGAATCGTGGACCGGTGTGCATGTAAGTATAAATCAGAATGCATATAATTCACCATCATTTCGCTTACGAGTAGGCGGGAATTTTTTCGTGTAACGCGATCACACTTGGGCGTGTTCTATATCGTCCACCTAGCTAGTGTGTGTCTTAAGTAAAGAGGCGTTAATTGCTCAACCTACATCATTCGTAGTGAAATAATTTGTATATATTTACATATATTCTGCATATAATTAATATTTATTTGCATATATGTATATATTTACATACATTTAGTATAAGTAGAATAACTACATAACATTTATTTAAATTATAATATATATAAATATTGTAAAAGATATGAATGTTATGCTCTTCTACTTTCTGCTATCCTGGTACTTTTTATTAATTTTTCGTAATAATCTCTTGTTTTTTTTACATAAAAATTTGAATTTCAATGCATTTATCATTTGCATGTTATTTGCATATGGGTAACGCATTGCACGTTATTTGCATATAAACATTGTGTAAGTAATGTACTAACTCATTACCATGTATACTTTTATGACATTGTAGACCATATTCAGTTTAATATCCTGAGGTCTTATTAAAAATTTATATATATATATATATATATATATATATATATATATATAATTTGCATATGTATATATATATATATATATATATATATAGTTGTTCTTAGTTATACACGCAACTTGGGCGTATTAACAATGAATGTCAAAAATAACTAATCACAAGAGGAAGAATAGCTTTTATAATACCCTGATACTTTCTCTTATATTTATCATGAATTGTCGATATTTATTGCGTGATGATTGATAATTTATCAATAATAATTTTTAAATAATAAATATCTTTCAATATAATATATTCGATTTTGATAAATATTTATATTTACATATGATTTACATATGTATGTATATAAACGTATGTACGCGGCATTATGCTGACTCATACAGTACAGCCTTTGTTTAGTGTCCTGCACACGTCGCGGGTGTGTGGCAGTCTCCTATGTTATCCCTTCCTTTGTTACTTACGCATATGTTAAATACGAATTTGTTAAAACTTTGATTGGTGGGCACATTTGTTCTCGAAATTTGATTGGTGGGCGCGTTTTTGTTTTGTAGAATTTTTTCGTAACTCAACTCAAGAAAAATCTACTGTATGGAATTGTCAGCACAAGTATCAATAAATAAATGAAAAACGGGTGGCATTATGCGGACGTCAGCATAAGTACGCTAATGTCTGCATAAGTCACGATTCATCTATGATTTTGTCTGCATAATACCTCATTCATAAAAATATGTATATATATATATATATATATATATATATATATATATATATATACAGTTGTTCTTAGTTATATACGCAACTTGGGCGTATGAACAATGGATGTCAAGAACAACTAATCGCAAGAGGTAGAATAGTTATACTTTTTCTTATGTTTTGGGCTCCTGATACTTTTTTATCATTTTTGTATCACTTTCTCTATATTTATTGATTCGATACCTTGGTAATGTAATGTAATGATAATAAATATATATTATATTTAAAATATAATAACCAATTTTAATGCATGGCTTATTTGTCCATCATTTGCATATCATCTGCATATGATTTGTATATATATATATATATATATATATATATATATATATATATAAGAATGTATATATTTTATACAGATTTTTGTTTACACGTGTATGTATGTATAGACATACATATTAGAAAAGATAGAGAGAGAGAGAGAGAGAGACATTTCTCAATTGCTAAAATTTTAAGTTTTATAAAATAGAACCCGTACATACGTCTTGGGGAGATAGATTTCTTACGTCGAAATTTTAGATTTATAACATCAGCACCCTAACATACGTCTTTTTCATGAAATTGATTGCAAAAGAGTCAGATTAACAATCTTAGAGTGAGAATGGTATGTGATTTTTTATTAATTATGATTATTTTAACTTTATTTTAAAATATGCCTCTCAAAATACACTTATTAATATTTTCCTGCAAAAGAGTATCAAGTTGCTATTCGTAGTGTGGGAATGGTATGTAATATTTTTATTTTCTGTGGGGGGAGTTAGGCTATTAAGGATAAAGATTCGGCTTTACTGTCAGTCTCCATCGAAACTCCGAGCAGAAAGGTTGTTCTACAATGTGAGTCTACGTCGGGATAAAATGAATAAAATGAAAAATGAATAATGATTTGAAATAAAAAAAATGTGGGGCGCATGTTTATTATTATGTATTGTATGCGCCCCACGTTTTTTTTATTTCAAATCATTATTCATTTTTCATTTTATTACACATTATTTTATACTTTTTGGTTCATTATAAAAAAGTAGTACATTAAAAAGTTTTTTTTTTATTTTTAATATTATTTTATACTTTTTAGTTCAATTAAAAAACGTGGTAGATTGAAAATTTTTTTTTTATTTAAATATTATCTTATACATTTCGGTATTATTATTATTATTAATATTATTTATCGTGTTGTCCAACAGTGCATATTATATAGCATATATATTGTTGTAAAGGGACTAAAACGTGTTTCATCTATTTTTTTTAGAGAACACGTAATCGCATGGTGAGTTTCCCGCCATTTTGACGATAATGACGCCATTAGAAATTCAACCAAGATTTATTGTTTTATGCATTGTTAGACCATAAAATGAATAAAATACAGTCTCCAATTCTATATGTATAATAGAAAATGCTGTAATTTATGTCTAATTGCAATATATGACAAGTTAAAGAATTTTAAAAATTTTCGAAAATGGTTAGACACTAATGTTAAAAGTATATCTATATATAAAATCTTCAAATCTTCAATTTTGCCAATATCTCCGTTTATAATTAAATATATTAATATATTTTTCGGTGGGAATATGTATTTTTAATTATATTATCCAACAATGCGTGCAAAAATATAATATTGAATATATTAATATATTAATATATCAAAAAAGGATTTTTAAAATTTTCGAAGATGTTTAGACACTAATGTTAAAAGTGTATCTATATATAAAATCTTCAAATCTTTAATTTTGCCAACATCTCCGTATATGATCGAATATATTAATATATTGTTCGGTAAATATATATATTTTTTTTATAATATTGCATTGTCATCCAGTTCTGAGCTATATTTAAAATTTCAAGTCTCTAGCTCATCGGGAAGTTAGTTTACAATCGGTGGCAAAATTTGTACCGAACAGACAGACAGACAGACAGACAGACAGACAGACAGACACCAAAGCGAGTTAATAAAAACGTAGAAGAAATGTATAAATGATAATAAACAATCATTATTTATCTCCAGTCTAACGCTTTTTTATTGTTATTTATAGTTTTTAATATTTTCTCATAATCATTTGTTTATTCACAGTATTATTCTGCTTTTGAAAAATAATTTTTATACAAGGTGATGAAATATTTTACTATAAGATAATATATATATATACATGTTGCATATCACAAAAAAATTTCAACATCAAAACTAATTCTCTAATGTAAAGAATGAAAAATTAAATTAATAGAATTTTGAAATTTTGATATGGGAATACTTTTAATAATTAACTTTTTAATAACTTTGAATATTTGTAAATTTTTTAAATAACTTGTGGAATTGAATGCTAATTAAATTTAGTTTTAACGTGAAGATAATTATTCAAGTTGGAAATGTATTTAATAAAATAATATAACTATTTATAAGCTATCACTTAATGATAATTTTTTAAACTTTTTATTTATAGTTTGAAATAATATTAAATATATGATTATCATTTTAATAGTTTTTATAAAATATTATGTAAATTTTATAAGCATAAATTATTTAAGGAGGTATCAAATGGACAGTACACTTGCGATCATAAATATTGACTATATTTCCATTGTATTTTAAAATTTTAAATAAAGAGATGCATTAGCATATAGGATGTATCACGAAGATTATTTAGTTGAATTTTTAATAAATCTATTCATTAGTTATGGAGGAGTTTGGGTTCCAAAATTATTTACTAATATTTTTCTATTTGGCATCAGAAATCTAAATATCTTGAAAACTAATGACTAGAAAAATTCAAAAATTTAAATAAATAATCATTATGGTACATACTACAAGTTAATACATTCCTTTTATGGAAATTCAACAATAGAATGGGAAGACAGTTAAATATGACAGTTAATTTTTATATCTTCTTATAGTAAAATATAATCAAACTTTGACAACAAATTCAACATAATGAAATAATTGTACTTTTAATGATCATATTTAATACAAATTTTAGAGTGATATTACAGAATATTATTTTTTTCCGCATTTATAATAAGTGTTTCGCAAACAGTAAGTAAATTTTTTTTGAAATATTCACTTTTTAGGGAAAATTTTCCTTCTATCTAGACAGTTCATAAATATAAATTCATAATTATAAACATAATCAGAAAAATTTATTATTATTTCATATATTTTCCTATCTTTATAATTGACTATTAAAAAAAAATTAATATCGAATAAATAATTTTTTTAAATTGTATTTCATAAAATTTATGTTCGAATGATATTAAAAAAAATAT
The DNA here is from genome assembly GCA_017163975.1 of Anastatus disparis. Lineage (NCBI taxonomy): Eukaryota > Metazoa > Arthropoda > Insecta > Hymenoptera > Eupelmidae > Anastatus > Anastatus disparis. The sequence continues at coordinate 63,969 of JAFFSR010000217.1, forward strand.
GTTTATATCATGTAATGATAATTTTTCAAATGAGGTAATTTGATGTATTTTGAAAATTAATGTTTCTCTTAATAAAAATATTATTGCTTTAATGAAATAAATTTTAATATATTTAATTGTTAACAATTTTTATATAAATGACCATTCATTTAAATACTATCCTGTGTACAAATGAAAATGTAATTAAGTATGTTATTTATAAAAAATTGTTAACAAGTAACTTTTTAAATAATATATTTTCATGAAAACTAATTTAAATACTTTATTCTCTGAATGATAACTGAATAAAATTTTTATTTAATAAATTTAGTTATACAATTATAAATATATAATATTTATATAACTCTTCATCAAATAAAATTATTATTTTTTTAATATATATATATTAAAAAAATAATTATTACAATAGATTGTAGTTTAATAAAAATTTTTTTTAAAAATAATTATAGCGTTGAAATTTATTTTGATGGAAATGTTATTTGATTGACATTTACAGTATTACTTTAACTATATTTGAAAAGTTACCTGTCATCAATGAAAAAATATTTAATTTTTCAAATTAATATTCTATTAATATCAAGAATTTTCTAAAAATTATATTATTTATGATATGCAAACCTCACTTGTGATGCATACACTTTTTAATATTTGTATCTCATTAATATTTTATATTAGATGTCAAAAGGATTGTTAAGTAATTGCAAATAGTTATTTTATTATTCTAAAATATTTAAATTTAAAATTAACCAAAAATGTGTATTTTAATCTTATGGTTTTTTTAATTTAAATTTCGTATTTCATGTTTATACTAGCTCACCACAGCGGCCCTTTGGGGCCCTTTGGGCCGCTGTGGCTCGCACTTCGGTTTTTTCAGAGTTTCGCTTCGCTAAGCTCTAAAATAACCTCATGTCAAAAAAAAAAAGCTTTGCTTCTTGCATATAAGGCACGATCGTAAACGCTCGCGCTTTGCACTCGCTATTTGATATCCAAAGAATATTAAAACAAAACATTTACAAACACAAAAGCATTAAATGTTAATCTTATTTCTTTTTTCATTGTATTTTTTTACCGCAACTTTTAACAGGAGGTTTGAATTTATTGTATTTATTTAAAAAAACAAATTTATAATTATTTAAATTTTTTTTGTTAATTAAGTTGATTGATTTCGAAGAAATTTATGTTATGCGAAAAAGACATATTTTCATGTATACTTTTTAAAGTTTTGAATGGGATAATCTATCAAAAGTTACAAGTACAAAAAATTATTTTATAGTTCAGTAGCTTAAAAGTATAGTTTTGTATAAAGTTTTTATTTGGTCTGAATCATTCCGACGGATGATGATTTAAAACAATAATACAAATAAATATTGGCAGTTTAAAAAAAAATCGTTTGAGCGATTGTAAAACAGTTATCCCTTTAGAGGTTGAAAAAATGATTTTTTGGTGATAACTTGAAAAAAACGAATTTTGAAAAAAAGTATATAAAATAAAATTTATAGAAAAAAATAATATTCATCTTTTTAGTATCATATATATATATATATATATTTAAATAATATTCATCAAATTGTCATTAAAAAGCTTTTAGTTTTAAAATTTTTCATGAACAATTTGAAAAATATTAACTTTAGAGAAAAATACATAACATAAAAATTATTTATTTTTTTATATTCTATAAATTTTATATGATATATTTTTTTTTAAGAAATCGTATTTTTCAAGTTATTACCAAAAGTCCATTTTTCTGATCATTGAAAAGGCGCCTATTTAAAAACGCTTCCAACGATTTTTTTTAAATAGGAACGTTTACTTATGTTGTTATTTGAAATAATTCCCCGTTTGAATTATTCAAATCGGATAACAATTCGTCGAGGAAATTCATAAACTTAATTTCTTACACACATACATCCATACATACATTTTAAGAAAGCCTCGTAATAGTCTTATTTTGCTATAAAAATAAGTTTTTTATCATAAAATAACATATTTTAAAGGTTTACATTTTTCGCGATGTCGAAAATATAAGGCACTTCCGTACAGCGGTTGTGCCTAAAAATATATTCGTGAAGATATTTTTGTTAGAAATGAACACAACATTTTTTTAAGCATGTTTCACGTGAAAATTAATTTCATAAATTAAATTCATGGTCATATATTAAGGTCTGGAAATTATAGTCGTTACTCAGTTCCCAGTTCTCAGTTTATTTATATCAAATATCGTACTATCTTTGTTTTTCTTATGGAAGTAGATTGAAAAATAGTCACTTGATGAAATAAATTATACGCTTTTTTACTTTAAGCACATGTGTACATATATTTTTATATTATGTTTCATCAAATTATTTTCAATTTTATTTAGTACTTAAAATTAACTTAAATTAATTAAGTCTTATTTACTTAAAATTATTCATTTATACATAGTAATATAATAAAAGAAAATTCAACGAAGCGACGTTAGGAGCGAAAAACTTCAATATAATTAATTCCTATTAACGTAAAACTCATTAAATTGTGTAACAATTTTCAGCAGTTGATAAATATAATGTAAATCATATAATATACATATATATATATATCAATTTTCAATTACTAATAATTAATTTAAAATTCAAAAGTAACTATTTCAAAACGAAATATGGAAGATAAACATGTATCGTTTTATTTCTTAAATATCACGAATCAAAATATTAATTATTAGTAATTTTGAAGTGTTATATATTATGTAAATAATTCTATATTTAATAATTTTTAATTCTAGTAACAGGAAAAGCCGCCCGAAAAGAGATAAATAATTAGATTTTCTGCGAAATATTGCTCTTGAATCGAGTAGGTGAAATATCAGTCTTACCAGGAGGGTGTCTGAGTTGCGGGTCACAGATCTTGATGAAACTTTAGAATAAGTATTTAGGTACCAAAATATGAGTAAAGCCACAGCGGTACGGTCTAACGCTTCGAAAAACTGAAGTTATAAACGATTATAGTCTTATTTTCGGAAAAATATGAAAAAAGAACTCCTAATTGAAGTGGAAATAATTCTGTCTAGAAATGTCTTTATTTAATCCACAATAACTAAAATGAAAGCAGAGAAAGCAAGCTTTAATTTGCCAGTTTCCGAATTAAAAAATAATAATTAGAACTAAAGTTATGCTTGTTTAAAGTTAAGCATAAAAGAAGTACTAAAAATCACCATTCTTCAAAATTTAAACTATTTTTGGTACTCTCTTACTGCTCAACTTTAAATAAGCATAACTTTAGTTCTAATTATTATTTTTCAATTCGGAAACTGGCAAATTAAAGCTTGCTTTCTCTGCTTTCATTTTAGTTATTGTGGATTCATTAAAGACATTTCTAGACAGAATTATTTCCACTTCAATTAGGAGTTCTCATTTCATATTTTTCCAAAAATAAGACTATAATCACCCATAACTTCAGTTTTTCGAAGCGTTAGACCGTACCGCTGTAGCTTTACTCATATTTTGGTACCTTAATACTCATCCCGAAGTTTCATCAAGATCTGTGACCCGCAACTCAGACACTCTCCTGGTTAGTACCAAAAAAAAGACAGTAAGCATAGCAAATTTATGCTCTTACTTCATAATATAATAGTACCAACATTGGTCCCTAAAATTCAAGCTATAGGACTAATTGAAATTATATCGCCACTCTTTTTTCAAGTACCTTAGTACATAAATTAGATATACTTGATTTATTGAAACACGTGATTAAAAAGAATGAATTTTTATTATATTTTTTTATTGATTCTAATGCAATTTAGTAGAACAAATTCTTAATTCATCATGATATAATTTGTATTCAAACAATTTTCATGCGTATCGTAACTTTAATTATTCTTTTTTATAAAAATATAAAAATTTAATTTAGTACAAAATTACAATATTAAAATTCATAAGTTGCGGCAATTCTTTTTTATTTTAAAATTGGCTAATTTATACATAATAATATCATATATAAAAATTCAACCGAGCGACGTTAGAAGCGAGGTATTTTTTGCTAGTTATATATTATTATGTTAAGTTTTAAGTTTTCAGATTTAAATACATACATTATTATAATATGGGGTGGCAGTGGAGGAGGGGCCGTGGGGGTGCCGCGGGTGTGCCATGGGGGGTCATGGAGGGGTGTGGGGGTTTGGGGGTGTGTGTGTGGGGGGTGCGGAGGGTACTTAGTATAAAAGCCACAGTAAAAAATATCGTAATATTTTAAGCAATTTTACGTTATTTTGTGGAGGGGCTGTGGAGGGGCTATAGAGGGGAGTGGAGGGGTGTGGAGAGGTGTGGGGGGGTGGAGGGGTGTGGGGGTCCAAGGGTTAATTTCAAATATAATTATATAATATAGGTAGATATATAGACGGTCTAGGTTGAAGTCGTAAAAGCTACTTATTGAATACAATTATACCTTATCTAAAAATTTATGGAATTAACTATTTAGTTGTATCATGGAAAGGCATAGCGGCTAATTTATTACAAGACGGTGTGACATTATATACAGCATTTAAATTACCGATAAACATATCTGAAGACACAATATATAATATTAGTGCCAACAGCGAAATAGGTGAAAAAATGAAAAATGTATCAATTGTAATCTGGGATGAAACCACAATGACATCAAAATACGCTCTTGAAGCCGTCGATCGCATGTCTAGAGATGCATGCAATAAGAATTACTTTTCTGCAGGGAAAACATTTATCATGACAGGTGATTTTAGACAAACATTACCAATAGTAAAACATGGAAATAGAGCACAGATAGTAGAAAATCGTGTCGAAAAAGCTATTTATGGAAACATTTTCAATGTATGTTTTTGAAAGGAAATAAACGTTCATCGGAATCAGATGATAAATTTAAAAATTGGTTACTAAATATAGGAAATGGTGATTTTTATTCAAAGTATGAAAAGAGGAAATGAAGTTATACGAATCCCAAAATAAATATTGTCATAGGGCAATCTAATTGATGAAATTCACGGGCATAATATTAATATTAAAAATTGTGACTATTACGAAAATATTATATTAGCACCGAAAATTGTAGATGTAACGGAAATGAATGAAAAAATTTTATCAAAAATGTATGAACCAGTAATAGAGTACTTCAGCATTGACTCTGTGAAAGATGTAAATGATGAAAGTTTCGACGCAATTTTGCCAACAGAATTCTTAATTCTTTAACGCGCAACGGTTTACCTCCACATAGATTAAAATTAAAAAAGGAGCTATAGTAATAAGCTTCTAAGAAATGTTAATTTGAATGAAGGACTTCGTAACGCAATTCGATTAACCCTTATAGTCACAGGAGCCGATATATCGACTACCTAATTTTCTTTTTTTTTACCTCAATATTTTTGCAATATCATGCTTGATTCTTGGATTTTTTGTATTTTCAGATACACATAGCCTTACTATTTTTAATGCTGATGATATTTTATAAATTTATAACTATTGATTATTATTATAAACAAATACATACCAAAAAGTGAATCGAATTGCATGACTCAAAGGGTTAACGAAAATAAAACAATTTACTATTATTGCACAAATATTAACAGGAAGTAAAAAAGGAAGCACTATATTCTTACCACGTATGACCTTATCATCGAAAGATGAACTGCCATTCTAGATGATCAGAAAACAATTTCCTGTAAAACTTGCATTAATAAGTTGCAAAAACAATCATTTAAAAAAGTCGGAGTGTATTTACCAACACCAATTTTCAGTCATGGGCAGTTATACGTAGCATTTTCAAGGAAGACTTATAAAAAGGAATTGAAAATATTATTAACAGAAAAATAAAAAAAAGTTGAAGATGAAATGGTCGATACTAAAAACATCGTTCACAAAGAAATAATATAAAACCACAATACAAAAATTAAATATAATAAATAAGAAAATATAATCAAATATGTTTGAAACTCTAATATAATATTAGACGAGCAAAATTTATCTCGCTTCTGACGTCGCTCGGTTGCATTTGCATATATTATATTATTATTTATGAATTTGCTAATTTCATTGACAATAGTATTTCAATATAAAATACGTATTTAATTTTTTTTTCATATATTTACATTATTATATTGTACTGCATGGAAATATGGAATTTTTTGTAAATCAATAAGCTTTAATAAAAGTTAATAATTATTATTGACAATCATAGTATAAGAAAAATGGTTATATTACCATCAACTTTTACAGAAAGTCCGCGTTCCTTATATCGAAATTTTCTTTATCCCATGACATTAGTACGAAGAATTGTGAAACCAGATTTTTTCATTACTATGACATGCAATCCGAAATGGAAAGAAATCACTAATAATATAAGACGAAGTGAAAAGGTAACGGATAGACCAAATATTGTTGTTGAAGTATTTTATCAAAAATTAAAACTAATAATAAAGCAAATTTCTAAAAACATCCTTTGGGAAAATGCATTGCATATTCATACGTAGTAGAATTTTAAAAGGGAGGATTACCGCATGCCTATATGCTAATATTTTTGAGTAAAGATGATAAAAATTACAATAGTGATGACGTTGATAAATTTATAGTAGCTGAAATTCCGAATAAAAATGAGAACCCCAGATTATATAAAATAATTAAACAATTTATGATCCTTGACCCTTGTGAAGATCAGAATAAAAACTCACCTTGTAAGGATAAAGAATCAGGAAACTGTACGAAAAAGTTTCCGAAACGATTTAATGAAACTTAAATAATGACAAGTGGTTATTCTATTTATCGAAGAAGAAATAATAAAAATGAGATTTTATACACAAAAAACAAGTGGGCAGACAATAGATTTGTGGTTTCTTATAACCCGTATTTATTACTAGAGTTTGACTGTCATATTTATATTGAATTATGTTCAACAATAGGAGTTATAAAATACTTATTTAAATACTGCTTCAAAGGACATGATTGTGCATTTATAGAGATGAAAGCAAGTGAAATAAATACTGAAAGTAATACTAATGATGAAACAAATAAAACAAATGATTTGGATATGTTTTATGGTGAAATTAAACAATATATAAACACAAGATACGTTTGCTGGCCAGAAGCTATGCATCACATATTGGAATATAATATTAGTGAACTTTCACATACAATTTATAGATTAGCCGTTCATTATGAAAATTAACAATATGTGTATTTCAAAGAAAAGTCCGAACACGAAATTGATGAGAAAAATGTAAATACAACACTAACAGCGTGGTTTGAACTTAATAAAAGTGACCCGGAAGCACATAATTACTTTTATTCTGATATACCACAACATTGTGTTTTTAATTGAATACATAAAACATGGACGAAAAGAAAAAAGACTATGAAACCTATTCTCATCAGAATGTACTTAGTTAATCCAAAACAGAAAGAAAGATTCTTTTTAAAATTACTTCTGCTTCACGTGAAAGCTGCAACATCTTTTGAAAACTCAAAAACTTTTAATGGAATTACATACCTAATATTCTTTGAAGCAGCAACAACAAGAAATTGAATTGATATCGATGATGAATGGGATAAATGTTTAGAAGAATCATGTATATCTCGATTTTCAAAAGCTCTTTGTCAATCATTTGGTTACTTTTGTACATTTTACAATCCAATTAATGCTGGAGAATCATATGAAAAATATAAAATCTATTTTTATCCTTCAAAAATTAATGAACAAAAAGGTGAATAATATGCATTAAGCATTAATGATATTTCAACTAATAATGGATTCTCATTAAGTGACTTTAATTTACCTACTTCAGAATACTATATTAAAAATAACGAAATTTAATAAAGTACAGTATATAATGTTAATAATATTGGGCCGATCATTGATACTCTAACAAATGCTCAAACGGCTATTTTTAATACAGTAATAAATTTATCGAATACAAATTGCACTGAAAAGTAAATATATAGACGGTCTAGGCGAAAGTGGTAAAGGGTACTTAATAAATAAAATTATAACTTTTCTGAAAATTCATGGAATCAACTATTTAGTTGTATTATGGATAGGTATAGCGGCTAATTTATTACAAGACGGTGTGACAGTACATACAGTATTTAAATTATCGTTGAACATATCTGAAGACACAATATGTAATATTAGTGCAAACAGTGAAATAGGTAAAAAAATGAGAAAGGTATCAATTCTTATCTGTGATAAAATCACAATGATATCAAAATACGCTTTTCAAGCCATTGATCGCATGTTTGAAGATGCATGTGATAATAATTACTTGTTTGAAGAGAAAACATTTATCATATCAGGTGATTTTAGACAAACATTACCAACAGTAAAACATGGGAATCAAACCCAGATAGAAGAAAATTGTGTCAAAAAAGCTATTTATGGGAACATTTTCAATGTATGTTTTTGAAAGAAAATAAACATTCATCGGAATCAGATGATAAATTTAAAAATTGGTTACTAAATATAGAAAATGGTAATTTTTATTCAAAGTATGAAAAGAGAAAATGAAGTTATACGAATCCCAAAAGAAATATTGTCAAAAGGCAATCTAATTGATGAAATTTACGGGCATAATATAAATATTGAAAATTGTGATTATTACGGAAATATTATATTAGCACCGAAAATTGTAGATGTAACGGAAATGAATGAAAAAATTTTATCAAAAATGTATGAACCAGTAATAGAGTACTTCAGCATTGACTGTGTAAAAAATGTAAATGATGAAAGTTTTGACGCAATTTTGCCAACAGAATTCTTAATTCTTTAACGCGCAACGGTTTACCTCCACATAGATTAAAATTAAAAAAGGAGCTATAGTAATAAGCTTCTAAGAAATGTTAACTTAAATAAAGGACTTTGTAATAACGACGTCAAAACAATTTACCAGTATTGCTTACCACGTATACTTACCACGTATGACCTTATCAGCAAATGATAAACTGCCATTCCAGATGACCAGAAAACAATTTTCTGTAAGACTTGTTCATGCAATAACCATTAATAAGTTGCAAGGACAATCATTTAAAAAAGTAGGAGTGTATTTACCAACACCAATTCTCAGTCATGAACAGTTATACGTGGAACTTTTAAGGACGACTAATAAAAAGAATTGAAAATATTATTACAGAGAAATCAAGAAAAGTTAAAGATAAAATAGTCTATACTAAAAACATCGTTTATAAAGAAATATTATAAAAACCATAATAGAAAAATTAAATATAACAAATAAGAAAATAAAATCAAACATATTTGAAACTCTAATATAACATAAAAACAAAAAAAAAATTATGAAGTGGAGTTCAACGTTTTACGGTTAAAAATCGTTATTGTTAGTTCTTTGTCATTAAAAAAACTCGATTGCTTTCTTGAATGCTATTTATGTGTATTTAAAAAAATATGGCTGCTATTGTAAGTGCTGTAATGAGGATGAACGCTAAAACTACTGTCAGTGCTGTGTAATTAAAAATTCGTGACTGCTTTTTAGAGCACTATCTGGTTTAAAAACGCAGCTACTATTGTAAGAGCTAAAGATGAAAAACACAACAATTATCGTAAACGCTGTGTAATTAAAAATTCGCGGCAGCTATTTTGAGCTCTGTGTGGTTAATTAAATGTGGCTGCTATTGTAAATACTGTGTACGTAAAAAACACAACCACTATTGTAAGCGCTGTGTAATAACAAATTTGGGGCTGCCATTCTAAGCGCTGTGTAGTTAAAAAAACGCGGCTACTATTGTAAGCGCTGTGTAATTGAAAATTCACGGTTGCTATTTTAAGCGCTGTGTAGTTACAAATTCGCGGCTGCTATTTTGAACGCTGTGTGGTTGAAGATACGTGGCTGCTATTGCAAGTACTGTATAATTAAGTATTCACGGTTGCTATTTTGAACGCTGTGTAGTTAAAGGAACTCGACCGCCAATGTGAGTACGGTGTTATTGATAAAACGCGACTTTTATTGACGAAAAGACAGAAACGAAAAGACGACACAACTTTTTGCGCAACTAATTGCGCAACTTTTCCAAAAATATAATATTAAATAAATTATAAATATTTTTTTAAATTTTATATTACATAATTTAAAAGATGTTAAAATACAGTATTAAAAATATTTAGAGCATGATTTGATTGTCCACGTTTAAAGAATAAATTTGGAAAAAATTTCTGAAATAAATTGAAAATTCTTTATCTAAATTACTGAAGGAGTGTTAATAGTCCAATAAATAGAGCAAGAAAAGGCTATTTTAGACATTAATTAGGGGCTTAATGAAACCTATATAAAGTTGTTAAGAGGGATAGAAAAACATACTCCATATAAAATGTAACCAAAAAATACGGTAGCTGTGTTCGAAACAAAAATTTGAAAAAAAAAACTCTCTACGGCCAATAGCTTTTTTTTTTAAATCACAGCCACTTTGTGTATAACAATTAAGAAACGAATCAATCGTCATTTTTTAGTTAAAAGCTTATATTTTAAAAATGAGACTCTTTGTTATTGAAACTAAAATAATAATAATATACAAATGATAACGTCAAAGTCGGAGTCGTGGTGGGAATGCTTATCTTTGAGGGTGAGGAAAGTTAACGGAGGACCCCGTTCCAATAAAATTCATAAAAATTAACCCTATCTCCATAAATAATAAACCGATTTTGATGTTTTTTTTTATTCCGGGAACCTTGATAAATTATCAATATTGGTGCAAATAGTTTTTTAAAATAAGGTGTATTTAAGTTAAAACAACTTTATCTAATATGGACACCTTAAACGCAAATGATTGTTGTGGCTCACCAAATCAATATTTTCAGACGTGTAATGTCTCATTTTAAAGCTAAAAGAAAGAACTTTAAAATGGAATATCATGAGTTCCATTATGATTAATATTTACGAAATACGCGCGGATTTACGTAAATGTTGTAAATGAACTTACCTTATTATTCCTCGTAACTATTACATTTGGAACCTGAAGAAAAGTGTAATAAAAATTTTTTTTGTACCTATATTTTAACTATTTATTATACTTAATTTTTAAATTTAATAAATAAAAAAATAATTATTAATAATTGCAAAAATTTTAATAGTGATAATAAAAATTGTTATCTTGTTTTCTTTTTTTACTTTTCTTTGTTTTTCGTGCAAAAAATTTTTTCATCATTAAATATGTTTTTATTTTCTTTCTAAAATTAAATTACTACGATTTTCATGTAAGGAATATTTCTTAAATATAATAGGAAAATTGATATAAAAATTGCTTTTTGATTGGAACTATTTTTATTTTTTATTTATTTATAAAATATTAATATATATCGGAACAATTATGATATAAAAGGATAAAATTTATGGAAGAAGTATAAAAGAATGTCTATTTTCGTTTCTTCACATGCGTCATTTTTAATTTCGATTGCCTTGACATTGGAGCAACTCTCCACATTACAATTGCTAGAAATAATAACTTTAATCTATATAATGTATGAGAAGCTGTTGCTGAAATTTAATTAAATACAAGTATAAATTTTCTGATTACCCTTTGTTTATCGATTTTTTCTGTGTTATTTTAAAAATATTCCTTACATCAAAATCTTAGCAGTTTACTTTTAAAAAGAAAATGAAAATATATTTATTGATGAAAAAATTTCTTTGCATGAAAAACAAAGAAAAGAAAAAAAACGAGATAACAATTTTTTTATTACTATTAAAATTTTTGCAATTATTAATAATTATTTTTTCATTCATTGAATTTAAAAATTAATTATAATAATTGGTTAAAATATAAAAACAATAAAAATTTTAATTAAACTTGTCTCTGGGTTCAAAATATAATAATTATTACGAGGAATGATAAGGTAAGTTCATTTACAACATTTACATAAATCCGTGCGCATTTCGTAAATATTGATTGTTACATAACTCTGCCGTGTTAAGTAAAAACTTACATAAGTGTAAAATAAATAAAAGTGATAAAGTGAAATAATATCAATTTTGTTTGATCCAATTTTTAATTTTTCAATACTTAAGTAATCTTCATTTCCTCATTTTTTAGCGAAAAATTTCAAACAACTTTTTTTTATTCATTTAATAGGCTATTTTTTTATCGGATCTATTGATAGAAAAAATTTATTTTTCATCGAAATGACACTTATCTAAGTTTTTACTTAACACGGCAGAACTCATAATATCTCATTTTAAAGTTCTTTCTTTTAGCTTTAAAATGAGACATTACACGTCTAAAAATATTGATTTAGTAAGCCACAACAATTATTTGCGTTAAAGGTGTCTGTATTAGGTACAGTTGTTTTAACTTAAATACACCTTATTTTGGAAAACTATTTGTACCAATATTAATAACTTATCACCCAGATTTAAAAAAACATCAAAATCGGTCCATTATTTACGGAGATACGGTTAATTTTTACGAATTTTATTGGAACGGGGTACTTTGTTAACTTTCCTCACGCGCAAAGATAAGCATTCCCTTATTATTATTTTCTCCATTAATATTTTAGTTTTAATAATAAAAAGTCGCATTTCTAAAAATCTAATCATAGATTAGTAGGTAAGCTGTAAGGATTCTGGAACAGGGCGCTACTGGAACAGGGCGCTACTAGCACACAAAGTGTGCCAGTCGCGCCCTGTTCCAGTAGCGCCCTGTTCCAGAATCCTTACAGCCATTTTAGATGTGTATGACACACCTACAGCTTTTATAAGAGTTCTTATTTATCAACCATCGATGTAGTTGTCGGTAAAGTAGATGGTTAATCTTTTGACTCAACTATCGATAGGATAGATCATTGATATAACATGCATATTTTTATAAGGTAAGTATTTTCAAAATTACCTACTAGTTGAGACGCAGTTTCTAAAATTTTTTATACTTAATGTTAGTGCTTGATGATTGCACTTTATTAGAAACTTTTTCAAAATGTTCCTTCCATTGTGTTTTATCCTTTTTATCATCGGGAGGAAGAAGTTTTGCATGTTCTGAGGAGTTGCACCCCTTGTTCGTTGAACTTTGACTCTGCCCCATGTTGAAATGAAACTGAATCACGATGCGTCTCCTATTTATAGTCAATTTTACTCCCACTCCATAAACAAATTTTCCAATGTTGGGCGGCATTCAGTAAGATATTTTTTCATAAGTCTAACGTTATGAAGAGCGCTACTAGCCTTATAGGCTCCATTATGATGTGGACAAACTGTCACCATTTTTATTTTATCCAATGGCGGAAAACCCATTTCTGCAATGTCACGAACATTAAATTTAAAGCGTTCTAACCATGCTTTCTTAATAGAGCCCATTACTAAAACTTTAGTAGCATCACGTAATGCTTCTCTAAGTATTTTACCGATTTCAGTATATGGAATGTCTCCTGAATTCCAAGACAATCCGTGATAGTACTGCTCTAACCAAATATTTTCTCTTTTATACTTATCTGATAGTCGACGCCAGGGATAAGGTTTCTCAAATAGAAGTACTAAAGGCTCAGTATTACCTTCAAGAGGAACTATAGCCAATTCTTTGAGTATATAGTCGTTGCCAGGCTGTTTGAAGCCTTGCATATCTACTAAGTACTCCATTAGACGAGCTTCTTCAGGTCACGGTTGACGGATTAAACAAGCTTCCTCACGCTACCGCTGACAGGATTATACTGAACGATACGATCGTGCAAGATTAAGCAGTAAGCGGATGTTCCAGCTGGAAAATTTTCTCTTGATTCAAATTCCAAACGCACGTCCACGGGAGCAGTTTTTAGTGATTCATTTTGCTTAGAGCAATCGATCACAATCAGAGGCATGTATCTGATGTAATGTTCCTTTTTCAGCATAGGCTCGATGTCTTTTTCATAGTATGCACTTTGAAAGTTGGCATACATGTCATATAATATTGCATACTGATTGTGGTTTATGTCTAAGTTTAGATTTCCATATGGATAGTATTGAGAATTGAGAAATAGCTTTACATTGCTGATGTAGCAGTGATCAAAACGACTTGCGTTAACATTTCTTTGACTTTTTCGATTTGTTTGAAAGCCTAATATAATAAAGCGGGGTTTTTCTAATTGATTAGAAGTTTTGACAGTCCAAACGTGTTTAGATGTGGTAGGAAGCAGTGGATACTCATACAGTTCCCAACTAGGAAAACTCATATCAATCGGTTTATCCTTTTCAATATGATTTAATAGTTGTATTTTATAAGCATTTGATACTACGATGTAAGGCATGAGCCACTCTATCTTTGTTAATTGAATTTGGAACTCTTCAAATTCGTTTCCTTGAGCTGCTGCTGCTGCTTGTGTCTGTACAACAGCATTCAAGTCATTTCTCGACCTTGTCAGAATGAGTTCATGTTTCACATTTACTACGATTTTACGATAATCTTCAGCAAATCCAAGAATCATGCTCAGAGGAATGGACACATCAAAGTAACCTGCAGTGTTTGTCAATTGCAATGTTTCTTCGACGTCAAGCCATCCAGCGTTTTCAATAATCAAATTTTGACCGGGATTGAGGGAAATCCAACCTTTCATCAGAGTAGTCAAACCTACATTCTTGCACTTGTCGATTTCCACTGCATTGATCTCATAGCGTATTTCTTCAAACATATGGCAGATGGCATTGTTAACTAATTTCGTATTAGTAACGACATTTCCATTGCTTTTAACTAGCCTACCACAAATGTGTAGTGAACTGCGTGATGGTAAGAGGCACAAATCTTGATGTTGAATAGCAATGCGAATTTCGTCGCTGTTATTGAAGTTGGATGCTGAATATGGTTGATGTGCGTGTATTTCGTAATGCTCTACAGACTCATCAAACTTTACGGGAGACTTTATGCTCAGTATTCCTTCCATTTTTATTTTTCTGCAAACAACAAAAGAAAACACAAGTTATTTTCCACAAGCTACGACTCTTAGGCCGAGACTCTTTAAGAATTGAATGTTTCGCCGTGTTAGCGCTTTGTCTGCTTTTCGCCGACTGATGACTGGGCGCCATCGTGAACTGTTTATATAGCCTCTTCCAACTTTAGAATTGTATAAGATTCCCATCACGTTTGTTTCAGATGTAATCTGACAGTAATTATTTCTCCTCGAAAATTAACTAATTGTCCGTCTTGATCGACTAAACGCACTTGAATGTGATCTATGCTTTTGACGGCGATCGGAAGGTAAATGACTGGTGACGGAACTTCAATGATCTTATATCCTGGCGGTACTGCTGGAAAAAACTCGTGTATTGTGTGCACTCGTTGACCGTTTATGTAGGCACCCGAGGTGATATTACACTCAACTCGTAGAGCGTTGACTTTCAATATAGCTACTGGTAGATCGGAGTCGTGAGTAATTTCTGCTGGGAGAATGCGTTTAGTGAAACCCAACAAAGCGCCAATAGAATCTGGCGGTCTAAAGTCGATAGAGTGGCTGCACGTTATTACACTGCGAAGCGTATTACTATTAGGTTTTATACTGATTGAGATACCCTTTGAAGCTAGTGCCTCGCGGAGGTAGTATTCTATATCTGCTATTTCGTAACTACCTGTAGGTAAAAGAACTTCTTCTGTACCAACGTAGAATTTATTATTACCAGCGTCAATGTTTGGTATTGAATTAAAGGTTGAAAGTCCAACCAATCCTAAAACGAAGTTCTTTTCCTTTGAAAGCTCGATCGGCGGAAAATACTGTGCTTCGAGTATGGATGATTTATTAGAAAGACTCAACGTCAAAGAATTCTCCATGCTTGCTGAATTACTAATGAGTTAGTGTCTGTGCATACTCATCTTATATAGCATTTAGTTTATTATTCAAGAACATTAAGCACAGATGACCACAATTGAACGAGTTGAAAGTCTGATATCTTTCCGGATTATACTTTATTTCATCGACTCCTAAATACATCATTAAATCCCAAGGCGGTTGAAGATCACCAAAACTATCAAAATAAACAACATTGTTCCCATGCTTTTTATACGCTACCCAATGTGTACCCGGTCCATCTGCATCATCGAGATTAACTATAGCTGACTCATGATAACGTGGGCCGTTTTTCGGTAATGCATTTCGCATAAATACTCCTCGAAAATTTGGAATTTTCAATATCTTAGCGTATTTTGTGATATCTGCATCGGTAAGTGCTCGGTTCGGTAACCTTATCTCAAGCGACTTTTTTTTTTCTTAAACCTCTACCATTGAATGGCTTTAGGCGAAGGCCAAGTCCTGTCTTATGCGGTTTCAAATAAAGACCTTTACCGAGAGCTATTTCTTCCATTTTCTTATTATGTCTTTTATTCTCCTCTAGAAGATTTTTTGCAGCTTTCGCATCGTTAACTGCTTTGGCTATTCCAGCAGCACCTCCTGCGATACCACCAGCAGCACTCAATCCAGCCAATAGTGGCATAAGAAACGGTAAAAATCCACCAATTTTAGACGGAATAGGTAATATGCGAGGAATCTTAACGTTCTTTTTACCACCAGCAGCTTTAATAGCTCTGCGTGCACCCTTCAAAGCTGACATAATGACTTTACGAGCACATTTGCTAGGAACGATTGACTTAGAAGCAGCCTTCACTATATTATTTAGACTTGTCATGGTTGGCTTCTTTTTCTTTCTTTTTCTTTTATCTCTTCTTTTTTTCATTCCCATACCAAATGTAGATTTTAATTTCATAGCGTTTGTGACAGCGTAAGCAGCCGCTTTTTCTCCTAATGTTGCGTCTTTAGAAATTACCCTTTGCAGGGCTTTGTTTGCTAATTCTTTGTCTGCAGCGTTTCTGGCTTCAATGTTCTCACGATTTTTTGAATAAGCTATATCGTGTTCCTTACACGCTTTGTCGAGAGGATTGATACCTGGATCTCCTCGAGCCAACCGTTTAGCTAATTTTGTACCAGGACCACAATACTGATATCCAGGAATATGAAGTTCGATTGGAAGGCTGTTAATTAATTTGTTAAGAAAACCACGCCCACGTCGACGTTTTCGATAGTGTACGATCATCACCTTACGGAGACTACACGAAGACTAATGCTCATGAGGGTATATAAGCTCTCTATTTATACTAAATCGAACAGTTGAACTCTTGATTGAATAGTAACCACATGAAATTTAAAGAGCAATCTATCAAGCTCCCGATAGTGAATTTTGACACTGTCGTGGAACAAGACAAAAAGCCGAAGAGACATGGAGAGTTACTTCCAGACAGCATTCGAGCTGTGTTTTGTGGACCATCTAATTGCGGGAAAACTAATAGTTTGCTTGCCATAATTGCACATCCTAACGGACTAAGATTCGAGAATTTATATGTCTACTCTAAGTCTCTTAATCAACCAAAGTATAAGTTTCTGAAGCAGCTTCTTGAACCAATAGATGGCATACAATACTTTCCATTTAGTGAACATGAATCAGTCATATCACCGGATGAAGCGTTACCAAATTCTATAATGATATTCGATGACGTGGCCTGTGAGAAACAAGATAACGTCAGAGCATATTTCTGCATGGGTAGGCATAAAAACGTTGATTGTTTCTATCTCTGCCAATCTTACGCTCACGTACCAAAACATCTTGTAAGAGATAATGTTAATTTATTGGTGATATTTCGGCAGGATGACAAGAATTTAAAACATTTATATGACGATCATGTGAATTCGGATATGACTTATGTGCAGTTTAAAAATTTATGTTCACAATGTTGGTCGGATGATAGATATGGGTTTTTAATGATTGACAAAGATAGTCCGATCAACGCGGGCAGGTACAGAAAGGGCTTCGACTGTTTTGCTATAAATATAGAGCGTACTTAGTATTATTGTAACAATCTGCGATTGAACGCTGAATCGTTAAGATGTCTGATTCTCAACGAAAAAAGATATACTTCATCAACTTATAAAAGCACGAAATGCCGTTAAGCGAAAATATAATTTGTTGAAGTATGGAAAGGAGAATTTCGAAAAAGCAATAGAACAAACTTTCAAACCAATAGTCGATCCACTACAGAAACTCGTTCAAACATCTGCTATTCATCCTAAGACCAAAGAAGAAATCACTGAAACTATGAGTACCAATGATACGATCAACAACTCTTATATGGAGTCAGATGACTCATTCTTGAACGATACTGTTATACATCAAACGGACACGGAATTCGAATCAGCTCAAAGTGAAGGTGACGAAGATGATCATGTTAACAAATACCTTCTTAAGCTCAAACGAAATGAAACTAACGATTTGGATAAGATTTATGGTGTTCGTAAAGAAGGCAATAATTATCGAATAGGAGACTCGTCTATTCACTTTGAAAATGATCTCATAAGGGTCAAGGATGTCAAATATCCGAAAACAGAGGGGTTATTAGAACTGCTTTTTGTAAAACAACCTGATCTAAAAAAAAGTAAGTTCGGATGATAAGCAAAATTATAAACATATTCTTGAGGCTACAAGTGCTCACAGGAAACGTTTCAAAAGTAATGAATCGCTCCGTGTTCACAAAAACAGTAATAAATTTAAGACTTTAATAGCTCCTATGTTCAAAATTGGCTCTGGTTTATTACCTAAATACAAAATTGCAAGAAAAAATACGAGAATGGACTACATCTACTGGGATGATCCCAATGAACTCGTTGATCGATTGCGATTACTCATTGCTGAGCAAGAAGCTGGAAATCCAAGTCATACTAATGAGATTCACTCTATCATCGAAGAATTGCGTGAAGCTGCCTATATATATTGAGCTGTAACTGAATCTTTGATACATTTTCAAGATGAGTGTTGACGTGTTTGGACGCAACCTTAAACGAAGTGAAGGTGGTCGAGGCCCGCCTGGTGTAGGATTTAAAATCACATCTGATGGTCAATATGATTTGGATAACAAGAGGTTATGCAATGTGGCATCACCTAATCAACCGAACGAAGCCGTGAATCTTGGAACTTTACAGCGCATCATACGAGTAGAAATAGAAAGAGTCTTGAATATTTTGCTTCCTTTGAGAAGTGATCATAAAAATTTGGATAAAATTGTAGATGAGCTTGGTAGTAGGCTTTTTCAAAACGATGAGGAACTCGAGAGTATAAAAGAAGCATTGTCACAACTAATTCATAACAGTCATTCAATAACTATTGATGCAACGACAAAGAGTAGTGGAAGAGCTTCATAAGCCTGCTCGTCGAAATTATTCTCGGCGGAAGTTCGATGTGCGAGGTTTAGACGAAACATGGCAAGCAGATCTAGTGGAAATGCAACCTTATTCCAAAGAGAATAAAGGCTTCAATTACATGCTTACCTGTATAGATGTATTTTCAAAATATGCATGGGCCGTTCCTGTAAAGCAAAAAACTGGGAAAAATGTTACAGAGGCAATGGAGTCTATTCTGCGTAAGGGCCGAGTACCTAAAAATTTACAGACAGATAGAGGCAAGGAATTCTATAACACGAATTTTCAAAGTCTTATGAAAAAGTTTAAAATTAATTTATATTCAACGTATAGCAATCTCAAAGCTTCTATTTGTGAACGTTTCAATCGTACATTGAAAAATAAAATGTGGCCACAGTTCAGCCTACGTGGAAATTATAAATGGCTCGATATCTTACCTGAATTAATAGCAGCTTACAATGATACAAAGCATCGAACTACCGGTATGAGGCCAAACGAAATCACTGCTAACAAGGAAGGAGAAGTTCTTAGACGCTTTAATAAAAAAAAAGTTATTCCTACTAAAAAGGCTAAATTCAAAGTCGGTGATAAAGTAAGAGTGAGTAAAGTTAAACAATTATTTGAGAAAGGATATACACCCAACTGGTCTACGGAGATATTCACAGTAAGTAAAGTCGCAGCAACGAAACCAGTAACTTACCACCTTAAGGATTATAAAGATCAACCTATCACTGGTGGCTTTTACGAACAAGAGCTGCAGAAAGCAATGTATCCTGACATGTATCTTGTAGAAAAAGTTGTTAAAAAACGTGGTGATAAATTCTATGTAAAGTGGTTGGGATTCGATAATTCACACAATAGCTGGATCGATAAATTTGATATTTAAAAATGAATAAAGAGAAAATGGTAAGGGCCCCCACCTACGCCCCCTACCTGTGAGGAACAACCAATGAATTCATCATTTGTTAATCTTATACGATGAATGAGTTCACTGTATAGGATTAACTCATGACTCGTTTTCCTCTCCATGAATTTTCTCTTTATTTTATTTATTTTATTTTTATTTTAAACATATTTTTATTCAATACATGTTTTATTTAATACATATTTTATTTCTTACATTAAACATAACTAAACACAAAATTCAAATTTATGATCTCCAAGATATGATAAAAATAGAGCATACTTATTAGCCTTTGCTGCCATTTCTTCATATAAGTTTTCATTTTTCTCAAGTGCCTTACATACTCGTTCTGGCAGGAATACTTGAAATTCTTGATCAATTACAACGACGATTCTTAGCCCAAATTTTGTACTCACTTTTCTAATCTCCGTTACCATGTATTTTGGTCCTATTTCCAACTCAGATAAACTTTTCTTTGGAAGATAGGTGCTGGCACAAATTCTATTCAACATAGCTAAGTCCATTCTGAAAAGCAAGAAATTGCTATACTTTTTGTAATAAACAAAAAATAATCTAAGTACTTACCTTGCAATGTAACTATTTTCTTCCTTAGACTTTAAGAAATTTTTAGACTCGTAGCTTCTTGTTCGGAGGTTGTCCGTCTTCTTGCTCGTCGACTGAACGAATATGCTCTGTACTCGGTGAGCGCTCCTTATGTAGACCTTCTCCCCTCTCAGTAGCTGCCCCCACTGCTTTATGCGCTCCTTCTCTCTCCTCAGCTGCCCCCACTACACCTGAGATTGTCTCCCCCTCCTCTTCGAATAACATCGCTGCTCGTAGAATAACTTCATCGTCCTCGTCAGGCATTATGCTGTAATGTCCCCAAGGAAGTGTGTCAGTGCTGTTTGAAAGCAAGACACGTTTGTCATCATGAGGACTTAGAGCTATTTTCTCTTGTCTCTCCGTTTGAATAATGTGACATTTAGATCGTATGTTATTCTGATAACATTTTACCGTGAAGTTGTTGAAAAGACAAGTTCGATAGTTTTCAAAGTCGATTCGTGTTTTTAGAACAGCTGCTTTGATCCCTTTTGCTTTATTAATAGGTTTCACATTCTGGATACGAATGGCATACATTTTACTACGTAAACCAATGAATTCCATCATTACATTCCCACTACATTCATCTTTCATAAGGCCGATGACTTTTTATTCTTACAAGGTAATCCAAATTGATTTTCTACAGGATAGTCTGACGTATCGAACTTGTCAATATCCTTCTTCATAATTTCATATATATTGACTCCTTGAATCTCATATATAAGACTGTCTGTATCTGTGTATAAGAGCTTACAACGATCACCAATTTGTCGTTTCATATAAGAATAGTGAAAATCGTAAATGAGTGTCTTCGATATGTCAAGCACGCAAAGTCCAATGTAGATGGGCTTTCTAATAGCAATCGATGTTCGAGCAAGTTGTACTGCAATGAGATTTTCATCAAAGATTGAACGACTGTGAAAATTCGGTTTAGCGATTAATGCCTCTGCACCATAACGTCCAGTCCACTTATTAACAAGTTTTACATCGACTCGTTTTCTCTCATTTTCCATGGTTTTGCCGTATACCGCATTAATCATGAGTTTAAAAAACAATTTTTCAAACTCATTTCGTGCCCCTTTTCTCTTCTCAGTGTTGAGATCAACATACGATTTTAACCAAGCACTTTGCCGAAACTGTAGCACGCGATGAACCTTTTTTAGAATGAGCCCGTGCTTAATGGCTTGCTTGAGTGCTCTATAATGTATGACATAGCGTTTTTTATCATGCAGAGTAGTTAAAAGTTTCTTCTGCTTACCACCACAAGGAACTTCATGATCTGGACACAAAGGAAGATCTTTATGACTATCGTGTAATGCTACTGGATAATCTAAATCTACTTCTAAGATGAAGCCAATATCTGAATCATCTGGAATATTAAGTAAATTCTTCTCATTGAAATTATGAGCCCACTTGAGATCGTTGGTTGGTAGATACTCCGTCATAGCCCATCCATACAGATTATTAGCATCATAATACATAAGATATTTCTCTTCTTCATTAGGATTGTAGTCTTCACCCATGAATTTATTATTTGCTTTTGCATACCTGTTACTACATTGACTAACACCACCTCTTATACCTTTTTCAATAAACATTAGCATGTCTATATGTGTTAAGAGTTCAAGTTGAACTTTTGTATATTTTAACATAGCATCCCATGTTAAACCAGGAGTTGTGAAATAATGTGCGGGATCCAATCCATATGCAGCAATACATGTAGACCTAAAGTTTTCAAAAATATCAGTCAAAAGCAGTACATCTGTCTTAAGATACAAATCCGAATATTCACCAAGTGTCGTAATACGAAATGTTTCCCATACACATTTGGCATGATCATAGTCGGCTTGAGCGATATCACTCTCAGTGAGCTTACTGAAAAAATCATCTTTAGATGGCAGCTGCTCATCTTTCAACTTATCGAAGGAACTTACATAATCGTAAGGAAAAATGCCTTTTCTTAACAACAACTCAATTTGATTTGTTGAGTAACCACTCTTCTGAAATACTGAACTAGTAATATCAAGTTTATCCAAATATGATGCAAGTTTTTCGAGAGAGGATGGCATAAACCTGAACGAATCTAAAAATCTAAAATTGATGTCACTATTTTTCACATATTTTGTGAATGATATATAACGTTCTTTGTTCTCTGCAATAAGTTTTACACGTCCCTCCAGAGTAGAAGCAGTCGCAAGTTCTTTTATAATGAAATGTGAATCATAACCAGTCAAATTATGAAAGATTATTGGTATAAATCTAGCATCTTTAAAATTAATGTTACAGGCTTCATGAGCAGCTCCTCTATACCTAAAAAAAAATTATCTACTATAAACATAATAATGATGATGAGTAAAAAGAAAAAAATGATAGCATACCGTCCCGTAAGATGGCAATGATCTCTAACTTTTTTATCATTTTCCGAAAACACTTTCTTACAGATGTGACACTCTTGAGCTGCTATAAATCCTTCTATTTCTTCAACTGTGAGCTCCATTGGTATTGGATTTTCGTACAATATTTTTAATTCATCAACCAAGCCCTTGAGTTCCTGGATGAACCATTCAGCAGGAGTCAAAGTACCTTCTTCTAGCTGTCTATAACTTTTATAGGTGGATCTTTCATCATCGAAACTACATTTAAGGTAATAACCAATGCTGTAAGCCTGATGCTGTTGAAAGGCCCGTGTATCGTCTTCTACGGGTTTTAAAAGGCATTCAAAATCTGCATAAATCACGTATGGTACTTTTATTTGTCGATGATAGCCGTTAAAGAAAAGGAGATTATTTTCTTTTGAAGGCAACTGAATTCTACTCTTGTTCAATACTGCACAGTCAATCTCATGATTTCGTAATCTTTCTTCTTTATTGAAAAAATGTAAACATCTGTCACAAATGTAATGCTGTTTTTATTATCTGTTAATTGCTTCCTTACCAATCGTGATAAATTTTTTATCCATACATAGTGAAATCGTGGCTGAACCCTTGCATTATCATCATCATCTTTATTTTCTTCTTCATCTTCATCGATATAATGATCTTCAAGAAAAAGTAAATTTACGTGCCGCTCTTTTTTTAGAGAGGTTACATGACAGGGATGCACTTTATAAGTCTGTCCGCTTTTTTTCAAAATATATAAATTAATAGAAATATCATTTTGCTTTTCAAATTTACTTATTTGTTTCGGCATCACTGGGAACTCTATCCCGTCAAAATTAAGATTCTTTGCGAAGCGATAGTATAAACTTACTCGATGCGCATTATTGTATATATATTGAAACATTGATCATCGTCATTTTGTACATTGACGCAAGCTTTCTTCTTTGAAATTTCGATTGGTAGTGCAATGTAAGAACTACCACTTAATGGATTAAATTTATTAATATTTACTGCTAGACTTAAAATCTCTCGCAATGTCCATCCAGAATCTTTTTGTTCGAATTCTTCTATTTGTAGAAAAATCGGCTGTCTCACATGCTCGTCAAACCACTGCTTGATATCCGTCGTTTGATAAATTGATGCGTTTTCAGTATTGAAGTATTTCACCTCGGCAATCACACCTTCACTTTTCTGTATTATATATTCAGCTGATAATTCAGTGTTAACTTTTAAGGCATTGTATTCATTGAGGGCAGTGGCAATTTTTGATTCAAAGAGAGTTTGAGCATCGTTCATAAACGAGACAATATCCAGATGTGCAAGATTCGTAATGACACCAGACCTTATACGTCTCACGAATGCCGATAACATATCATCCCATTGTACTCTTTCGTTCAATGGCTTCTCTTGATTCCTCCCGGCCTCTTGTTCTGCATCGAGTGTTGGTAATGTTTGATCCTGCAATCGCCCACCCGTCTTCAACAAATTCCGGAGCCTGCACTGAATCGTAAGAAGATGTGTCATAGACGTTTCACATTTTTTCTTCTTCGATCTGCATAGTTCAGCCGCCATAAACGCTCTCAGCGTGCGTATAGCCTCCATGTTTAGATCCAACCATGATTGTATATCGCTTACGTCAGCATCACCTTTCTCAACGTAATCCAGAGACTTCCAGAGTAAATTCACCGTCTCAGCAAAATCCTCCGGAGAACTCATGGCGACCTCTCTATTCCTATCGGGGAGGATTTGATGCACTCGCTCCTTGGCAAAGTCCTTGGACTCCTAGCCTGATTGTGTTGATGAATGTAGTCACGTTATGCCAAAAAGTAGTTGTGTTGGGAGAATGTACTCTCAGCGACCTCTCTGATCCCCTTGACGTTATCTCCGACTCGACTCACCTTAGCTCCAAGCTTTGAGGTGGGGGATGGGTGGGGTGTCCTCTCAGCAACCTCTCTCGGACTCCTCTATCAGCCACGGCTCTGTGAAGAAGTTGAGCTGGTGGGGGTGTCCTCTCAGCGACCTCTCTCGGACTCCTCTATCAGCCACGGCTCTGTGAAGAAGTTGAGCTGGTGGGGGGTGTCCTCTCAGCGACCTCTCTCTCTTGGACTCCTCTATCAGCCACGGCTCTGTGAAGAAGTTTAGCTGGTGGGGGGGTGTCCTCTCAGCGACCTCTCTCGGACTCCTCTATCAGCCACGGCTCTGTGAAGAAGTTGAGCTAGTGGGGGGTGTCCTCTCAGCGACCTCTCTCTCTCTCTTGGACTCCTCTATCAGCCACGGCTCTGTGAAGAAGTTGAGCTGGTGGGGGGGTGTTCTCTCAGCGACCTCTCTCTCAGATTCCCTTATGACCCTTGGCTTTAAGCGTTGGAACGATATGCGTAATTACGACTCCTTGAAACAACAGGCTTGGTGGGTAAAGTGCTCTCTCGACTCCTCGATGAACCTTTATCGACTCAAAGCGTTGAAATGATGAATTCAGACAGTCACAGCTTTCTTATATCCTCTCGATAAAGGGGTGTCGGTGGGGAATGTCAGCAGAAGTGGGGAGTTAAGCGTATAAGCGAAGAACTTCCCAACCACAGTCATGGAGCCATAAACTTCCACAGACCTTCTCAGTGATCTCTCTCGTGGTGTACCGTGCAGTTAGGGACTTCCTCTGCCTTGAGCCTCGTAAGCAGACCTCCTTACTGTGGATATTCTCCCTCTTTGCTTGGAGCCTCGTTCCTTGGATCCCCTGGTTTTTGAAGCCTGAAGCCTTGTGATGGATCTCAGTGATCTCTCCTCTCCTCGACTGCTTGCTCAAAGGACTCGATCCGATGCAATGAAACGTGCTCTCTAGCGAACTTCTTCTTATACACTATTCAGCACGATGGTGGGAGTAAAAGTGGAGGTGGACGGAGAAAAAGAGGGGGTTATCGCCTTTAAAAGCAGATTCGTTTAGCAAATCCGTATATTCGAAAACTCAGCTGCGTCTGGAAAAGAGACTAGAAACTTTTGAATCTCAAAATCTCAACTTCCTTGCGATGGATTACATTTTAGATCTACAAGGTTTCAGGCAATCACCCAATATTCTCGTTGTGAAAGAAGTAGCTTTGATTCCTGTCGAAAAGGATGCACTACCAACGGTTTACCATTTCCAACCTCCTTGTAAATGGACGGAGCTGCATGATGAAGAAAAATGCGTGAATCGATGGCTAGAGATACATTATCATGGAATACCATGGCAATCGGGCATGATTGCTTACAGTCAAGTAGGCCAAGTATTGGAAGGTAGTTTGAAAGATGCTGCTAAGATTTTTGTTAAGGGTCTTGAGAAGAAAAAGTGGTTAGCCGAAATTTTTCCAAAAAAGTAAGTATATATTATAAATAAAATTAAATGATAATTTATCTAATATAACACAACTTTGCAGGTTTATTTGTAATATGGATGAAATGGAGTGTCCTTCATTGCGGAATATGGAAAAGAATTCTGTAAATTGTATGCTTCATGTATTATGCGGGAAACCAACATGTGCGGTAGAGAACGTATACGCCCTCAAAGATTGGCTATTTTCTTTTTTCACTCTGCAGCGAACTGCTTTACCACCTACAGGAGAAGAAGAACAAGATGAAGGAGACTGCGGTTGCGGGAATCGATCACCTTTAGTTTCTCCAATAAATGTTGCGAAATGTAAAAATGATATATATATTTCTATGTATAGTTAATAAATAAAGAATTATTAATAAAGAAAAAATTTGAAAGAGAGAATGTATGGAGAGGAAAGTGGATCATTCAAACACATAAAAAAATGTATGAATGATCCTACAATGGGTTGTTCCTCACAGATAGAGGGCGTAGGTTGGGGCCCTCATCTCTCTCTTTAAACAATTAATATTTACTGTAATTTTTATATAAAATTCATTGACATCAAAATTTTTTTTTCTATAAATTAATATCATAAATTTGTATTATGCACATATATGTATTTACGTGTGAATATTTAAAGTAATTTATATTACATAAATATACCTAATCACAAGCTAATATTTATGTATATAGAAGTATACCGGCATCTATTCCAATGCTTACATTTATATACATAGACAAAACGCGCATATTCAGGCATCTATTCTAACGCTTATATTCATATACACAGACATAACGCGCGAATATATATATATATATATATATATATATATATATATATATATATATAGAAGCACACAGGCATCTATTCCAACGCTTACATTCATATACACATATATATTTATATATATATATATAAATATACATATATATATATATATATATAAGCATACAGACATCTATTCCAACGCTTACATTCATATACATAGACATATAAGCATGCTATCAATTATATACAAAGAAGCATACAGACACCTATTCAAAACTCTAACACTCATATACACAGATATACACTCAAGCATACATTTATTTACATTCATACAAGGAATTAAATTATTGGGTTCATTAAAACATATTTTATTATAATTACAATGTATACAAAATTAATATATTCCATTTTTAATATAAAATTCAGTCTATATAAAAACTTACTCTATATAAAAATTTAAAAAAAATAAATCCATACATAAAATAAAATTTACATAATAAATAATTAATAAAAATAAAAACTAAAAATTTCACAATCAGAAAATCTGGGCCGCATCTTTTTTTTTTCCTCTTCGATGTTGCCACGCGTGCTGGTCTTGTAGGTATACGAATCCAAGGTGCAATTGATACCTCTAATCTTATCCATCCCTTGGATCTTCCTTTCCTCTTAATTTTGGATTGTCGCTGTTGCTGTTCTTGCTGCTGCTGCTGCTGCTCAACTTCGCTGGTCATGTCCAGATCCGGCATATGATAGGGTGTTGTCGGTGGTGGTGGCGGAGGCATGCTTGCGAGACGTAGCCACTCGCTACATGTAATATTGGACGGCATCGGTGGTGGAGGCATGCTTGCAAGACGTAGCCACTCGCTATATGTAATACTGGACGGAATCGGTGGCGGTGAGTCTCCTGGCAGTGGTATCTTGGTAACATCCCATTTTGGTAATGGGATTTCGCACACCGGCAGTCCCTTAGAAGTTTGAGTCGGTGCTGCGAGAACGGGTAACTTATGCTAAAAGTTATTTTGTTATTAATAAAATACCTAATTATAATAATATTAAATATAATTATTTACACTCACAGGAACATTGTTAAGTGAAAAAATTTCTGAAGGTGGCGTTTGTATAGATGTTGAAATCGTTTCAGCTTCTGCAGCAGCCTAAAAGTTTTTAAATTATTAGAATAGAAAATTTTTTCTAACTAAAATCAATTAAATAAAAAATGGTATATCATACACATTACAATATTTCAATTATTTTAAATTATTAGAAAATAATAAGTAAATTTAATAATTTATTGAAGAGATGTAAAATGGACACTATACCTGTACTCATAAAAATTTGACTATCTTTCCATTTCATTGCTAAATTTTCATTAAAAATGCATTAGCTTGTAGTATAAAGATTATTCAGTTAAATTTTAAAATAAATTCATTCATTGACTATTGAGAATTTTGGGTTCCAAAATTATTTATTAAAATTTTTGTTTTGTATAGGAATCCAAATATCTTAAAAATTAATTTATTTATTTGAAAATTTAACTGAATAATCTTCATACTACAAGCTTATGCATTTCTTTTGAAAATTCAGCAATTAAATGAAAAGGAAGTTAATATTTATAAGTGAAGGTGTAGTGTCCGTTTTACATCTCCTTAAAATTTTATATTTTACAGTAGTACAAACAGTTCATAAATATGTTAACACGTTAATTGATAAATTTTTCTAATTGAAATTATTAAAATTATTTAAATGATAAATTTTTTCTAATTGAAATTATTAAAATTCTTAACTTACCATCTCAATCTCAATCTCCTCACAAAAAGAATTGTAATAATTTTTCATTGCCTTTGAAGGTGGTGAAAAATCCAACTTCTCCAGGAATTCCTCGAGCTCTGCGATATGTTCTGTGTCCGGGCGCGTCGTTGATAGCACATAATCATTCAGATTATTTTCGGTATCCTCTTGAAGGAGCGTTGTAATTTCGTTGAGCAGGATGTCGATATTATCCATGTTTGCACTAGAGTTCACTCGACTTGTTACACACGACTGACTCTCTAATAATGAAAAGCAGCTTACTTTTCGTAAAGTCCAAAGGTTGTCAAGAATTTTCCCGAATTACTCGTTTCAAAAAAAATTTTGGCTCAAACAAACAAGCCTTTGTTTTAGAGAAAACACATGTATTTTCACTGAAAAACTGCTTTCAATATTTCTTTTTCTCATACTATATTTAAGCTATTTTCATTCACTTGATTATTAATACACAACATTTTTAAAACAAACACTTTATTATCGAATGATTCGCTTTTCATCATGTATACACGTTTAAACATGCATTTTAATAACTTGCATTTTCAATACAATAAGACCACTTATAAATTTCACTTTGGGTTGAATATTTTTATACACTTATAAATATACACATGTTTTTATAACTAAAATTAATACACTTCATTATAACATTAAAAACACTTTATTATAGCATTAAAAACACGTTATAACTTGCACTTATACGAATAATACACTTATATACACATTTAGTTTATATAAATTTCACTAACACTGAATAATTATACGAATACTACACTTACATTTAATTTACACTATTATTTCACTTTCCATTAAATGCTTAATGTACACGAATACTTTATTATTCTTATATGTTTTACACTAACACTGAATAATTATACACTTATATTTCACTTGTTAAAATATTTTTTTAAAAATTTCATTAATACACTACATATTTTTATATACTTTATTCTTATATAATTTTCAGTAACACTGAATAATTATACATTCAAATTTCATTTTTTATTGAATATTTAATTTACACGAATTCCACTTATTAGAATATTCTTTTATAAAAATAACACTATATTTTTTATAAAGAATAATCTATTATTCTCACATTTTTAACCAATAAAAAATTATTTTACACTATACACAAAACTTATTTCACTACAAAGAGAATCATAAATCTTTCACGTAGAACAATGCCCTCATTCATGGGTGATGTATTTTCCGCTTTATGCCTTAGAGAACACACACATAGGTAATAAAATTTTATATTTTTCTCGAACCTTTTTTTTGAACTTTTTTTGAACTTTTTTCTTGCTTGAAACATGAAAACATTTCCATTCATTTCACTAACATATGTGCAGAATATTCCCGTAGAATGAAAAAAACACGATACGTCAAAACAGTTGCACGTGCGTCTGTTTATATTTTGTTCGGAACCGGCATACACGTGATGATGCTATTCTACTTTATCGGTAAGCAGACAATTGCTGCTCGACTAATCTCGGCTACTTTCGGGAACGGTCGCGCTATATACAGTTTACTGAAGTAACTGATCAGCAGGTATCTAACATTTAAAAAGAGAGTCACTCACCTTAATTGGTGCAGCAGTTGTACTAAAGCTATGGGACATAGTAACAGTAAAAAAAATTTTTCTTCTATACGACAGACATTTCAATGTCATACAAATAGTTGATTATTGCATTTTCATCATTAACTAGGTTGATGACTGGTAAATAGAAGCAATTAATACTTCATACAAGTGATCAACGATCTACTTTATCGATAAATTGATTTAACTGGCTTGCCATGCAGTTACGCAACATAGAAAAGGTCAATGATCTACTTTATCGATAAATAGATCGATAAATTGATTTAACTGGCTTGCCATGCAGTTACGCAAGATAGAAGAGGTCAACGATCTACTTTATCGATAAATAGATCGATAAATAGACGCGACTAGCGCGCCATACAGAGCATGCAGCGAAATCTATCAATACACATCCAAAATAGCTGTAAGGATTTTGGAACAGGCGCTACTGGAACAGGGCGCGACTAGCACACTTTGTGTGCTAGTAGCGCCCTGTTCCAGTAGCGCCTGTTCCAGAATCCTTACAGCTTACCTACTTAGATTTTTAAAATATAAGTCTTCAACTAAAAAATGACACTTGATTCTTTTTTTTATTGTTATAAACAAAGTGGCTGTTATTTAAAAAAAAAATCTTATCTCGGCTCCTATTGGCCTTAGAAAGTTCTTTTTTTTTTTAATTTTCGTTTTGAACACAGCTATAAGAATATTCAAATAGAAAATTCGTAAAAGTTATGAATAAAGCCCTAGCTTTATTTATTTATAAAAAAAACACCTTTTTTTTGAAGCATTATAGAAAATATTGCAATTCAATTTTCTCATTCGCTCTCAACAAAAGATGAAAATTTGAGCCTTTATGAAGAGTTTAAGCTCTTATGCAACTCAATATGTTCAGCTAAAAAAAATTATAGCAATAAACATTATGCGTGTTGGGATAAATAATAGAAAAAATCTCAGCAACAAATTAACCAATTTGCTGTTACAACCTTTTTTTCTGTTCGTATTTATAAAGGCTTTCTTTTAAGAGTTTAAAAATATTTAAAAAATTATTTTTGCAATAAATAATTGATATCCAAGAAATGGCCATTTTTGATGGTTTTTGGCTTTTTTGCAATAACTAATTGACGAATATATTTGCGGAAGTACTTTTTTTGCTAAAATGCATAAGTTGCTTCAGAGAATTAAAAAAGCTGTTTCGGCCAACTTTTCAGCCTCCTGGAGCATTTTCTACCGTTTTTTTTTGTTACATTTCATATACGGTATGTTCTTTCATCGCTCTTAACAACTTTATATAGGTTTCATTAAGCCCCTAATTAATGTCTAAAAAAGCCTTTTTTTTTGTTTTATTGATTGGACTATTAACACTCCTTTAATAATTTAAATAAAGAATTTTCAATTGATTTCAGAGATTTTTTCCAAATTAATTCTTTAAACGTGGTAAATCAAATCATGCTCTAAATATTTTTAATTCTGTAATTCAGCATCTTTCAAATTATGTATAATAAAATTAATAAAAAATATTTATAATTTATTTAATATTATATTTTTGGAAAAGTTGCGCAATTAGTTGCGCAAAAAGTTGCGTCACTTTTGGCTCGATAAAGCGACACGAAAAATGATATAAATAGTGACGCGAAATGTGACGCAAAATATTGCATCATAAATTCCGCGATCATTTTCAGGAGGGTGTGAATACATTTTTAAAAATCAAACAAAAAGCGAGTGAATGGCCAGCGTGGTGTAAGGATGAAGAGACAAAAACTGCGTATACAAATCAATATGAAATAGATAAGGGTATACGGCTGAATGAAGAGAAAATTGAAAAAATGCTGGACTACGTGCAGTAGTTAAATTATGTTTGAATTCATTTTGGGAAAAGTTTGGTCAAAGAAGTAATTTGAAACAAATAGAGATCGTAAAGTCACACGAGGAGCTCTTAAAACTATTCACATGTCCGGAAGAAGAGGTCTTTAAGATTTTACCCGTAAATAATGAAATTTTATACGTTAACTGGCAGTGCATAGAAGAAGCTGTAGTACCAGCAGGTCATACAAGTGTTGTTATCGCTGTTTATACAATGGCTCAAGCTCGATTAAAGCTGTTTGAGCATTCAGAAAAATTAGGTTTACGAGTACTTTATTACGATGCCGATTCTTGTATATTTACATCTCGTGAAGCAGATACAAACGAATATAATCCGTTTATTGGTACAAAATTCGGTGATATGACGGATGAGCTTATATGTAACGGTGATAACTCTTATATTGAAAGTTTTATATCATGAGGCCCAAAATTTCATGCTTACCGTGTCATTTTACCGAATGTTGTTAAGTCAAAGGAATCGCGTTAAATTTCTTAAACAGGCGTAAAATTATATTCACAAGTATACAAAATTTGATTGACGATGTGTTTAAATTAAATGATAACGCAAATAATAATAATGATGATGAGGATGAGAGTGACGATAATGAGTATGGTCGTATGAATCTACCTTTTAAAAAAATTAAACTTCGATTTAGCGTAATTAGACGAACTAAAACGCATGAAGTTGTAACAAAAAAAGGAAAAAAAATTTGCAATGTTGTATTAAAAAAGCATCATTGTATATCTAAAAAAATTTCGTTACCTTTTGGTTACAAAAAAATTCAATAAAATAAATAAAATAAAAAAATGGTTTTATCTTGATTTTATCCCCCTATTCCTATTCCTACAGCAATTGATTAAAAAAGTAACATTAATCTCTTATACAGAAAAGTATCAATTGACTGAATACGACTTATTTATGTTTGGTACGTAAAATTAACTTATAATATAGCTCTTGTCTTGGTACATATTAATAAGCTAATTACGAGACGTGCGTGTGCTAAATTAGCTAATATTTGCGCGTGTGTCGACCACGCCGCGCCGCTGCCGCCACCGACCGCCTGCTTTAAACAAAATCAAGCTTAGGTGTGAAGCAGATAGTATTAACGAAACTTGCAAGATGGATACACGGTTTAAACATCCATTTACATGTATTGTCAGTGGACCTACGGGGTGTGGTAAAACAGTATTCGTTAAACGATTTCTCGCGAACCTATCAAATGTTTGTTATGTAGCATTTGATAGAATTTTATGTTATAACGCAGAGCGGTAAGAAACATACCAAAACGAATTAAAAACGTCATCTCACCAGCCTATAGAATTTCGCAAAGGATTGACCCAACCCTCGGACTATTCTAACGACAATGAAAAGAAAAAATTGATAATTATAGACGACTTGATGCGCGAATCTTCCAACAGTATTATTCTGGATTTGTTTACAAAAGGCAGTCATCATAAAAATATTAGCATCATTTTCATCACTTGAAATCTTTTTCACAAAGGTACTGGTCAAAGAGATATTTTATTAAATGCTGATTATATCGTTATTTTTAAAAATCCACGAGATTGAGCTCAAATTCAATATCTTGCACGATAAGTTTACCCTGAGGATCAGAAATTTTTGCAAGATGCCTATTTAGATAGCATGCATGTGCCACACGGCTATCTTTTCTTGGACTTGAAACAGAGTACAAAGGAAGAATACCGATTTAGCACACGCATATTTCCGGACGATAAAACACAATACGCATACTTACCAAAGTATTATTCGAAATTTCGCTAAGATCACAAATATAAAAAAGAAACTCTAAAAGAATGACCATCAGTAGTGATATAGCTATGGCTGCGGTAACATCGAAGAAACGTAGAAAGAAGAAAAAAGTTAATCAGATCGGAGGTCAATGTAGCTGTTTACCGCCAAACTTCAGTAAAAAGTGTATCGCAATTTTAAACGCACTTTGTCATTCAGACAATCATCAAAAAGTGGCCTTACTTCGAACATCTGATAAAAATTTAATCAAGTGTATATGTAAATGTGCCCTGAACATGTTACACGGTACCGTAAAATTAAAAAATTCATAAAAAGAACGACTAAAAAAATACAAACACGGGTTGCGAAAACTAGTAACGAAAAAAGATAGGAAGAGCAACAATTGTAAGACTAGTACTAATTGGCATCAGAAAAAACCTGTCATCATTCAAAACGGAGAAAGTTTTTTACCGCTGCTATTGGCACCAATCATAGGCGCCTTGGTATCGAAAATATTTGGTTGTAAACTTTCTTTCATTCTCTGTAGCATCCATCTCCACTCGTGTATCTTTTCTCCTCATTTCTACCTCCCACCCTTTTTTTTTTTTACAGCAGCCATTTTTCTTGCATATTCCCTCTCTACTTCAAGTGCAACTTGCGCCATCTGTATTTCTTCAATTTTATAATGTCCCCAAGGTAAAGTATCTAAACTATCAGGCAATAGAAATCTCTTATCATCGTGAGGACTTAAAGCAATTTTTCTCTGTTTTTCCGTAAGCTTATTATGCAATTTTGAACAGATATTGCACTGTTCACGGTATATAATAGCGAGATGCTGAAGACAGCTTCGGTAATCCTCAAAAGTAATTGATTTTTTAACAACACTGGACTTTATACCTTTGGCTTTCTTTATAACTTCTCCTCCATCGATTGAAATACTATACATTTTGCTTCGTAATCCTATAAATTCTGTCATTATCTTACCATTACATTCGTCTTTCATCAAACCCGGAATTTTCTTATTAACTCGAGGAATTTCGAACGGATTATTTTCTTCATAATCGGAAGTATCAAATTTATGTATGTCCTCTTTCATTATTTTGTACATGTCAACGTCCTCAACTTCATATATGAGACTATCAGTATCAGTATACAAAAGTTTGCATTCGTCTCCAATTCGCTTTTTCATATACGAATAATGAAAATCATAAACTAATGTTTTTGATAATTCTAAAATGCAAATTCCAACATAAATTGGTTTCTTGATTGTGATGATCGTTCTCTTCATTTGAATGGCAACCGAATTCTCATCAAAAATAGCACGGCTGTGAATATTTATTAGAGCTATGCGTGCTTCTGCTCCATATCTACCAGTGAATTTATTTACCAATCGGACATCAGCTCGATACCGCTCTCGCTCAATGCACTTTCCATAGACAGCATTTATTAACAATTCATAAAAAGTTTTTCAAATTCGTTCTTAGCCTACATTCTTTTTTGAGTATTCAATCCCACATAAGGTTTGAGCCATGCCTCCTGCTTAAAACTTAAAATTCTATGCACTTATTTTATTCGAAGCCCATTTTCCAACACTTGTCTAAGTGTTCGATAGTAAATAACATATATCTCCTTGTTCTTCAAAGTAGTGAGAAGTTTCTTTTGTTTCGAGCCATGTGGCGCAATATGCTCTGCGCAGAATGAAAAATCTTGATGTTCATCGTGTATTAGTTCAGGATACTCTAAATCCACTTCAGCAATATATCCAATATCTGAATCTGGCGGTGCGTCGTAAAAGTTTAGATTCGTCTTATATTCTACTCATTTGAATTTTTCGACTGGCAAATATTAAACCATTGCCCATCCATAAAGATTATTAATATCAAAGTACATAAGTGTTTTCATTTTCTGTTTTTCATTATATGAAGAGCCCATATATGGATTGTTCGCCTTGGCATAGCGATTACAGCATTGACTTATTTCTCCCCGGATACCTGCTTCAATGAACATCAACATATCTATATCTGTAAGAAGCTCCAGTTCTACCTTCGTCATTTTAAGCGCTGCTGAAAATGTCAAGCCTGGAGACAGATGAGATGTATCTATTTTGTAAAAGAAATATATTTTTCCTAATTATGTGGCAATAGCGTAACTTGTCCTCCCATCAATGAAGATGTGGCTATCTCTTTCAGAATGAAGTGTGTATCGTAATTAAGGTTATGAAAAACCACAGGGATGAATTTTGAATACTTGTAATTCAAATTACATAAATTATGTGCTGCACCTCTGAAACTAATGTAAAAAAATAGATATTTTGAAAAAATTTGCATAATAAAGTAAAGTTTTTTCATTGAAATATAACTATAATTAATATCTTACCGTCCTGTGAGATGACAGTGATCTCGTACTGCGAGTTCTTCATTACGGATTAGTTTTCGGTATATGTGACAAATAGTTGACCTCTGGAAAGATAATTCTTCTAAATCCGTAAGTTTTAATGGTTTCGGATTCTTGTAAAGTTTATCGATTTCCTCACTGATTGATTTTAATTCTTGAACAAACCATTGTGCAGGAGTCTGTCCATCTTCGATATTTTTTCTATATGACTTATAAGCAGATAAGCTGACATCAAAGCTACATTTTATATAATATCCTATGCTATATGCTTCATGAAGTTGGGAGGCAGTCTCATTCGTTATAGGCTTCAGTAAACATTCAAAATCAGCATAAATAATGAAAGGAACTTTTTCGCTCTTATAATAATCTTCAAATTTTAGAATGTTGTTCTGAGACTCAGGTAGATTAATTCGATAATAATTCAAATTTTTACAATCATTTTCATGAACTTGCAATCTTTCTTCATTGTAAAAGACTTGAAAACATCTTTCACAATGAAATGATTTTACATGTGTCTTCGATAGTTGAGATCTCAGAAGACGAGACATGTTTTCTATCCAAACGTAGTGGTATTTATTTCGAACCATTCTTCTAGATCCGTTGACATGAAAATTGAAGCACTTGCGGTTGTAAAATATTTAATATCTGTTAATTCTTCACTACTTTTCTGTATGGAAAATTCTGCGGTGAAATCCGAATTCCATTTCAGAGCACTATATTCTTCTAATTATGATTGTGCATGTACTTTCAAGAGTTCTCGGGTGTCGTTTAAAAAACTTAAAATATCCACATGATTTATATTTGCCATTACGCCAGTTCTGATTCTGTTTTCAAAAGCTGACTGCACATCTCGCCATTCTAAAGAAGCTTCTGTTTCAACAGATTGCAGACCACCTCCTCGTTGAAGATGATGTTCAAATTTAACTTGAATACCCAAAAGATGTAACACTCAAGTTTGACATCTCTGCTATTCTCCTCTTGTAAGATCAGAATTGACAATTTCTTCATTTAATTTCTCTAAACTACCATTGCACATATCTATTCAATAATGGAGATTGGTATTGT
This sequence comes from Anastatus disparis, assembly GCA_017163975.1. Taxonomy (NCBI): domain Eukaryota; kingdom Metazoa; phylum Arthropoda; class Insecta; order Hymenoptera; family Eupelmidae; genus Anastatus; species Anastatus disparis. The sequence continues at coordinate 101,539 of JAFFSR010000217.1, forward strand.
TCAGTTCATTTACATTTTTTAAGTATCACGAAGTAGTTGCACAAGACGTTCAAAGAAATTAATTGTAGACATTTTTTTTTCTTTTTGTTTAAAATAACCTTTCACAAACACGAACTCCCACGATTAGTAAAGTTTAGTCCCGATGACTATGTACACTCACGACTCCTCTGACGAAGTATGCTCATCCAGAAAACTTTAGTCCTTTTTAAAGGTAAAGTTAACATAAGGACAGGTGGGAAATTCAATTAACTAACCAATAGTGAAACGGAGTGCAAGTTTTTCAGAAAAAAGAGAGGTTTTCACGGGTAGGGATTAATTTTTTACTTTTTTCAACCTATTGAAATCATTTCTTAGTTTTAACAAATGAGGGTTGAGCGATTTTCCATCGTCCAATCTTAAAAAGTTAGAGGCGTAGTCACTATCATATTTTAGTTTAAACAGTAAAAATTGATATATTTTCCATCGCCCTATCTTAAAAAAGTGAGAGGGGAAATTGCTTGTCATAGACATACAATTTAAAAATTTTCTATTCTCATTTTCCGATATAAATTCATACTGAAATATCCAACGCTACGAGGTGGCTAGAACTCGTGATTACGATATGCTGTTCAAAAATTATATCATGCAGTCTGCGGAAGAAAAAAGCATTTATATGTGTGATATTCAAGGATTTCGAAAAATATCAGAGGATTCTTTTACTTTCAAAGAAGTTAGTTCCCTCAATCTTAGAAAAACAGCTTTACCTACAGTCTATGTTTTTAAATCTCCAATTACATGGGAGGAACTAAATACAGAAGAAAAATCTATGGCTCAGTATGTGGAAAGGTTCCATCACGATATAGCATGGAATACCGGAAATATTCCATATCATCGTCTACAACATGTTTTCCAAATCTGCTCGCAAGGAATCAGAAAATTATTCGTCAAAGGAGAGCAGAAAGTGCAATGGTTGAAAAATCTTTTACCAAGTGTGTGAGTAAAAATATATTTAAATTTATTATATTAAAATTAAACATTTTCTTAATACTTTTTTATACTTTTTTTATACTTTTTTTTATACTTTTTTTATACTTTTTTATACTTTTTTATACTTTTTGCTTTCTCAAAGAGAATGCATTGTATCGACAAAAATTTTTTTTTTCCATTTTTTCATTAATTTGTACATATTTGAACTCGGAGAGTCGAAAAAAGTGGTTTCCAGAAAATTTCTGTATGTGTGTGTGTGTGTGTGTGTGTGTGTGTCTGTATGATGTCAGTTAGTAAATTGTATCTCGAAAACTTCTCGATAGATTTGCTTCTAATTTTGCATGAAATTTATTTTTTTGTCTAATTTGCTGGGAAGCTATTGATAATTGGTTCTTCTACCGTAGTTTTAATTTTAAAGTCGTTTATAAAAAAAAAAATTTTGATTTTTCATTTTTCTGGTTTTTTTTGTTTACTACTTGATGAATCCGCTTCAAAATTTGCATGGAAATTATTTGCGATTGCTTAAATAAAATTAATTCCTGAAAACTGGTTTTCTTAGCTTAGTTTTAATTTAAGAGCATTTTGAAATTTTTGAAAAAAATATTTATATTTATTAAGCCAATACAATCTTAAAAATTACTCGATGAATTTACTTCTTATTTTCCATACAATTCAATTTTTCGATCAACTGATGCGGAAGCTATTGAGAATTGGTTTTTTTAGCGTAGTTTTAATTTTATAGCCATTTTAGTAATTTTAATAAAATTTCGATTTTTCATTTTTTTTGTATTTTACGTAAACTGCTCTAACAATTTGCTTGAAAATTTGGAAGTCATTATGGAACTCATTTTAGACTGCCAAAAAAAGGAAAACTTTTGAAAACTGATTTTCTTAGCGCGCTTATTAGTCTAGGCGCCCAGAGGGTTTCGTATGAAGTTAGAGGTCCCACCAAGCGAGCAGGTGATTTATATGTATTTTGAGCTGCTGAATCCGAATTTGCAACTTGCTTTTCGCGCAAGTGGTCGAGTAATTTGTTATAAATAAATTAATTGTTTAAATGGCTATAGTTTATGAACTACAATAGATGTAGTAATTTTCTCTGCGAAAACTTGTTCTTTAATAGAAAAACCAAAAAAAATCGTTTTTGTTGCATGTCGATTCGATAATTAGAACCAGAGATATGGCAAATATATTGCTAAAAAACATAGAGACGTAGCGCAAGCGCGAAACGCTCTGATAAAATATCTTATAACTCGACTACTAATTAATATTTTTTAAAGTTCAACAAGTCTTTAAAAATTGTCAGAGTCTCAGCTTTAATGATAAATTGTTATATATTACTTTTAAATATTGATAAACAAGCTAGAATGATTCGAAGCAGAAAAAATTTTCAATTTTTCAGAATTTTGTTTGTTTATAACGAAATAATATAGGTTAGCAAACAAAATATTTCAATATTTTCGATATAGAATAATAGGAAATTTCATCTAGTTTAAGAATCTGTCCGGTTTTTTTAAATTTAAGTAAGTAGAACCTGAGATATCGCAAATTCAATCCTTTCAGTCACAGGAGCCACTATAGTGGCAACCTTTCTCATTTTCTTTTTTTTATTGGATTATTAGAACTTTAAGTTTAATTTTTATTCTCTTTGCATTTTCATATAAATGAGTGTTCATTTTATAAGTATCATATGATATATTTTAAATATATGATTGTAAATAAATCTAAAAAATCAATGTATGATAGAAAATACATGTTTTTGCGAAATAATTCGTGACTAAAAGGGTTAAGCTGTAGCGCCAACTTCTTGCAATACGACATATGTGTGCAATATAGCGATCGCTTTCCTTATTAAAAATTCTTTTATTATAAAGTAAGTAATCTTATTCTTTTCTAATAAAATTACTTTTGACTCTATTTTATATACTTTATCATAATATTAATGATATATAATACATGGAGATGAAGTAGATTTAGGGTTTTAAATAATCATTGCTTTTTCGACTACAATAGTAAACAATTTACTCAACTTATAAAGTATTTTTACATTTTTTTTTTTTGCAATCGCAAAAAGAACAACAATCTATTTTATTCAAAAAATCTGTTTAACTTTCCGATTTATTAGAGTTATCTATTTTTAGCTGAATCCTTTTTTATTAAATTTTTATTTAATTTCCTAATACAGAGTTAAAATTAATTTTGTTACAAAAGAATGGAATTACTTACCTTATAATAAAAGAATTTTTCATAAGGAAAGCGATCGCCATATTGCACACATATGTCGTATTGCAAGGAGTTGGCGCTACAGCTTAAATTTGCGATATCTCAGGTTCTACTTACTTAAATTTGGAAAATCGGACAGATTCTTAAACTAGATGAAATTTTCTATCATTCTATATCGAAAATATAGAAATATTTTGTTCGCTAACCTATATTATTTCGTTATAAACAAACAAAATTCTGAAAAATTGAAAATTTTTTCTGCTTCGAATCATTCTAGCTTGTTTATCAACATTTAAAAGTAATATATAACAATTCATCATTAAAGCTGAGACTCTGACATTTTTTAAACACATGTTGAACTTCAAAAAATATTAATTAGTAGTCGAGTTATAAGATTTTTTACCAGGGCGTTCCGCGCTTGCGCTACGTCTCTATGTTTTTTAGCAATATATTTGCCATATCTCTGGTTCTAATTATCAAATCGACATGCAACAAAAACGATTTTTTTTGGTTTTTCTATTAAAGAACAAGTTTTGGCAGAGAAAATTACTGCATCTATTGTAGTTCATAAACTATAGCCATTTAAACAATTAATTTGCTTATAAAAAATTACTCGACCACTTGCGCGAAAAGCAAGTTGCGAATTTGGACTCAGCGGCTCAAAATACATATAAATCATCTACTTGCTTGGTGGGACCTCTTACTTCATACGAAACCCTCTGGGCGCCTAGACTATATAATTTTAAAGCATTTTTAAAATTTTTTTAAAAATTTTTATTCTTAATTTTTTTTTTATTTTACGAAAACCATTTGATAGATTTGCTCCAAAATTTGTATGCAAATTATTCACTACTGTCTGAAGAAAACAAGCTTTGGAAAATTAATTTCTGAGTGCAGTTTCAATTTCAGAGAATTTTAAAAATTTTCAAAAAAAATTTCATTTTTCATTTATCTTTTATTTTGCGTAAACCATACTATAAATTATCTCCAAAATTTTTGTACAATCAATTCGCTATTGTCTGAAAAAAATTAGCTTTTAAAAACTAATTTTCTTAGAGTGGCTACCATTTTAGAAAATTTTAAATATTTCTAAAAAAATTTCGATTTTTTATCTTTTATTTTTTTTATTTTACGTAACGTATAAACTACTCGATAGATTTGCTCTAAAATTTGTATACAAGTTATTTGCTGCTGTCTTTATAAAACAAGCTTTAAAAAAATAATTTTGTTAGTATAGCTTCTTGATCACTTCTTTTGATTTCTCATTTAACGCTTTTACTAACTTTTTTCTTACTTTCTCATTTCCTTTTTGTCCTTTTTTCTCAGATTGATCCATATTTTTACCCTGTTTTAATCCGTCCTTGTCTCTCTCTTCCTATTTACTAATCATTCTCTCACATTCACTAATTTTTCTTGAATAGCAATTGTATTTTGTATTAAAATCACATTTAAAAAAATCAAATCAAATTACTTCAACTCAATGAGCTCTACGAGAAAGCATTGCGCCAAAGCACTTGGCAGCGTTTTTATACTTTTTTCATAATTTTTAATTTTTTTTTTCATACTTTTTAATACTTTTTCTATACTTTTTAATACTTTTTTCATACTTTCTAATACTTTTTTTTATACTTTCTAATACTTTTTTCATACTTTTTAATACTTTTTTCATACTTTTATATTATAGTTCAACTATTCTGTTTATTTTATTCGCAGGTCAATTTCAAATGTTGAAGATTTCGGCTGTCTAGCATTAGAAGAAATAATAAGTGATAAGCGCCACTTCTGCTTGAACCACGTTTTCTGTATAAGAAGAAAAAGACCCGTGTGCGCAGTTAGTAATGCGATTGCTATACGAGCATGGCTACGAAATTACTTAAATATTAATGATGGAGATGAAGTTGATAATTATTCTAAACAAAACCAAAAAATGAAATGTACATGCTTATATTTTGCAAATAAATAATTTTTTTTTTATTTTTTCATTATTATCTAATTAAAATACTATAATAATTGTATTTCTAAAAAGATAAAATAATTGTATGTGATTTTAAAAATAAAAATTTTATTAATGATTATTATAATTTCATTTAATATTCCGAAACCAACTACTATTTTTAATTATAATATGTACATTTAAGTGAAAAAAATTTTTTTTATAAAATAGATTATATTACAGGAAGCTTCATAAAATAAGCGAGTTTAAACTCAGATTTTATAAACTATTATTTATTTTTTTTGAATGGATAAAAATTTTTATTACATTTACAGATTTTCCGCCAGTTTCAAAATCTTTTTATATTTACATAAAATATATATACATATACATAAAATTTATTTTTTTTTTTATAATTTTCTAATTAATATATGTGATATCTTCTTTTATAACGGGACCACTGGCATTCATGATGATTTTTTTCTCTGAGTTTTTAAGCCGCAAGATTCGTCTTGCAGGTGGAGGTGCCCCCAAGCTGCCACAAAGGCCCTAAAAATGCCAAAAACTTGTTTTTTCCTCAAATAATTTTTACCATGCATAATTTATCGCCGGAAAATCTGAAAATAAGCAAATAGCTTTGTTATTGTATTAAGAATTTTTTAGATTTTTTCAGATTGTTTGGAGATTTATTTAACTCATTTTTTAATTAGATTTATTTAACTTCCCATTTTTTAAGATATTTAAAGTTTTTGATCGTTGTTTTAATTATAAAGATAATATTTAGCCAAAACCTGAATAGCTTTTTTGTGTATTTTTTCCGCACTTTCAAATGCTTACATCGAAGAAATCATTTTCCCACCGAAACATGCTCAAAAATCGAAAAAAAAACTGCATAAAAGCAGCGTTTTTGCGTTTTTTTTCATGTTTTTTTTACCATAACCTCAAAATCATGTTTATATACCAAGTTATTAGTAAGTTTAATGCCTTATGACTTATAACCAAGTTGAATTACACCTCAGCGAGTCGCATAGGCCCTGGAAACTCAAGAAATCATAAATTTCGCAGAGTTTTCCGTTTTCTTTGGACCTACAAATCAACTACGCATCGCCATATATTGCTTTAAGCTTCTGCGAATGAGTGAGCCCCCTTTGACTCTCCTTTTATATGTTTATTATATTATAATCGATATCCTACCACAATATTCTTGGAAGACCTCGAAAATCTATTTGAAAATCTATCTGAAATCCCCTTTATTGCAATCCCATATAGAAATCCAGTCTCACTGTTTTAACCGGGTACTGCTTCATTATTTAACTCGTTTATTATGTTAGTTTTTTTCATCTCCACATAAGATTTCAGCATAAAATCTTACGTACTCTTTTATGTTTTTTTTGTTGTTGTGGGTAATTGTTTGTTGTGTTTGATAAATGGGGCAATCCAGAGTTTTTCATTCTGAAAAAAGAATAATAAATAACTTAGATTTAATCTTTATAGATTATTTCATAAAATTTCTATGAAAAGTACTTAAATTCAACCACGTTTTAAGTCTTGGAAAACTTTAATAACTTCACTTGTTACCGAGTTTTGGTGCTTTAACTTCTCAAGGTTCCAAATTCACTTGCCGTACTCTTGAAATTTCAAAATTCTTATTTTGACACTGATTTTTGGTGCAACCTGTTGTCGAATGATATGAAATCCACCTAAGCATAGAAAATTTAACATTTGCTAACTATCTGTAAAGATATGACATATTATTACAAACAAATTATTATTGATTTAATATTTTATTAATAAACTTCCATTTGAAAAAAATAAACATACTTTTTAAAAAATCTGCTCCACTTAGGTGGATTATAATAAAAATATAGAAATTCATGCAAAATTTCAAGTTGGTTGCATAAAAATTGACATTACTTGCGACAAAAGTGTTTCAAATTATAAAGATTGATATTAACAACAGGTGTGGAAGTCGTGGGGACTGGCCGACAGAATTTAATTTTTCTTTTGGTTTAGTATCAGTCTTGCTTCTTATAGAATAAACAATTTCCCGTCACGCTTTGCTTAAAAATATATTTTATATTAAATAAATTGTAAGATTCTCTTAGATTTTATTTAAATTCAAGACAATAAAATGATAATTATTTAAGTATAAATTGACTCAACATACAACTATCGAAACTCAGAGAAGCTTATGTGTACCTTTACTCGGGTTCTGTCGAGCAAAAGGAATTTATAATTTAATAAAGCCTAGTAAACAAACAGCATAGAGACAAGAATTTATAATACGATGGATTCCTTTATTATTTTGCGCGATATTTGTAATGATTTTTGTAGCCATGAACAGAATATTATTCCACCGATAAAAGTACACACAAACTTCGTTGAGTATAACTCGAGAATATTCGTTTCGTGCTATTAACGCCGAACTTAAGAAACATAGGGGTTCCCCTTGCTTCTATCTCTCTCTATTTCGAGACTTTGAATTTCACATTAAATAATCGCTTGTGTCTACATGCGCTAAGCCAGTGTTAAACACTATGTTTACTTTATTTAATGTTCGTGAAATTTATTTTCGTTTTACGATTCGTATACCTCATCAAACACACATCAACCAAATATAATTTCAATGATTTATTTTCTACATAAGATAATTTCTTTGTATTTTGGCCGTAGCCAGATGTATATGTATTAACGGTAAGGTTGCGTTATGCCAAGATTAGAACATCAAACGAACCTTAGTTAACTTTAATTTATGGGGAAAAGTATCGTTTCTTTTATTTATGGAAATAACGAAACTTATGTCCCTTTCGCGCTAATGTAATTTAAAGAAAGAAAAAAGATTCTAATTGGTTTTAATCAAGAATACCATCGATCTACGAATAAATATATACTTAATGTTCGTGCTAAAGCCACTTACAAAATTTGTTTGTCATTAATTCTAACACGGGCACAACCACGTGTGTTAAATTTATTATATATTAGTTTGTAGTTTGTAATGTATTTGTTTTTAATTTAGTGTGAGACTTGTATGTGCGGAGCTAATCTTTATGTAGCCGGTACGCCATATCCGACTGCTGAGGGATCACTTACTCGTGTAGGAAGGAGACTAGGAAAACGGAAAAGTGCTGGTTGATAAACTTGGGCCTCTTGTTGCCTTTTAGAATTTATCAAATTATTTAAGACTCTCGATTTTAACAGACTTGCAAATATTTAAAGGATATTTCTCCTATACAAATATTTGCAAGTACTCAATTAAGTAAAACGTATTACGTGATTTTAATTTTAAAACTCATTTAAATGCACCAATGATTCACAACTTCGCGAACAACAAAGAAGCACTTATATTAAAATTGAATAATCGGGTATGTAGACCAAACATGCGTCGATCTACTTCGCCGTATTTTACTCAATTTTAAAAGAATACAATTCTCAACTTGGATTTTAGTTTTAGAACTTTATTTAATCGAAGGCAGGCAGATCACTCTTCAGTGATCCCTGTTGCAAAAATCTGTGTAGGTTAGATATAGCGGCGAATCGAGCGTCGGCGGCTCGAATGCGAGCTTACAAGAAGAAGAAAAATGTACAGAAGAATCCCTATTGAAAAAATCCACCTGGATTTCCACGTGGATTACCCATGTGGAAATCCACGTGGGTCTTACATGGATTCCATGTGGATAAGCATAGGAATCCACGCGGATCACCCACATGGATTCCCACGTAAAAAATCCATGTGGATTTCATGAAAGTCATGTTGATTTTATAAAGCCCTCGTGGACTGTTAAAGAATCCATATGGATTTAATGAAATCTATGTGGATTTTCAAGGAACCCACATGAATTTTATAAAATCTGTGATAATTTTATGTACTCCTCGTGGATTTTTAAGAAATCCATATGAATTTTGTGAAATCAATGTGGATTTTTAGGTAATCTCTGTAGATTTTCTACTTGGATATCCACGTTGATTTGAATGAAAATCCAAGTGGAAATCCACATAGACGTTTGAAATAGGAAATAACTCGATATTTATTTCGCATTCAAAGTAAAAACCAAATCTTGTAATTTCAGCTCTTTGAAGATCAGAGAGCTTCTATGATTCAACTGAGAGTATTCTGGTCTTATATCTCTGCGGCTTCGAAATTCATATGATGGATCACAAAACTTAGAGAAACGCCACCTTGTGAGTTACTGTAGGATTGATGATTGATTACGTTGGTTCTATTTTGAATCTATAGGTGGCGTTTTTCTAAGTTTTGTGACCCCTGATACAAATTTCAAAAACGCAGATAGATAAGGCCAGAATACTCTTAGTTAGTTTGTAGAAGCTCTTTGATCTTCAAAGAGCTGAAACTACGAGGTTTACCTCGTTTTTGGTTTTTACTTTAAATGCGAAATAAATATTGAGTTATTTCCTATTAAAAATATCCATGTGGATTTCCACATAGATATTCATTTAAATCCACGTGGATATCTAAGTAAAAAATCTACGTAGATTACCTAAAAATCCACATAGATTTCTAAATATCCACATGGATTTCCAAAGATCTACATGGATTTCTAAATATCCACATGGATTTCCAAAGATCTACATGGATTTCTAAATATCCACATGGATTTCACAAAATCCATATGGATTTTTTTTTAAATCTACGAGAAGTACATGAAATTAACATAGATTTTATAAAATCTATGCGGGTTCCTTGAAAGTCCACATAGATTTCATATAATCCATATGGATTCTTTAACAGTCTACGAGGGCTTTATAAAATCAACATGGCTTTCATAAAATCCACATGGATTTTTTACGTGGAAATCCACGTGGGTAATCCGCGTGGATTCCTATGCAAATCCACATGGAATCCATGTAATACCCACGTGGATTTCCACATGGGTAATCCACGTGGAAATCCAGGTGGATTTTTTCAATAGGGATTCTTCTGTACATTTTTCTTCTTCTTGTAAGCTCGCATTCGAGCCGCCGACGCTCGATTCGCCGCTATATCTAACCTACACAGCATCAACGCGCTCTTACTTCTCATAATCATACGTGATGTCAATGCTGTAATAAATATTCATTCTATATTATATCGAATCTCGCTTTAAATGATTAGACATGTATATGTGCTTGCGATGGGCGTAGCCATGCGCGAGTATAAGAGCGCGTTCGGTACTTTTAGGCTACCCCACCTCGCTCTTATTATAATTATGCACATAGTATATGAATGTGTAACCTCACAAAATATGTATACGCACAATAAATTATCAACTCATGAAGTAGAATAATGGTAGTTCTGGGTAAAAAGAAGGCCCCCTGAATATATTTGTAACTTGCTATAAGCTACTTACAAGAAAGGTACCTGAAGTATCCAGTGCCGATTTCGTTCAAACTTTAATATGTTGTAGAACATCAAAAAATAAAAGTCACGTATTTTTGTTTATTTGCGGAAAATCATATTTAGGGGGTGGAAACCACCCTTAAAGTTCACCCCAAAACATTGTTTTTTTCTAAATATCTTGGCTTCATCTCTATATTTTCTTATAAAACGAAATAAAAATTATTTCTCGTGCAAAGGTCAAGCAATCTATAATGATTTGAGAAGTTGGGGTTGCATTCCTTAATCTTTAGGGGATGATACTCCCTTTTTTCATCATGATTATGTAATAAAATATTATAAAATCACTTGAAAAAAAGAAAAAAATTCTTCAAAACAAAAAATTGAAAAGTAAACTTGACGTGTTTTAGCATTTTCATGAATGTCACTTTTAAAAGGGATAAACCACCCCTTACAAAAAAACGCTGCCAAGCGCTTTAGCGCAATGCTATCTGATAGAGCTCATTGAGTTGGAGTAATTTGATTTTATTTTTTTTAATGTGATTTCAATGTAAAATACAATTTCTATTCAAGAAAAATTAGTTAATGTGAGAGAGTGATTAGGAAATAGGAAGAAAGAGGCAAGGAACGATGAAAATAGGGTAGAAATGAGGATTAATCTGAGATAGAAGGGCAGAGAGGAAGTGAGGAAGTAAGAAGAGAGTTAGTGAAAGCGTTAAATCAGAAAACAAAAGAAGTGATCAAAAAGCTACTCTAAGAAAATTATTTTTTTTAAACGTGTTTTATAAAGACAGTAGCAAATAATATTTATACAAATTTTAGAGCAAATCTATCGAGTACTTTACGTAAAATGAAAAGAAACTAAGAAATAAAAATTTTTAAGAAAATTTTTAAAATTTTCTAAAATTAAAACAACGCTAAGAAGATCGGTTTTTAAAAGTTATCCTTCTTTTGGCAGTCGCAAATAATTCCCATGAAAATCTCAAAGCAAATTCATCAAGTAATTTACGTAAAATACGAAAAAAATTAAAAATCGAAAATATTTTGAAAATTTTTAAAATGGCTCTATTAAAAAAACTTATTGAAGAAATTTATTATAGAAATTTATTGAAAATTGGTATTCATTGTGTAATTTCCGTCTACTTATACAAAAACATAGATAGTATACAAAATTTAAAGCAAATCCATCGAATAATTTTCGAGATCTTATTGACTAAATAAATAACATTTTCTTTTCAAAATTTCTTTTTCAAAATTTTAAAAATGCTCTAAAATTAAAACTACACTATGAAAATCTATTTTTGAATATTTTTCTTCTTTTGATAGTCGTAAATTATTTCTCTACAAATTTTAGAACAAATCTATCGAGTACTTTACGTAAAATAAAAAAAAATAAGAAAAGAAAAATCGAAATTTTTTTTAAATTCTTTAAAATTTTCTAAAATTGTAACCATACTAAGAAAATTAGTTTTCAAAAGCTTTTTTTCTCCAAACAATAGCAAATTAATTGTGTAAAAATTTTGGAGGAAATTTATAGTATGGTTTACGCAAAATAGAAAATAAATGAAAAATAGAAATTGTTTTGAAAATTTTCAAATTGCTCTAAAATTAAAACTGCACTAAAAAAATTAGTTTTCCAAAGCTTGTTTTCTTCAGACAGTAGCGAATAACTTGCATACAAATTTTGGAGCAAATTGTATCGAATGGTTTTCGTGAAATAGAGAAAAAATAAAAAATATAAATTTTTAAAAAAATTTCTAAAATGCTCTAAAATTAAAAGTGCGCTAAGAAAATCAGTTTTTAAAAGGTTTTTCTATTTTTGGCAGTCGAAAATAAGTTCCATTCAAATTTCCAAGCAAATTCTTCGAGTAGTTTACGTAAAATACAAAAAAAATGAAAAATCAAAATTTTTTTAAAATTACTAAAATGGCTATAAAATTTAAACTACGCTAAGAAAACCAATTTTCAATAGTTTGCACACCACTTGATCGAAAAATTAAATTGTATAGAAAATTTGAAGTTAATCCATCCAGTAGTTTTTAAAATTTTATTAGCTTGATAAATTTAAAAATTTTTTCGAAAATTCCAAAATGCTCTAAAATTAAAACTAAGCTATGAAAACCAGTTTTTAAAAATTTATTTTATTTGGGCAATTGCAAATAATTTCCATGCAAATTTTGAAGCAAATTCATCGTCTAGTAAACAAAAAAACCCAAAAAATGAAAAATCGAAAAATTTTTTTTTTTAAACGATTCTAAAATGAAAACTACGCTAGAAGAACCAATTATTAATAGCTTCCCAGCAAGTTAGACAAAAAAATGAATTTCAAAATTAGAAGCAAATTCGTCGAGTAGTTTTCGAGACAATTTACTAACTGACATCATACAGACATTCACACCCACACACACACACACACACACATACATACAGATATTTTCTGGAAACCACTTTTTTCGACTCTCCGAGTTCAAATATGTACAAATTAGTGAAAAAATGGAAAAAAAAATTTTTCATCGATATAATGCTTTCTCTATGAGAAAGCAAAATAAAAAAATACAAGTTTCAAGTGGTCTAATTCTGTAAATGCTCGTATATAGGAGTCTTTTAGGTTGCTGATTACAAATCCGTCATCACATTTTGCAAATTCAGAATGGTGGATCCAATATGGTGGATGAAAACGTCAAAAAAGATTTAATTTCGATGACAAATTGTATTCTAAGGTTTTTGAGGTAGCTGATTGCGAATCCGTTATCAGATCATTCATTGTCACTTTAATGTAAGCCCTAAATACAATTCTCATCAAAATATTCATCATGCATCTATTGTGAAGTTTAATGAAAAAAAAACTGTTTTCGCAATTTCACATATAAAAATCTTTTAACTATATAGTTTATTATTTAGTTCTGCTTCATCTTAAGATAGTAATAACTGCAACAAGAGATATATATATATATATATATATATATATATATATATATATATATATATATATATCTATATATATATTATAGAGTATTGAAAAAGTAACGCAATTTTTATACATTTCTAAATGTTTTATATTTTTATAATTAAATGTCTATTTTTAATTTTTGAAATATAAAAATATGGAACATTATGGATTATATGTAGAGCAAAAATGATATTCTTCAAAAAAATGTTTTAAACACGAAGATTGTTTGCACCAAGAACATCGAATAATTGCAACATTTTTACAACCATCAATCTCACAATGTGTGTTACATGAATCTCCAAAACTAAAACTTACAGGATTCTCGAAATCTGCTGGTTTGTCAATTATGTATTCACTTTTATACCACGAATATCGAAAAAGATTTTGATCTCTTGGCGACGAAAACTGATTGTGAATCAAAGATTGTAATTTGATAATATTATTTCTCATATGCAAATTTAAATCTTCATTAATTAAAATTACACTGTCTGAAAAATGTTTAGCAAAGTTTTTCCATACTCTAAACCTATAAACATCTAAAGGTTAGATATTTCCAGTTGTTCCTGTAGGTATTATTTGATAATGTACTTCTTTATTATGTGGTGTAGCTTCTTCTTTAACTGTTGGGCAATGACCGTTCCAAGAATCAATCAATGAAAGGCTCTTAGGTCCGATATTAGGAAAGTATATTTCCTTTAACCATGTTTTAAAATGTTCTGAAAATTTTATAATCTATTAACATAAGTTTGGGTACAAATACGTGGAGAGAGTTAAAATAATTATTTTCATGAATGTCACATTACCTGAAGTTAATTTACCAGATTTTGAAGCTGTAACATACACATTTGTAGGCCGGAAGAGAGTAGATGAAACTACTGGCCCAAAAACTCCACTTTTCTCCTTTAAAACCATAAACAAAGGTGATAGTAATTTACCCTTGGCTGAAATAGTGAGCTGAACTGTATAACTGTGAGAAGTAGACGATATAGACTGTATGTGACATTGTACGTTCTTCTCTCCTTCAGTAGCCAATGTTCGGCTGGAGTGTATTTCCAACTGAAAACCGCTTTGATCAGAACTATATGTATTTTCAATTCCTATTAAGTCCATTAATCTTTGGACCGTCTCAACGAATGCCTTTTGTCTCACCTCTAATTCTTGTTTTGTTTCTAAACTTTTCTTGGCGATAAATTTATTGATTTTTCTAGAAACAATTGTATGAGCTTGTTTGAATTTCGAAAGCCAGTATCTAGAAGCCTTGAATCTTATGTCTTCATTTCCAAATAATTTTTGTGCTTGCAGGACCCATTTTCTTAAATCATTGTCGTGTACTATCATTCCTGACTTTATAGCAGTTTTAAAATTTTCTTTTGTAAAATTACGAATTTGTTCAATTTTTTCACGGAATGTGCCACCTTGATTTATTTGATGGGCCCAGCGACGTAATTGTCGATCGGAAGTAACTTTTCTGAATTTTTGTTGAGCTGATTGCAAAGATAAGTTCCTTTCCGCTTCTCCAATATTCCACCGCATTTTTTTATATTCAAAACTTACTGGTTTGTTGTCTATTGTGCACATATCCGTAGGTGCTTCAGGATCTTCAGGAAGAGTGTGTAACTCTTCGTCTTCTACAATATAAGCATGAGCCTCTTTGAATTCTTCTTGAAAATGTAGTGATTCTTCTTGTATGATATCAAGATTGCTATACGATTCCATTAAATCTAGGAGGATTGTTTGAAAATAATCTTTTATTTCTATCCCTTGTACATTGTAAGGAGTTTCCTCCATGTTTAAAGTTTGGAAATAGGCAAGTCAAAGATTAATTAGATTTAGTGGATCGATTTTCACTAAAGTGATACAAAAATATTTATAACTATAAATGTTCAGTTGTTTTAGAAAGCAGCTTTTCAAAATTTTATTCACATACGTTTATGATTTCAATATTAAAATTCTGTTTAGGTTTTAAGTTTTTAGAAAAATTAAATCTCAAGAACGTCTGTGAAGAACTTTAAAACGTTTTTATATTTATAAGTAATAATATATTATTTATTTGTTTTATATGTCTAACGATCAATAAATGTTGACACTGCCATCACTTACATTAGACCTTCGAGCATATACTACTGGAGGAAGCCTCCAAATGGCAGAAAGCGTTACAAGGCGAAGAGAGAGAACGCCTCTATTTTGGTACGTGCTGTCTCTCTCTCGCCTGATTTGATTGGCTGCTCCTGTTTCCCACTAAGAAAGTGAGAGAGAGATAGCACGTACCAAAATAGAAGCTTTTTCTCTCTTCGCCTTGTAACGTAGTTATTAGCTGGGAGGCTTTCTCCAGTAGTATATGCTCGAAGCATTAGATTGACTGTAGCATCAAATGTAGTATGAATGATTGGTTTGTAGTCATGTGTCTTATCAATCAAAAGATACTGCTATCATTCCGTACTTAACGCCAAAACTCCAAAAGTATATTTACATTACATAATTTTTTTATCACACAAATAAAACTTATTTTTTTAACATATTCAAGTGACTTTTGACTTTGTGGTAAATAATGGATCAAAAGAACTTCACTTTTTTGCATGTCGAAAAATAATAACAAAACTTAAAAATTATAATCCATTCACATTGATTCATTTATTCATTTGTTAAAGCTTCTTAATTTTTTATATTAAGTTATTGGATACCATTTAACTTAAAGTTAGAATTCAATGTGCCGCATGTAATTTAAATTAATAAATGACTTGAATTTTATGACCTTAGCACTATTTATTTTAATTTCTTTGCGATTTTTCGCCTATTTTAGTAGGTTGTATTAAGCAAAACACTCTGTAACACAATACATGTGAAATTCGATACATAAATTTTAATACAGAAAATCACAAACTCGTTAACTACAAAATTATTAATTCGGTAAAAAATACAAATTAATTTTCTTAAGAAAATACGGTATTTTGGGATGAGCTTTAAGGGTGGTTTTCAATCCCTGAATATGTTTTTCCGCAGGTGAACAAAAATGCGTGTCTCTCATTCTTTGATGTTCTACATCATATTAAAGTTTGAACGAAATCGGCGCCGGACACTTCGGGTACCTTCCTTGTTAGTAGCATGCAGGAATTGTTTAAATAATAAGCATATAATAATAATAAATATAAAAACAATTAATTTATTAAAATTTTTTAATGATTTGATAGAAAAAAAACTTTATGAAAAATATATATGTTTACCCAATACAAATTTGTAATTCATGAAGTAGATGAGTGCAAGTTCTGCTTCCTAAATATTGTGACATAACAATTAGATTTTAAACCGGCAAAAGCATTGCTACGAGTGAGCGAGGGTAGGGATATAGAAATTACCGAGCGCGCTTACATGAACGCGCAGGTATACGCCCCGATTCTCAACACATGTAAGCGCGCTCGGTAATACGCGCGTATATTTCTAATATAAAACTCATAAGATGAATGTATTACAGCGTTGGCAAAGGCATGTGTTGCGAGCGGTGGGAGATGATCCCCGCGATTTGGAAGAGAAAGCCGCAATCAAGCGCCTAAAATGCGAGCCACCGAGTTTCGGCGAGAAGAGAAACTCATTACTCTTGTGTGAATCTTCCTCTAATAAAGATCTCTTAATTCTAAATACAGAGTCGTTGTGTTCCTTGATTATTATTCAAGCTCTCATGGCAGCGAAAGAAATGCCTAGTACGCATTCCTGTACCTGCTCGAGTTTGAATAATATCTTGTTAAATAAATTAAATCCTTGTGATTTATTAATTGGAATAAAAGTGAAGTGGTACATCCTTCACAATTAAAGTGATTATTTATCGCGCGTGTATAAAGAGGCTAAGTGCCAAGTGATCGTGCCTTGCATCGGCGTGCTAATTTGTAAAGCTTTGTGCTTGGGGTTAGCACGCTCTTGCAAGTGTGTTTATCTGTAAACGTTGAAAAATAAATATATGATTCAACGCAAGAGGCAAAAGATAAAGTCCTCAAATCCTCATGCTCCATTAATTTCCTCCTTTATTTTCAGGAATTAAAACCAAAGGTTAGACGAAGGTGATGGACCCGAATCTACAGGACATGGCGTTCCTGTAGTGTACGGTCTGGCTTTCGTCAACCGAACCGAAATTTAACACATACTCAAGAATTTATATACTCAACGAGTTTACACGCGCGAAAAGAATAGCGCTACGAACTCGGGGTTTTTACATAAAATCCATCTTGTTTTGTTTTCACTGTTCTGTTAAAGATAAAACAAGGTGAGAAATTTTGTATATGGTGATTCTGTGCGCCATATACATAAAAGTGCGTTATATTAGTATATGACGTCACAACTGGCACCCTCCGGTATTTGTGCCTTACGCAACTGAGATAAATAAATTATCAAATAAAATGATATGTTAATTATTAAAGCGAAACTGTATATGCGTTACAACTTACGCTTAACCTATATGTTAAACTTACGACTAAGAAATTGTAAAAATAAAATTTTTGTTTATTAAAAGCCAAATTGTATCGATAGAACAACTGGCGCTTTTTGGTATGTCGTAACTTACGAATAGAGATAGAAGATTACTATGTAAAATAAAAATTAATTTTTTAAACGTAATAGAAAATACATCTTGTGTTCAAAATAATAAGTCACTCACGCGAGAGTTGATTGCTAAATATATCGATAAAATATAAACAAAAAGAAGTTAAATTTTCATATGTAAAGCGTCTTAGCAAATAACGATATTACGAAGTTCAAATTAGTAGTTTGTGAAATATAAAAGCACGCTCACGAAATTTTGAATTATAACTTAACATTGATAATTATAAAGAAAATCTACGAAAGAAAAATCAATTTTTGTCTATTATATTAATAAATATTTTTTTTTGATTATCTGTTTGGCCATTTAAACGTTTAAAATATAAAACTAAATTAAAAACATAGATGTCACATAAAATAGTGAAATTAAGTGTAGCTGAATTTATTTTAAAATCAAAGGAAACAAAAAATAACAAAAACGAACAAGTAGAAAAAATAATAGAAAAAACAAAAAGAATATTAGAAAAAAGCCAAAAAGATAACACAAAGAAAGAATATTTCATAATAGAAGCGAGCGAAATCGCGGAAATATTAACGAAGGTAAATGAAAATATAAACTTTGCATACATAAAAATAGAGAAAAATGAGGCAAATTTAGAATACATAAACGAAAAATTAGATAAGATAATAACAAGACAAAATAATTTAGTTCAAAAAATAAATTTAATTGCTCATAGATTTAATCACAACATGCCTAGATTAATAGAGCATTTGTGCGATTTAGAAAGAGAAATAGAGAAACTAAAAATTGCAAAAGAATAAAACTGAAACCATTTGAAATGCTATATGATAGTACGTTAAATAAAACATGAAAATTTGAAAAGTGAAAGTTAACGTACAGAAAGGAATTCGCGTTTAGATCGCTTTCGCATAGCACATCAAATGAGACATACGAAACACAGCGCAAATGTAAACAAACGTACGAAAGTAAATCGATGTTGGATCTAAATTATCTTGAATAAAGTTTAACATGACAAGAGAATAAAATATTAAAATTAAAAGTGATGACACTCAACCTTGGCAGTGGTACTCAATCAATAAGTAGAAAATAAATTAACAACAGCAATTCAATATAACTAATTAAATAATATAACTATAAGTAAAAACTTGTCGTTTTGAATTTTATTGGGAAATAAATTGAACATTGAACGTTTAATGATTAAATTTAATTCTGATAAATGGTTTAAACATAACAAATAGATTAAACGTTGAATGTTTAACATTTAAAATGAATAATCGTAAATTAACGCCGCAGACATATAGAAAATTAACAAACCGATAATTAACAAAAAATTAAATAAATAAAGTAGAAAGACAAAACAAATTTAAAATTTTAAAGATTAAAAGATTTTATACTTAAAGAAAAGAGTTTTCAATTTATATTAGAACTTTTAATTATCAATTAAGAATTATAAACTTCTTAATATTTTTTTTTTAATATCTTTGATTCTTTTTCGACAAACTCGCTATCAAGAAACATTTGTTAAATTCTTTTATTGTAATTTGCGTACGTCAATAAATAATAAGTCAAAATGCCGTCTACGCGTAGGTCAGATATTATACTACAAGAGATAAAAGAACAACAAGAAAAAGAAGAAACAAAAAAGAAATTGAATATTAATTTAGTTGAATGGATGCAGGCAGTTACACTAGAGCTTAAAATACTGTCCACACAAAATGACAGCCTTGAAAATTCGTTAAATAGCTCAGGTGATTGGGAGAGAATAGTAAATGTAAACTTAGATAAGAATACTATAAAGGATACGTCGATAAAAGATCAGCTCGAAGTATTAACTGATGCTCTAAAAGAAGTAAGAAAAGAAAACAAAAATCTTGAGAACCGCTTAGAACGGCACAAAGAAGAGCGAATAAAGCAAAAACAAGAATATATGAGGGAAAAAGAAGAACTAAAACAAGAAAATTAAAGATTAAGACATAAAAATAAAAGATTAATAGATGAAATACAGGATAATTTAACACAAAAAATAAATGAGACTACACAAGAGCAAGAGGAAAGAATTGAAGAACTTAAAGCAATAGTGAATAGAAACAGCACACGCACGCAAACAACGGAAATTCCTAACACAAAGATAAAAATACCAATGCCCAAATATGAAGGGATAAGTGATGAGCGTCCTATGAAATTTTTGAACGAATTAACACAATACATAGACTTGAAAGGTTTAACGGAAAAAGAAACGTTACAGTTATTGCAAAATGTGTTACAAAAGGAAGCGAACGCATGGTGGTATATTTACCAAGATAATGTAAAGACATTTGATCAATTTAAAAATATATTCTTAGAACGTTACTGGAACGAGGAAATTCAAAGGTCAACACAAAGAAAAGTAGAATATGGCCAGTATTATGAAAATAGCAAAATGAGTAGAGTAACATATGCCACACAGATACTGGACTTCGCAAAGGAACTGCAATTGAATTACTCAGAAGAGGAATTGACAATTAAAATAAGTAAGCATTTTGATAGAAATATCAAACAGGCTATGAAGTGTTCATACATAAAAAATAAAAACACACTATTTGAAATACTCGCAGATTATGATAAAGATGATAACAAAAAAGATAGAAACACATATAAACAAAAAAGCCCTCAAAACCCATATAAGCAACAATATCAAGAATCAAATAGACAGAACCAAGATGTAAACCATCAAAACAACAGAATCAAGATTTAAATCAGCAAAAACAACAGCACCAAGAAACAGACATATACAATACTAGAAGAGAAAATATAAACAGAAATGAAAATAGTCACACATACAATAATCAAAAACAAGAATACAGGAAACCATATAATAGAAACGAACAAATAAATAGCGCTAGAATAATTGAAAAATCTAATAGAAACAGAAATATACAACGAGAAATACATAAACAACCAGTAAACCAAGATAAAATAAAAGAAGCAAGTAGAGAAATGGATGAAATACCGAACATAGACAATATCACAATGAGAAAAAAGCAGGAAAACTAAAAGAAGTTGTACCTGATAATAAGAGTGAAGGGGTAACAGGTACAACAGACAACAATACCCCAATACCACCAGAATGTAAAATAAGCACTATAGAACAAGAAGATGAATCAACAATAAATCAACAAATAACAACATGTCCGAAAATCAAAATAAAGCTACAAGGGAAAGTTACACAAGCACTAGTTGACACTGGAAGTGAAGTCACTTGTATTTCAGAAAAATTCTTTTATGAGAATTTACATCATTTAGAAGCATGTCCAAGATTACCAATAACAGGCAAATATATTAAAACAGCAACGAGCTCAAAATCAAGAAGAATAAAACAGCAAATATTAATTAAGACAGATTTTAATGGGCAAAAAATAAATTTAATATATCTAATAATACCAAATTTGATAAGAGATTGTATCTTAGGATATGACACACAGAAGTTAGTACATATGATCATAAACACGTTGCACGAAGAAATACTATTATCTATTAACGATGAATATGTTAATATAAAATATAATGAGCAAAAGCTCAGTGAGTACGCTCACATTCAAATAATCGAAACACACGAGAGCCTGATTGACTTGAAGACATGTGTTATCGAAAATAAAGAAGAAATTATAAATTTCTCTCATATAGAAAATCATTTTTCAACTCACACTCTCACAGAAGATGAGATTCGTGAAAAAATAAAACAAGGTGAAAATATAACACCTCAACAAGAGATTCAGTTAATAAATCTGATCTCGAAATATAAATCAGTATTTAGTAATGCACCGAGACGTTTGTGATCATATAAGTACGAAATTAAAACAACAGATGATGCACCATTTTACTCAAAGCCATATCCTATACCGATACATCACCGTCAAAAGGTATTAGATGAGATAGAAAAAATGCTAAACTTAGGAATTATTAGAAAATCAAATAGACCATACATTAATTCCATTGTAACAGTAATAAAGAAAGATGGATCTGTAAGATTATGTTTGGATGCTAGAAAGCTGAACGAAAAAATCGTCGATGATTATGAAGCACCGCCATCGATAGAAGAAATATTTCTACGATGTAAGAAAATGAAATTTATGTCAAATTTAGACTTAACTAGCAGTTATTGGCGAGTCGAATTGACTGAGAACAGTAAGAAATATACTGCATTTAAAATAGACAATAAAGTCTATGAATTCAACGTAGCTGCTTTCGGAATTAAGACTAGCAGTGCAGCATTACTAAGGGGTCTTGGTGAAATAATAAATGATATCCAAGACTTCCTATTAGCATTTGTAGATGATCTACATATTAGATCAGCAACATTTGATGAACATGCGTCTCATCTAGAAGAATTATTCAAAAAAGCTGCAAAACATAATATAAAATTTAATTTTCAAAAGTCAAACTTTTGTAAAAATAAAATAGAATTCTTAGGTCATTTTATTTCAGCTGATGGCATCGCGCCAGATCCTGATAAAATAAGATCTATTAAAGAATTCTCAGTACCAAAAAATCAGAAGCAATTACAAGCGTTTTTAGGCTTTGTAAACTTCTACACGAAATTCGCAAAAGGATATGCAAATGAGATATTACCATTGATATCCTTATTGCGAAAGAATGTCCCATATATATGGACAGATAGACAGCAAAAAGCTTTTGAAAAAATAAAAGGCTTGTTTGACGAAAATATCATTTTAAAATTCGTTGATACAACAAAGCCATTTATATTAACTACTGATGCGAGTGATTATGCAATTGCAGCAATACTGTCACAATCAGATGACAATAATCATGAAAATATTATATGTTTTATTAGCAGAACGCTAAAAAGTAGTGAAATTAATTATTTCACAACAGAGAAAGAGCTACTAGCTATAGTATGGTCTTTACAAAAATTAGTCACCTATTTAAAAGGCGCTAAAAATATAATTGTAAAAACAGACCATCAGGCTATAACTTTTTTAAATAAATGCAAGTTCAGCAATGAAAGACTAGAAAGACGGAGTCTGGCCTTCCAAGACTACAATATACACCCTGAACATATACCAGGGAATAAAAATAATGCAGCTGATTTCTTAAGTCGTCAGAACTTACCAGAAATCACAAACAAAAAAGATGAGATAATAATTGCTGCAATAATAAAGAAATTAGATGTTAAAAATGATTTGAAGTAAAAATTAAAGAAATTAAAAGATTTTCAACGAAATGATGCATATTGTACAAAAATACGAAACAAAATGCAAAATAATAACAATATAAAAAAGACTTATGAATTATCAAATGATATACTCATGAAAAAGTCTATAAATGGAAATAAAATAATATTACCTCAAGCATTAATGCAAGACATGGTAATAAATACACATACAATATATGGACATAGGTCCAAAGAAAACTCTTAAAATATTAACAGAAAGTTTTCAAGCGCCTAATTTAAGGAAGAAAACATATTTAATAATTAAAACATGTGAAACATGTCAAAAAACAAAATGGTTAACCGTAAAATACCAATCAAAGGTAGAACCAATTTTGGTCAATAATAAAAATCAAATGTTGTCAATAGATTTTTTTGGACCATTGCCTACATCTACAAGTGGTGTTAAACATATATTAACTACAATAGATACTTTCTCTAAGTATGTAGTTATGTACCCCATAAAGAAGGCAAACACTATAACAGTAATTAAAAAATTGCTAACAGATTATATACCCAAATATGGAAAACCAGAAGCAATAATAACAGACCATGGAACTCAATTTACAGGAAAAAAGTGGAAAAAAATGTTAAAAGATGAAAACATAAAGATGTTGTTTTCATCTATACGTCACCCGCAAAGTAATTTAATCGAGCGAATTTACAGAGAATGAGCGAGGTTTTTTAGAACTTTCTTAACAGACAATCACAAAAAATGGGCATCATATGTACCAATAATAGAAGAAATCATGAAACCACGAAATTTACACCATTAAAATTACATTTTAATAAAAAACCAGACAGATTCTGGCACACGTATTTCAACATAAAAGAGAATGATGTAGATTATGACAGAAAAATATATTTAGCTAAAGAAAACATGCACAAAGATAGAAAAAAACGTGCAAATGTACAAAATATGAGAAAAAATCATTATGAATTTAAAATTGACGATAAAGTCTTAATAAAAGCACTAAATGTATCAAACACAGAAAACAATAAAATAGCAAAATTTTTTCATGTATACGAAGGTCCATTTATAGTAAAAGATAAAATAGCAACAGACACATACTTGCTTATAAACGAGAAAAACGAGGAGAGAGGAAAATTTCATTTAAATAACCTCAAACCGTTTTTCACAAACTAAAATTCAAATAGGTACACAAACACTTAATACGAAATTAAACGTAAACATAAAATAAATAAGTATCATATAGAAATCAATAGGTAATACAATAAATCATAACAAAGGTCACGATTAGACACAAGCTAGCAGTTGGACTAACAACATCTACCTTAAATTCTAAGAAATACCAGTCAAAATCTCATCGTATCATAATCAAATTAAAAGTAAAATTAAAACCAAAGTACAAAAGAAAGAAAAGCTATAAGTGCATCTAGATATAAGTTATACAGTTAGTGTAAATAGTAGAATAAGTTTGTGTAGATATAAGTAATTAGCGAAATAAAAAAAAAAAAAAAAATGTACAGAGTAAATCCATACCCGTACAAGAGGAAAATAAATTTCATGACCCATCCGAACAAGTTCCGGCATACAGCAACGAGCCCGGATCTATACGTGAATTGTAGACACGTAGAGACGCAGGTAAACAAAGACCTGTTAGAAATGAAAAACTTAAAAATTGTATGGGATGAGTCGCTGAATAGGAGTATAAACTATGAAGATAAGTTAAGTAGATCATCACATGGTTTTACCCCAGCGAGTAATTTTAAGGTAGCAGCAACAGGACAACGAACACAAGCAAGAAACAGAAATAAAACAGCAAGCACAGGAACAGAAACAATAGGCTCAAACACAACAGAAAAGAAAAGAAAAATAGAAGACACGTACAACACAGAAGAATTAATAACAATACCACCATTAGAAATAGACCAAGAAGTATACTTAATGAGTTACAATAGAAAAGAGAAGATTAAAATAGTACATTGCCAGGACGACACACTTTACAACCAACGGCTACAACGAATGGGAGTTGCATCAAACTCAGAAGATTTAGCAGATCCAGAGCCTAACTTTGATATCTGGTTACGCAAAAGGCAGCGATATATAAAAAGGAAAAAAAAAAAAATAAACTAAATTAAAATCTAAAATGAGAAAAATATTATAAAAATAAAAAAACTAATTAACGTTAAAATTAAAAAGAAAAAGAAAGCTATTAAAAGTAAACTGATTAGTTCGTTCGTTTGTCTGTGTGCGTTAAGAAAATAAAGTTTTTCGCACGTGTTTTCTCTCAAAAGCATAATACTAGTCAAAATTAAAAAGAATAACTTAAACATAAATATTTAAATATGAAAACGTTTGATTCAAACGTGCGAAACACTTTATTTGGGGGGCACGTATAGCCCACACAAACTCGCGCAAATAGAGAAAGAAATTGTGTAAATTATTTAGATTTAAGAAACTAAATTATTGTAAGCTTAAATAAGTAGAAAATAAGATAATATAACAAGATATCAGTAGAAGTACGCACGATCATTCGTAGCAATGCTTTTTATTGATTAAAAAACATAATTCATTTGATTTATGAAATAAAGTGCATTTTTTAAATAAAATCAAAACCACTTTATTTCAGGGGGGCATTGTGACATAACAATTAGATTTTAAACTGGCAAAAGCATTGCTACGAGTGAGCGAGGGTAGGGATATAGAAATTACCGAGCGCGCTTACATGAACGCGCAGGTATACGCCCCGATTCTCAACACATGTAAGCGCGCTCGGTAATACGCACGTATATTTCTAATATAAAACTCATAAGATGAATGTATTACAGTGTTGGCAAAGGCATGTGTTGTGAGCGGTGGGAGATGATCCCCGCGATTTGGAAGAGAAAGCCGCAATCAAGCGCCTAAAATGCGAGCCATCGAGTTTCGGCGAGAAGAGAAACTCATTACTCTTGTGTGAATCTTCCTCTAATAAAGATCTCTTAATTCTAAATACAGAGTCGTTGTGTTCCTTGATTATTATTCAAGCTCTCATGGCAGCAAAAGAAATGCCTAGTACGCATTTCTGTACCTGCTCGAGTTTGAATAATATCTTGTTAAATAAATTAAATCCTTGTGATTTATTAATTGGAATAAAAGTGAAGTGGTATATCTTTCACAATTAAAGTGATTATTTATTGCGTGTGTATAAAGAGGCTAAGTGCCAAGTGATCGTGCCTTGCATCGGCGGGCTAATTTGTAAAGCTTTGTGCTTGGGGTTGGCACGCTCTTGCAAGTGTGTTTATCTATAAACGTTGAAAAATAAATATATAATTCAACGCGAGAGGCAAAAGATAAAGTCCTCAAATCCTCATGCTCCATTAATTTCCTCCTTTATTTTCAGGAATTAAAACCAAAGGTTAGACGAAGGTGATGGACCCGAATCTACAGGACATGGCGTTCCTGTAGTGTACGGTCTGGCTTTTGTCAACCGAACCGAAATTTAACACATACTCAAGAATTTATATACTCAACGAGTTTGCACGCGCGAAAAGAATAGCGCTACGAACTCGGGGTTTTTTACATAAAATCCATCTTGTTTTGTCTTCACTGTTCTGTTAAAGATAAAACAAGGTGAGAAATTTTGTATATGGTGATTCTGTGTGCCATATACATAAAAGTGCGTTATATTAGTATATGACGTCACAATATATTACAACTTCTTTAGCCAAAGTTATGCAAAAAAATTTATTTCCGAAATTCATTAAGTTATATCTTATTATGTTATAAAAAAAATGGGAAATAAAGATTTACGTAATTAACAAAAATCTTTACTATTATAAAAAAATATGGTAAATCGATTATTACCAATGACAATTACTAATCTTTATAATATTGTCAAATCATAAGTTATAAACTATTTCATGTAGTACAATGACTATCAAATATCATACATACACTACAAGGGTCAATTACTTGAAATAAGTAACAAATTTCTAAGTCGGCAAATAAACTATTAATCAATAATCAAAATCATGACGTTGAAAAATAAGCATCTTTTATTGACTTCAACAAAATGTATTATTATTATATTTGTACATCATAATATACTGTGAATATAAATAGCCTAATTTGATGAATATAAAAAACAGTAACGAAAATGAAAATAGTTGAATATTTAACTAAATATTTAAAATAATCATAGTATATATAATAAACAATATGGGAATTGCATATTATAATAATCTATTTTATGCAAATTTAAAACTTAACTCATTAGCCAAAAATATAATTAATATTTTTTTTCATAGTTTTCTAAAAATATTAAATAATGCTCAGTGCGTATGTGAATTATAATGGCAGTTCTAAACTATAGTTTAGTCAATGTTTTTCTTGAAACTTTGAATCGAGCTCTAAATATAAATCATTTGAAAATTAATAATTTTTCTGCAAGCATGGTAAAATATTAGAATTGAGCTTTTCAGTATATCTACTAACAATTTCAATTAATCAATGACGGAAAATATTCGTAAAACTATTCTACACTTTAGATCTAAGCAGTGTGACGACATGGCTTTTATTTGTTAACTTATTCGCGATTTGCCTACGTTCTCCTACTGACAACTAACCTCAGTCTACCATCAGAAATTCACAAGAAAAAATTTTGATGCCCGCTTTATACATACTGAATGCTCATGTGCACTGTTAAAAAAAAACATGAAATTTAATGCAAATTTAATGCAAAACTGGAAGCTTGCTTCAAGCGTGTACATGAAAATTAATAATTTTACCGTAATCTTAATGCAAAATTGCAAGAAAATTAATAATTTTACCGTAATCTTAATGCAAAATTGCAAGAAAATTAATAATTTTACCGTAATTTTAATGTATATTTGCATGAAATTTAAAGTAAAAATATAAATTTCACAAATGTACTGGAAGCAAAATTCAATTTTTTTTTAACAGTGTGGTAACCCAATACCCAAACAGCATATACACAATGATTTGTACGCTGATGTGCCGATGTGCCTTCTCTTTCCCTTCCTATACTTAGCTCATGTAGTGCGTATTCGCTTGCTATACTCTCTCTCTCTCTCTTTCTCTCTCTCTCTCTCTAAACTAGGCTTGAATATACATTGCTTGGTATATTATAGTGTTCCCTCTCTCTTTTATTCTTATAACTTACAAGGAGAGTGCATTGCATTTGGGTCTCGGATTTTCTTCTAACTTTGGGATTTTTTTTTATACATAAAATCATGAAAAATGCCACGTCCATTGGGTCTAATGCTCGATTTTTTTCGAGTTATGAGCAGTTTTGTCTGTTTTGTTAAAAAATTTGCATTTGCTTTATAGTTTTACAGTTTTTGAACCACTTTTTTCACAAAACAGATAAAACTGCTCATAACTCGGAAAAAATCGAGCGTTGGACCGAATGGATGCGGCTTTTTTCATGATTTTATGCAAGAAAAAATATCGCAAAGTTAGGAGAAAATCCGAGACTCAAATGCAATGCACTCTCCTTGTTAGTTATGTATGCGCGCACAGATAGGGTCATACGTACACAACACATATTGAAATGTAACGTGACGGTAACTTGGATTTTAATGCCCAGCAAATTTTCAAGGCGCGCCAATAGAAGTATTAACTTCAAAAATAAGTTTTAAAGTTTATCATTGTATAAATAATATACAATTTACTTTAACTGAAATTTACACTCATCTTTTTTGTCTTATGTAATTGGAAAATTTAAGTATACACAAAATTTTACAAGAATAATGTTCAAAACTTATTTGAAAATGATTCCGATAGGAATCCAACTGAAAAGATTGAAAATATTAAAAACATTAATTACAACAGAAAAATGGCAATAAAACAATTCAACATAAGAGTAACTTTCTGCCTGAGTAGATAAGCTATAGGCATACTGGCTCAGGTTCATTCTGGATCACCCCCTCTCTCCTCAAAGTGATCGAGAATCCGTACGCATTGTAGATCACCTCAGTGATCTAGAATCCGAACGTGATCCAGAATGCCTATAGCGTTTTCTACTATTTTTTTCTTTAATTTTTTTTTCTTTTTCTTGTCTTTTTTTCTTACAAATGATTTTGTGAGAGATAGAATAATTTTATGAGTTTGACATTGTGTAGTGCACAGACAGTTTTATAAATTGGATTATGGTTTGTGCATATGGTAACACACTTAAAAGATGGTTTTGATGGATAGCCGTATTAATTGATGTTATAAGCAGGAAATTTAAATCGTAACAGCCATTTACGTTTGAATTCATTCAGAACAAAAATTTCAGTAGCATCATGTAAATATTCACGAAGTAAGTTTGCAAATTGAGAGTAGTCAAGCCCATCAGTATTCCAAGCTATTTCGTGATTATGTTTGAGGCGAATGTTTTCTTCTTGTAATTCGTCAGAGAGCCTTTTCCATGAAAAAGGTTTTTTGAATAGATGAACGATAGGATTACCACTGTCGTTAAGAGGAATAATTGCTATTTCCTTTAGAACATATTCACCACCCATTTGCTTAAAACCAATCATGTCTACCGCATATTCCATTTCGAAATATTAATTTTTTTACGTAAAAGTGAAGATAATTCAGACAAGCTTCCGAACATCTCCACTAATAGGATTGTACTGAATGATGCGATCGTGTAAGATCATGCAATAAGCTGAAGTATTAGCTGGAAAGTCAGTTTGAGACTCAAATTCTAGACGTACATCGACAGGAGCGGTCTTTAGAGTTTCGTTTTGTCGTGAACAGTCAATAACTATGAGTGGTTCAAAGTTGATAAACTGAGACTTTGCCAACAATAGCTGTGAATCTCTTCCGTAATAGCTTTTTTGAAAATTAGCATACATATCATAGAGAATAGCAAATTGATTCTTAGATATGTCAAGATTGAGATTCCTGTACGGATAATATTGCGAATTCAAGAAAAGTCTCACATTACTAATATTACAGTGGTCGAAGCGACTGGCATTTTTAAATCTTGAACCTTTTTTTCCCGATTGTAATCCAAGAATCACGAAACGTGGTTTCTCCAATTGATTTGAAGTTTTTACCGTCCAGACGTGTTTATTTGTTGTTGGAAGAAGAGGATATTCAAATAACTCCCATGAACGAAAACTCATAGAAATAGGATTATCTTTGCCAATGAAATTTAACAGCTGGATTTTTTGTTGATCTAATGCAATAACATATGGCATTAACCACTCTATCTTTGATATTTTTATTTGATAAGGTTCATATGTGGTTGCATCGTTGGCTACAGTACCTTCCTGTATTGTAGCATTCAGGTCATTTCTTGATCTTGTGAGAATGAGTTCATGCTTCATATTGACAACAATTTTCTTGTTATCTTCTGCGAAGCCTAAAATCATACTTAGAGGGATAGAAACGTCAAAATTTCCATGATCATCTACAATTGTTTTGTTTGCTTCTTCAACACCAAGCCAGCCTGCATTTTCTAATGTTAAAGTCTGATTTGGATTGAATGAAGTGCATCCCTTCATGAGACTACTCTGACCAACATTTTTACTTTTATCTATCTCTACAGCATTAAGTTCATATCGAATTTCATCAAACAGATGACAAATGCCATTGTTAACGAAATTAGTTTTAGTTAGTACTTGTCCATCCGGTTTTTGTAATTTTCTACATACATGGATGTAACTACATGATGGTAAGAGGCATAAATCTTGATGCTGAATAGAAATACGGATTTCATCACTGTTATTGAAACTTAATGTGGAGTATGGTTGATGTACGTGAACCTCATAATGAGCAATAGACTCATCGAATGCGACACCTGATTGAATGCTTAGAATTTCGTCCATTTTTCTGAAAGCAGCAGAGAATGATACAATTTATCTTTTTCCACGTACTTTAAGACCTATGCTTTTGAGAAACTGGATGCTCTTCCGTGTTAACGGTTCGAGTACCTTTGGACGACTGATGGTGGGTTGACATGATGGCTGATTTATATGCACACTTGAATTATAAACGATTCCCATTATACAGATTTTATGTGAAGTCTAACAGTAATTTCCTCTCCTCGGAAATTCACTAAATTTCCGTCTTGATCAACGATTCGGATTTGAAGATGATCTATACTCTTAACATTGAGTGGTAAATATATGACATGCGATGGAACTTTTGGGAAAAACTCATGGATCGTGTAAACTTTTTTGTCGTTGATGTAAGCACCTGTAGTAATATTACACTCTACTCTGAGTGCGTTTATTTTTAATATCTTCACAGGTAAATCAGAGATGTGATGAATGTCTTCATGAAGAACGCGACGAGTGAAACCGAGAAGACTGCCTATTGAATCGCGAGGTCTAAGATCTATCTGATGGCTGCAATAAATTTGACTTCTAAGAGTATTGTTGTTAGCTTTCAAGCAAAACTCGATGTCTTTAGATTTCAAATCTTTTGGTAAAAATTGATAAATAGCATCAATTTCATAACTGCCAGTAGGAATAGTAATAATCTTCTCTCCGTTTATATACAGTTTATTATTCGAATCGTCAACATTGGGAATCGAGTTGAATGTTAAGAGTTTAACTAAACCCAAAACAAAATTCTTATGCTGTGATAGTTCTATTGAAGGAAAATATTGAGCTTCTAAGATAGAAGATTTGCCTGAAAGACTGAAAGTGAAACTATATTCGATGACTGTTTGAAAAAGAATGATCCTGCTTGTCTGAAAACTCTTCTTTTATAGTCTGTCACACAAGAATTGAAGACAAAGATGTCCACAAATAAATTAGTCAAAATTTTGATATCTTTTATAGTTGTATTTCACTTCTTTCACGTTAAAATATAACATGAGATCCATAGGGGGTTTAAGATCACCAAAACTATCAAAATAAATCACTTCAGAATTTTGTTTTCGATAACATACCCAGTGAGTGCCTTTATTTTGAAAATCATCTAAGTTAACTATAGCAGATTCGTTATGCCATGGGCCATCAGAAGGTAGATTATTTCTCATGATAACACCTCGAAAATATGGGATTTGCATCATACGAGCATACTTTATAAGATTATAGTCAGTCAGTGCACGATTTGGCAAAGTTGAATCGAAGTTTTTTTTTTAACTTGACCATTACCGATATGAGGTTTCATAAATAATCCCATTCCAGTTTTATATGGTTTAAGATAGAGACCTTTTCCTAGAGCAATAGCTTCCATAGATTTA
Source organism: Anastatus disparis (assembly GCA_017163975.1). NCBI lineage: Eukaryota > Metazoa > Arthropoda > Insecta > Hymenoptera > Eupelmidae > Anastatus > Anastatus disparis. The sequence goes on from JAFFSR010000217.1 coordinate 133,856, forward strand.
TTATGTCTCTTACTTTCTTCATAAGTTTTCTGTGCAGCTTCAGCCTCATTTACTGCTTTAGCTATTCCAGCAGCTCCTCCAGCCAGAGCACCAGTTGCACTTGGTGCTGCGAACAATGGTATGAGAAAAGGCAGAGCGCCACCTATTTTTGATGGAACACGTAGAATACGTGGAATGATAATTTTTTTCTTACCGCCAGCGATCTTGAGAGCTTCACGTGCACCTTATAAAGCGGACTGTATAACTTTACGAGAATGTTTACTTGGTTTTAATGATTTTTTACTTGCAGTTACTAATTTACTCAATTTTACACCCATTCCTGTCTTTCTTTTTAATTTCATAGCATTTGCAACAACAAAAGCAGTTGCTTTTTCGCTAAGACTAGCATCTTTGGCTCTAACACGCTGCCAAGCTTTATCAGCGAGCTTCATGTCAGCTACTTTTCGATTAGCATTTTTATCAGAATAAGATATGTCAAGCGTTTCTATTTAGAAAACGTCAATCTCAGATTTGACTTTGTTACGTAAACATGGATTTTACTGAGCAGAACGTCAAACTTCCCGTCACCAACTTTGATTTTGAGAAAACGAAAAGAAAAAAGTGACACGGAGAGTTACTTCCAGATAATATACGAGCAGTATTCTGTGGCCCATCGAATTGTGGAAAAACTAATAGTTTATTAGCTCTAATTACACACCCTAATGGTCTTAGATTTGAAAATTCGTATGTATACTCTAAATCCTTAAATCAACCGAAATACCAATTTCTTCAAAAAGTTTTAGAACGAATTGAAGGTATATCATATCTACCGTTCAGTGAACATGCATCTGTAGTGTCTTCAGATGAAGCCCTCCCTAATTCAATTATGATTTTTGATGATGTGGCTTGTGAAAAGCAGGATAACATCAAAGCTTTTTTCTGTATAGAGAGACACAAAAGTGTAGATAGCTTTTATCTATGTCAGTCATATGCTCATATACCGAAACATCTCATCAGGGACAATATTAATTTGATGATAATTTATCGTCAAGATGATGTTAATCTTAAACATATCTATGAAGACCATGTGAATACTGACTTAACTTTAAGGGGATGTAAGAGGGTATAGGATTTATACATAGTTACCGACATTGCAGTTTTCTAAACTTTTAATCTTTATTTAAAAATTTTCCAAAATATCTCTATATTAGGCTCTTTATTAATGAAAATGGAAGGATGTAATTTAGAGATATATATAAAACTTTTGGATAAAGAATCAAAAGTTTTGAAAACTGTACTGTCGGTATTTTACATTCTCTTAAATGAATTTCGAAATCTTTGTACAGAATGCTGAAAGAATGACAAGTATGGATTTGTTGTTATTGACAAAGATAGAGCAATGAATGATGGTAGATATAGAAAAGGATTTGACTGTTTTGCCATTAAAAAGGAAGTATAAATCTTAATCTTTGCAGTTTGATTGTAGACAGCATCTTGTCAGCATGCCTGACTTTAAGAAAGAAAAAAATGTTTTTAGCGAGCTCTTACGAGCACGCAAGGCTATTTAAAAAAATACTCTTTGTTAAAAAAGGAGAGAGATGATTTCGAAAAGGTTATTGGTGATATTTTAAAACCAGTTATTACACCAAAGCTTGTCGATTCGACAACTGAAAATGTGTCACGTTCTAATCACATTTCGGCCATAGACAGTAACAGAAAATCTGCAAAAAAAAGATTGAGATTTGATGAATCAAGTTATATTGTAAACGATATTAATAACTCGGGTTCGGCGTTTGATAATGATGCTTCTAATGGCGATGATTTTTCTCCGATAAATAGCACAATGATGAATTCATCATTCAATTCTGCAAATTCATCATTCAAATCTATATATTCACCATTTGTATCTGCGCATAAAGAAACTGAACCGACAGAGTTTTTATTAATGCTAAATGGAAGCCGCAGCAAAATCGATAACATATACGGAGTGAGAAAAGTCAGTGGGGTATACATGATGGGTGATTCACAAATTCAATTTGATGATAAAATGATAAAAGTGAAAGATTTAAGTTTTCCTAAAAGCAGTGGTCTAATGGAATTGCTTTTCAAAAAAGAACCAGATGATAATCTTTTAAGTACAACAGATCGCAAGAACTATCGCACTATCCTGGAAGCAACAAATGCCCATAGAAAAAGACATAGCAAAAGTGAGAATATACGCTCATCGAAGAGTAGAAAATATTAAAAAATCATAGCAGCAATGTTCCGCAGTGATCGTAGTAGAATGTCTACCAGCGGAGGGGGTCTCATACCTAAATATGAAATAGCAAAAAAGAATACTTTCATAGATCTAGTCTACTGGAATGATCCGAATGAGCTTGTCGAAAGACTGCGATTATTAATAGCCGAAAGATCTGCTGGAAATAATAATCACAACAATGAAATCCAATCAATCATAGAGGAACTATGTGATGCTGGGCATATATATTGACGTACACAATTTTCAAATCAATAGTAGTAACATGAGTCTCGATGTGTTTGGAAGAAAACTTGAGGGCTCGCAAGTGAGTCGTGGTCCTCGAGGTATTGGATTTAATTTTACATCAGATGGTAATTTTGATTTAGAAAATAAGCGGCTTTGCAATATTGAAGTGGCTGATTATCCAAATGATGCCATTAGTTTGAATTCACTAAATAATATCCTACAGAAAGAAGTTGATTACTTATCTTCTAGAATTATAGAAGTTGCTAAAGCTATACAAGAATATGAGAACAAAGTTGAAATATATAAAGCAGAAATAGACGAAAAATTAACTTATGTCTATGATATGACTCAACGAAATTTTGCAAGTATTGAATATATAATTAAAGAAATGAATAGACAATCGGATATTGCTAAAGTTGAAGTTTAAGATGGAACGTCAAAGAGTAGTTGAAGAGCTACACAAGCCAGCACGTCGAAGGTACAAGCGAAGAAAATATGACATACGCGGATTAGATGAGACTTGGCAAGCTGACCTTGTAGAAATGATACCTTATTTTAAGGAAAACAAAGGTTTTCGCTACTTACTAAGTGTCATAGATATATTTTCAAAGTATGCATGGGCTGTACCAGTCAAATCGAGTGGCAATGATGTCACTCTAGCTATGAAGTCAATATTAAAACAAGAACGGATGCCATCGAATTTACAAACTGACCAAGGAAAAGAATTCTACAATGCAAATTTTCAGAATCTTATGAAAAAGTACAAGATAAATCACTACTCTTCACACAGTAATCTTCATGCAAGCATATGTGAACGCTTTAATAGAACTTTAAAAAATGCAATGCGGTTAGAATTCAGCAAACAAGGAAGTTATAAATGGTTGGATATTCTGCCTGAGTTAGTGGAAGCATACAATTCAAGAAAACATCAAACAATAGGAATTGAGCCTGAAAACGTTACGAAGGTAAATGAAAAAGAAATCAAGAGAAATTACCCAACTGAAAAAAGACCTGTGAAAAAACCAAAATTCAAAGTAGGAGATAAAGTGCGAATAAGTAAGATAAAACAAATTTTTGAAAAAGGTTATACACCAAATTGGTCAACTGAAATTTTCACAATAACAAGAGTTGTAAAAACCAATCCCATAACTTACCACGTCAAAGATTATTATGATGAACCAGTCTCCGGCGGCTTTTATGTAACGGAAATTCAAAAGACTATGTATCCAGAAATTTATTTAGTAGAAAAAGTTTCAAAGAAAAGTGGTAAACGTGTATATGTTAAGTGGTTAGGTCTAAGTAACAAGCATAATAATTGGATGGATAAAAATGAGATTATTTGAATAAGCTAAAATGTATTTTACAACGTATTTCAGTGTAATAAATAAAAAAGAAAAAAATTTTATTTTATTAAGTTCATTAATTTAAGTTATGTATAAAATATTCTTATTATTGAAATTTTCTTTTTATGATTCAATATAAATATAATAATTATAAGTGGTGGTGATAAATAAAAAACAATTATATAATGAATAATAATTTTTCATTTATTCATGTATTCTTATTATGTACAATTTACAATAAATAGTTTGAAAAATAATTTGACGAGTATATTTTTATTTATTTTAAGCCCGATCAAATTTAAAAGAAGATCCTCCCAGGTATATTGCAATCAAACGCGATTTATTTGCATCATCACAGAGATTGTAGGAAAATTCTTCATCTTAAAGTAAATTTTTTTCATTGAAATATAACTATAATTAATATCTTACTGTCCTGTGAGATGACAGTGATCTCGTACTGCGAGTTCTTCATCACGGATTAGTTTTCGGCATATGTGACAAATGGTTGACCTCTGGAAAGATAATTCTTCTAAATCCGTAAGTTTTAATGGTTTCGGATTCTTGTAGAGTTTATCAATTTCCTTACTGATTGATTTTAATTCTTAAACAAACCATTGTGCAGGAGTCTGTCCATCTTCGATATTTTTTCTATATGACTTATAAGCACATAAGCTGTCATCAAAGCTACATTTTATGTAATATCCTATGCTATATGCTTCACGAAGTTGAAAGGCAGTCTCATTTATTGTAGGCTTCAGTAAACATTCAAAATCAGCATAAATAATAAAAGGAACTTTTTCGCTCTTATAATAATCTTCAAATTTCAGAATGTTGTTTTGAGAGTCAGGTAGATTAATTCGACAATAATTCAAATTTTTACAATCATTTTTATGAACTTGCAATCTTTCTTCATTATAAAAAACTTGTAAACATCTTTCACAATGAAATGATTTTACATGTGTCTTAGATAGTTGAGATCTCAGAAGACGAGACATATTTTTTATCCAAACGTAGTGGTATTTGGATAAACTAATATCATCGGAATGATTATCTTTTTCATACTTATCAATGTAAAAGTCTTGGATAATGAGTAGATTGACATGCTTTTCCTTTTTATCCGATGTAATGTGGCAAGGTGATACTTCAAACTTTTGTCCAAACTTCTTCAACATGTACACATTTACTGAAATATTATTCAGTTCTTCAAATTTTGGAACATTTTTAAGTGTCACTGGAAATTCTATGTTATTAAATTTTAACTTGTTCTCATGCATGCTATATTGATTAACTCTATTAATATTAGTTTCACTTGGATATATTGCTGAGAGGATAGCATACTTGAAACATTGATTGTCATTGTTACGAACATTGACACATGCTTTTTTCTTTTGTATAAATGATGGTAGAGGAATGTACGAGCTGCCCTTGATCGGAGAATATTTTTCCATTTTCATACTCAGACTTATAATACTTTTTAGTGCCCAGCCAGAATCTTTTACCTGAAATTCTTCTATTTGTATTAAAATAGAATCTTTGATATTTATTTTGAACCATTTTTCTAGATTCGTTGACATGAAAATTGAAGTACTTGTGGTTGTAAAATATTCAATATCTGTCAATTCTTCACTACTTTTCTGTATGGAAAATTCTGCGGTGGAATCCGAATTCACTTTCAGAGCACTATATTCTTCTTAGCATGACTGTACATGTACTTTAAAGAGTTCTTGGGCGTCGTTTAAAAAACTTAAAACATCCACATGATTTATATTTACCACTTCGCCAGTTCTTATTCTGTTTTCGAAAGCTGACTGCACATTTTGCCATTCAACAGAAGCTTCTGTTTCTTCAGATTGCAGACCACCTCCTCGTTGAAGATAATGTTTAAATTGAACTTGAATACCCGAAAGATGTAATACACAAGTTTGACATCTCTGCTTTTCTCCTCTTGTAAGATCAGAATTCACAACTTTTTCATTTAATTCCTCTAAACTACCATTGCACATATCTATCCAATAATGGAGATCGGTATTGTTCAGTTCATTAACATTTTGTAATGTATCACGGAGTAGTTGCACAAGACGTTCAAAGAAATTAATTGAAGACATTTTTTCTCTTTTATTTAAAATAACCTTTCACAAACACAAACTTTCACGATTAGTAAAGTTTAGTCCCAATGACTATGTACACTCACGACTCCTCTGACGAAGTATGCTTATCCAGAAAACTTCAGTCCTTTTTAAATGTAAAGTTAACATTAAGGAGAAATGGAAAATTCAATTAACTAACCAATAGTAAAACGGAGTGCAAGTTTTTCAGAAAAAAGAGAGGTTTTCACGGGTAGGGATGAATTTTTTACCTTTTTTAACCTATCAGAATCATTTCTTAGTTTTAACCAATGAGGATTGAGCGATTTTCCATCGTCCAATCTTAAAAAAGTTAGAGGTGGAGTTACTATCATCTTTTAGTTTAAACAGTGAAAACTGAACTATTTTCCATTGTCCAATCTTAAAAAAGTAAGAGGGAAATTGCTTGACATAAACTTAAGATTTGAAAATTTTCCATTCTCATTTCCCGATATTAATTCATACTGAAACATCGAACGCTACGAGATGGCTCGAACTCGTGATTACGATATGCTGTTCAAAAATTATATCATGCAGTCTGCGGAAGAAGAAAGCATTTATATATGTGATATTCAAGGATTTCAAAGAATATCAGAGGATTCTTTTATTTTCAAAGAAGTTAGTTTCCTCAATTTTAGAAAAACAGCTTTACCTACAGTCTATGTTTTCAAATCTCCAATTACATAGGAGGAACTAAATACAGAAGAAAAATGCATGGCTCAGTGGGTGGAAAGGTTCCATCACGGTTTAGCATGGAATTCCGGAGATATTCCATATCATCGTCTACAACGTGTTTTCCAAATCTGCTCGCAAGGAATCAAAAAATTATTTGTCAAAGGAGAGCAGAAACTGCAATGGTTGAAAAATCTTTTACTAAGTGTGTAAGTAAAAATATATTTAAATTTTTTATATTCAAATTAATCATTTTCTTAATACTTTTCATACTTTTTTATACTTTTTTATACTTTTTTATACTTTTTTATACTTTTTTATACTTTTTTATACTTTTTTTATACTTTTTTTTTATACTTTTTTATACTTTTTTTATACTTTTTATACTTTTTCATACTTTTTTCTTAAGTTTTTTTTACTTTTCTCATACTTTTTAATACTTTTTTCATACTTTTATATTATAGTTTAATTATTCTGTTTATTTTATTCGCAGGTCAATTTCAAATGTTGAAGATTTCGGCTGTCCAGCATTAGAAGAAATAATAGGTGATAAGCGCCACTTCTGCTTGAACCACGTTTTCTGTATAAGAAGAAAAAGACCCGTGTGTGCAGTCAATAATGCGATGGCTATACGAGCATAGTTACGAAATTACTTAAGAGGCGGTCGGAACCAAATCGGTGACTTAGTTCGGTGCTTGTAATAAATGCTTATAATAATTTATTCATTTATTAATATGGTAAAAATATAGTCATTTCCTCTAGTCATGTATATCAAGAATAATTTAAAATAGTTAAAGCCACAAAAATATACGAAATATTGTTATAAAGCGAAAAATGCCACCTAACAATCGACACGACAGTTTTTTTCATGCGGTATATGTCAAGTCAGTTTGATATTTGTAATAAATGCTTATAATAATTTATTTACTTATTCATATGGTAAAAATATAGTCATTTCCTCTAGTCATGTATATAAAGAATAATTTGAAATAGTTTAAGCCATAAAGATATACAAAATATTATCGTAAAGCGAAAAATGCTGACTTGATATATACCGCAGGTCACCGATTTGGTTCCGACCGCCTCTTAAATATTAATAATAAAGATGAGGTTGATAATTATTTTAAACAAAACACAAAAATGAAATGTACATGTTTATATTTTGCAAATGAATAAAATTTTTTTAATTTTTTTATTATCTTATTAAAATACTATAATAATTGTATTTCTAAAATGAAAAAATAATTGTATTTCTAAAATGAAAAAAATAATTATATGTGATTTTAAAAAAATAAAAATTTCATCAATGATTATTATAATTTAATTTAATATTCCCAAACCAACTACTATTTTTAATTATAATAATTTATTTAAGTAAAAAAAATTTTTTTTATAAAATAGATTATTGTATAGGAAGGTTCATGAAATAAGCGAGATTAAGATTTTATGAACTATTATTATTTTTTTTTTTATTGAATTAAAATTTTTATTACATATTTTTCCGCCAGTTACAAAAATTCTTTTTTACATTTACATAAAAAATACATATACATAAAATTTATTTTTCAGTACAATTTTTTAATCAAGCCATGTGATATCTTCTGTTATCACGGGACCACTGCATGACGAAACTGTTCTCTCATCCTTCTGCGTTGATTTAGGAAATCTGGCATTCTCATCCTCCTGGTTAGACTTAGGAAGCCTTGTATTCATCACAAATTTTTTTCCTAAATTTTTAAGCTGCAAGATCCGTCTTGCAGCTTAAAAATGTCTATTCTTCTGGATGGTAGCGCTGCAATTCACCTCTGAAAAAAAAAAAATTAATTAGTTATTTAGATAAAATTATTATTTTCAAAAAAAATTAATATTTTAAACTTTTTTCTTTTTTTATTTTTATTTTAATGAAATATTTTTTGTTTTTTTTAACTTACTTGTACCCGAGGGTCCTGGTTGGACTTCTCCCGAAGTTGTGATCCTGAAACAGAAAAAATAAATATTTTAATCTTCTTTCTTTTTTAATAAAATATTTGTTTTTTTAACTTATTTGTACCCGAGAGTCCTGGTTGCGGAGACTTCTCCCGAAGTTGTGATCCTGGAACAGAAAAAATAAATATTTTAACTTAATACATGGATGTAGAATGCGCACAATAAGAGTTTCAATTTTGAAAGAAAAAAGATTGTAAGATTATAAACATGAAAACCAAAAAATAGTTTCTTTTCTCAGTAAGAGAAAACATATTTTTACGAAAAGGAAAAAAAAAGGTCTCTTTCCAACAAAATGAAAACAAGTGACTTTAAATAGTAAAGTAATGTGAAAGTGACCAAAGGGAAAATATCTATCGATCAGAAGCATGTGGGTTAAAGAAACTGTCATAAAGATGAAAAAGAAAAAAACATGCAGTGGTAAAACAATGACGAGATCGAGGGTTTTCTGTGTATACCTGCACTCAAAGACATTAGCCGCCGCATGTATCCTTCAGCGTTGCGTAAAGCGCCGATTGCATTAAGATTATCGGAGTAATCAGAGTCCGTTTTCAGCGCACTGATTGCGCCGACTAAGTGGCGCTGCGGAATAGCGAAAGGGTCACTAGCAAACATAAAGTTTTTTCGGCGGATGGAGAGTCTTTTTTTGTAGCGCTGCCCACTATGCGTTTTCTTGAACTTTGCACAAAAATTTACCTGCTTTTAGCAGAGAAGAAAAAGAATGTCCTTTCTCTTAATGCAGTACACTGTGTGTGTTCTTTTTTGAGTCGCAGGTGCATGAAAATAATGAATCATGCAACCTTTAAGATATAATACTGTCTTTATCTTTTTGAAAGAAAATCTTTTTTGAGAAAAAAATTTATTACAAGGGTCAGCTATCTTTTTTCATCTTGTTTTAAAAAAAAGAGAACTCTTATTTGTAAAAGATAAGGAAAAATATTCCTTGACCAAAGGAAAAATATCTATCGATCAAAAGAAGGTGGCTTAAAGAAAAAAAGTCATAGAGATGAAAAAAAGGAAAACATGCAATCGTAAACATAAATCTTTCAAAAGAAAAAAACATCTTGGGACTCCATACCGTATGGGGCCACCAACGAATCAAACAAAAAAAGGTAACTCTTATGGGTTTATACACACAGTGGATTCTAAATCACATGGAGTAGGGAAGGGTGGGCGTGAACAAAATACTGAAATTCAAAAAATCACACGGAGAAGGGGATACTCTTATGTGCTTATACACACATCGGATTCTCGATCATATGGAGTAGGGAAGGGTGGGCGTAAATAAAAACCAAAATTCAAAAAATCACTCGAAGAAGGGGATACTCTTATGGGCTTATACACACATTACATTCTCGATCACATGGAGTAGGGAAGGGTAAGCGTAAATAAATACCAAAATTCAAAAAATCACTCGAAGAAGGGGATACTCTTATGGGCTTATACACACATTACATTCTCGATCACTTTGAGGAGAGAGGGGGTGATCCAGAATGAACCTGAGCCAGTATGCCTATAGCTTATCTACTTGCCTGTTTGACATATGAGTGACGTGGTGTTGAAACTCGTCAAGAAAGGATTTTAAAGCTAAATAAAAAACCTTATAAGGGTGTTCTTAAAATTAAATGATAGTGATTAAGAATTTACATTATAATTTGGCTGTCAAAACATTTTTAATGATTTCACTAAAAATATATTTTTGTAATAAAATTATTATTTTAATTTATCAAATGATATATTAAGATGATTAAATTTAAAGTTTATTCAAGTATTTATTAACCGATTTTGTTTACTTAATTTAATAAGCCCCTGCGCTGTAAAAATTATCTTTAACTTGCAACAGAACTTGTATTCTCTGTTCTCGAGCTTTCTTGATATTTAAAAAGACTTTCTTTTCTGCATAGAAAATTCTTTTATCGTTGTTGGTCTTAACCCACTGTTCCTTTTGGGCATCAACAGTTAATGCAAGTGGCATACTTAAGTAGCGAAGACCCAAGAAAAAGGAAAAAAATTGAGACACAAAAATAGTATACTGAAACCTGTTATGGATAGATAAAAACTCATTTAGTGAATTGTCTGTGTTGAAAATTGGTGTTTACATTGCAGTAGCTTGGTTCAATGATAAACAAAATGGCTTTTTGAACATTATAGAAACATTCGACATAAAGCCTGGAATAACTGTTATACACTGGGTTAAGACCAGCAACAATAGAAGAATTTTCCATGCAGAAAAAAAAGTCTTTTCGAATATTAAGGAGATATAAACGGATACTACACCTGTACTCATCAATATTGACTATCTTTTTATTTTATAGCAAAATTTTAACAGAAGAAATGCATTAACTCGTAGTATGTACCATGAAGATCATTTAGTTAAATTTTCAAATAAAACCCTCCATTAATTTTTCAAAATTTTAAATTTCTAGTACAAATCTAAAAATTTTAATACAAAATATTGGAACACAAAATTCTGAAAAACTAATAAATGAATTTATTTGAAAATTTGACTTAATAATCTTTATAGTAAATACTATACAAGCTAAAGAATTTATTTTCTTCAAGTTTCGCAATAAAATAGAGATAGGACAGATTCATGGATGTACAGGTGTAGTGTTCGTTTTACATCCCCTTAAGAAAGTTCAACCTAAAAATATTCAAATTTTAGTATCGATTAGGAGCTTTGAAAATGGGCATTTTGTGATTTTCAACATCTTTATTTATTAATAACTCGAGAACCGTCAACTTAAGAAAAAAACCACATAAATACTTTTTTGTTTAGAATCGCTCAAAGAATCTAAAAAAGCTTTTTTACGAATCAAAATAAACAGCTTTTAGAATTTGTTTAAACAGAATCGATTTAAACAAATTGGGACCACTTTTTCGCCGGAAAAACTGCAGATCCTTATTCTAGGACTATTTACAAAGGTCATCCTGTAAAGATTTTCCATTCGGAAATTTTTTTTGCTCACCCGACAATTTCACCTCGACTAAAAGATATATATATATATATATCTGAAAGAAAAAAAAAGAAAAATCGCTGAAACTCTTAGAATATATCCTGTTTGCTACCCAAAATATGTAAAAAAATTTTCAAGGATCTAGATTGAAAGTATCAAGAGCTATAGATCCTTGAAATTTGAAAATTTGTCAAAATTTTTGGAAAAGTCCCAACTTTATTATTTTTTTTCTGAAAATCCTCATGTTTGAGAGGAAAATTTATAACAATGCTTTTTGTTGCAAATGAAGAGGAGAGTTAGCATGATTTTTTACAATCCTGAATTTTGAAGTTTTTTATTGGTTTTCATATGTATTACATAGTAATTGAAATTACTCATTGTTCGCTACTTCATAAATTGCTTTTCAAGGGTTTATTTTCTTCCACTTTACATGAACTTTGGAGTAAATTTTTTATCATGTAAGTCCGAGCTATCAATAAGAAGTTATGACAGTAAATATATATTTATATGTATAATTTATTTTCAACATGAAAAATAAATCATACATGAAAATAAATATTTATATTCAATATGAAAAATAAATCATATATGAAATTATATATTTTAAACTATCATAACTCCTTATTGATGGCTCTGACTTACATGATCAAAAATTTATTTTAAGGTTCATGTAAAATGGAGGAAAATAAGCCCTCGAAAAGCAATATCTGAAGTTGCGAACAATGAGTAATTTCAATTACTATGTAATATATATAAGAATTAATAGAAAACTTCAAAATTCAGGTCTGTGAAAAATCATGCTAACTCTCCTCTTCATTTGCAACAAGAAGTATTGTTATGAATTTTCCTTTAAAACATGAGGATTTTCAGAAAAAAATAATAAAATTGGGACTTTTCCGAAAATTTTGACAAATTTTTAAATTTCAAGGATCTATAGCTCTTGATACTTTCAATCTAGATCCTTGAAAATTTTTTTTACATATTTTGGATAACAAACAGGATATATTCTAAGAGTTTCAGCGATTTTTATTTTTTTTCTCCCAGTTGGTGTGAAATGTCCCATATATGTATGTATTTATCTATATATATATACATATATATATATATATATATATATATATATATATATATATATATATATATATATATATATATATAATATATATATATATATATATATATATATATATATGTATATATAATATATAATATATAATATATATATATATATATATATATATATATATATATATTACACAATCTATTTATTAAACAAACACACTGTTTAAAAATCTTTGCATATACTATTTCAATATTTTGAATTTTTTTATCAAAACATCAACAGTTGAACTAAAGGTTTGCTTACATGGTATTGTCACAAGGTGGGAAAAAGCAGTTATAATCTGCTAAGTATTTATTTCCATAGTTATTTCTTGCGTTATATACTCTATATACAGAGTGTCAAAGAAGTAACGGAACGGTCCTGTATTTTTTTAGGCAAGATATTTTTGGCAAAGGTCAAGATTATTCCTTAAGTAACTATCAACGAAGAATCCGATAATGAACTTTATTTCGACCTTGAGGATGACCTTCAAGGTCATTTCAAGGTCAACTTTTTTTTCAAATGCGAACCTTCTATTTTGATACCGGCAATCAAAAGAGCGAATAGTTTTATGTTCAAATATGTACTTAGGTCACATGAACACTGAACGACCTTAAACCTATAATTGATTTAACAATATTAATTAAAAAAAACGAGTACACTTTGAGTAACTTGTGAAAAAATAGATTTTAAAATTAATAAAAAAATAGAAAACATAAAAAATATAAATAAAAAAAGTAATAAATACTATTAAAATAATTTTAAAAAAGTTTTAAAAAAGTGGTTCTAACCAAGAGTTGAACTCGCGCACTCAAAATAAAAGACGCGAACGTTACGCACTAGACCACCACTACTTCGGGACATCTTTGGCGTAAAATCGTACATGCTCATCTGCCCCCAGCTGTTTAAAATAATTAAATTTTGAGTTAAAAATTGATTATTAATAGTTACAAAGTTTAACAGGTTATATTTACAATGTCTTTCCCTTCATAAAAAAAGAAAAGAATAAAAAGATTCACGCTACGAAAATACGTTAGCAAAATTTGCGACATGATTTTGGATATAGACCAGCCGTGTTTGCTCGCGTCACCACCCAAAAGAGGAGGCGACTTGAGTAATGGAAGAATATCATAGTTAACAATAAAGAAAGAATAGTGGACAAGCTACGTTTACTTCCTTCACGTCCCATAAGAGGATACAGCATGTAAACAAATAGTTTTTGGATAGCACAAACCTCGTAAGAGTATATCGCGCTGTTATGAACGCATAGGATATTACTCACTAACTTTGGATACGTAAACTAAATGCTCTATTGGCACAAATTATATATCAGTGCAGCTTTGTCAATATTTCTTACTTTTTACGAATCTATAAGCTTTATATATCATATATATTTTTTAGCTACTTATACAGGGTGTCAAAAAAGTAACGGAACGTTCCTGTATTTTTTTAGGCAAGATATTTTTGGCAAAGGTCAAGGTTATTCCTTTAGTAACTATCAACGAAGAATCGGATAATGAACTTTATTTCGACCTTGAGGATGACCTCCAAGGTCATTTCAAGGTCAACTTTCATTTTTCAAATGCGAACCCTCTATTTTGATACCGGCAATCAAAGAGCGAATAATTTTACGTTGTAAAATATGTACTTAGGTCACATGAACACTGAACAATCTTGAACCTTATTTGAAGATAATCTGAACTTAACGGCATGTCGGAGCTGCAGCAATCGAGTTTTGCTTTTTTTATTTTATCGATATCTTTTTAAATTCTTAAATTAAACAAATATAATGACTTGTCCGCACTAAAGTTATATTAATACAATAATTTTTGTTAAAATAAAAAATCATTTGAACTTGTTATTTTTTTATGAGCTTGGATTGGAAATTAGATATTAAACTCGACAAACCTAACCTTAAAATACGATTCATTGAAAGTTTTTATTATAACTTTGTATGTATAATATTTTGGTATTTTTCTTGAGTTGTCCGCACTATAGTTTAATCTAACAAACTTTTTCTTTATAGCAAAAAAAACTCGATTAAACGCATCGTTTATTCATAAGTTAGGATTGGAAATATTATTAGAAGGCGGACAGCTTCGCCATGCTCTTAAGAGTAGGTCATATATTTCTATCCTTTCCTAATTAAAAAATTAATTTTTCTGCAAAACCTAATGATTGTAGCAAAAAATAAAAAGAAAGCCCCATCTCGTATAATAAAAAGCAATATTTTTTCCTATGTGGAAAAATTATTTTTATCGCTTTGTTTTTATGAAAACTTTGAAAAACTGAATTGCCCATCCTAACCTCTATTTTTTAAGTTTTGCAACGTTTTCTTCAAAACGAATCAATAAAAATAATTTTTCCTCATCAAAGAAAATATTGCTTTTTATGATACAAGATGGGGCTATCTCCTTATTTTTTGCTACAATTATTAGTTTTTGTAAAAAAATCAATTCTTTGATTAGAAAAGGACAGATGTACTCGACTTTCTCTTAATGGCCGTCTGAACTTAGAGAAGATCAAAGGTATGGTTTTACTTTTGGCACTACCCAGGAGCAACGGCGTGGATGTAGTAAATTCTGCTACCTTTGGGAAGCTGGTTTAGCGTGAGTCCCCTTGCCTCTCACGATGGGGTGCTGGTTTAGCGTGAATCCCCTTGCCTCTCATATTTTTCTGATATTCATTTCATTTATTCAAACTGCGAGCCTTGAACTTCTTGGCAAACCGCCATGCGTTCATAAAAAGCAGTAACAGCTCTGCGGATCATTTCTGTATTTATTAAAACAGCTTCTTGTAAAATCCTGTTCCGCAGTTCGTCTAAAGTTTGTGGTTGAAGTGCGCATACTTTACTTTTTAAATAACCCCAAAGAAAATAATCAAGGGGCGTCAGATCAGGTGATCTAGCGGGCCACTCAATTGCACCTTTTCTTCCACTTCATCTACCAGCGAATTGATCATTTAAGTATGCTCGAACATTCCTACCAGAGTGAGGCGCAGCTTCATCCTGTTGAAACCATATTTCGTCAAAATTATCACCTGCTACTTTTCTTATTCCTGGTATAATTTGATTTCTGAGAAGCTCTTCATATCTATCGGCGGTGAGATTGCCTTCGATAAAAAAAGGACCTATTAATGTATCATTCTAGATACCAGCCCAAAAATTAACCTTTTGCGGGTATTATGTATGACTTTCCAGCATCCAAAAAGGATTTGCATCGGACCAATATCTACAATTCTGTCTATTTACTCCACCATTCAAGTGGAAAGTAGCTTCATCAGAATAGAACTGTATTATACAAAAAATTTGGATTGTCGTCGATTCTAGTTATCATTATTTCACAAAATTCAACTCGACGGTCCGGATCATCATCACTAAGCTCTTGTACCAAATGTACTTTTAAGGGATGGAAATTTATATTTTTTAATATTTTTCGCACCGATTCATGAGAAATGTATTCATTTGATGCTTTACGTAGAGTATGATGCTGATTTTCAACGAAAGCTTGAGCGATCTCAAATTGTTCATCTTCAGTGGTTGCAGACTTTGGACGGTCAGATCTCTCGAGATCATTAAGAGTCCCATGCTCATCCAAACATCGTGCAGTTCTTTGTACTGTAGATTTAGATATTTGGCTTGCACCATCTCTGTTACGAAAAGTATGATTAAATAATATCCGCGTATCCTCTAAACTTCGCTGGCGATCTCCCCAACCACGCATCATTAATAGAGATATTCTTTCCTGTTCAGAAAGTCGAACACACACCATGGCTTTTGTGTAAAATGAGAACAAAAAACTAAACAAATTAGGGGAAAACTCTTCAAAAAATTGAAAAAATCAAAATTAAACTTTATTTATTAAAAAGAGAGATACTACAAATGCAGAGTCTATTAAATTATTCGAATTTTTTGTACAGCACTTAGAAAATGAAGAAAGAATTTAAAATTAACAAAAACTTAACATTCAACACTTTAAATTTATGTTACTTTCTGAGGAAGGTAAATATTAAAATTAGGAGTTCAATTGTAAAATATGACTTAAAAACAATGGATAAATTCTAAAAAGATTTACGAAATTGTTGACGTCGCTAACTTGGCATGAGTGCAGAGTTCATATGCAATAACTGTCTAGCGTGAAAAAGAGCCTTACTCGTATTCTTCGAGCCATTTATTATATTACAAATTTACTGGAAATAACCATTATCTTGACCAGTATAAAAAAGTCTCACCTCAAATTAGCCCAACGTTAAGTTTAGATGACCTTGAAATGACCTTGAAGGTCGTCCTCAAGGTTCAAATAAAGGTCACCATCGTATCCTCGCTAAAAGTTACTAAAGGAATGGCCTTGTCCAGTACGATACAGACCTTTCCAGAGGTCAGACGGTCCTGAGTTCTAGATGTCTTTCAAATCAGGTTCAAGGTCGTTCAGGTCATGTGACCTGAGTACATATTTAAACGTAAAATTTTTCACTCTTTCGATTGCTGGTATCAAAATAGGGGATTCGCATTTGAAAAATGAAAGTTGACCTTGAAATGACCTTGGAGGTCATCCTCAAGGTCGAAATAAAGTTCATTATCGGATTCTTCGTTGATAGTTACTAAAGGAATAACCTTGACCTTTGCCAAAAATATCTTGCCTAAAAAAATACAGGACCGTTCCGTTACTTTTTTGACACCCTGTATAAATAGCTAAAAAATATATAAGATATATAAAGCTTATAGATTCGTAAAAAGTAAGAAATATGGTCAAAGCTGCACTGATATATAATTTGTGCCAATAGAGCATTTAGTTTACGTATCCAAAGTTAGTGAGTAATATACTATGCGTTCATAACAGCGCGATATACTCTTACGAGGTTTGTGCTATCCAAAAACTATTTGTTTACATGCTGTATCCTCTTATGGGACGTCAATGAAGTAAACGTAGCTTGTCCACTATTCTTTCTTTATTGTTAACTATGATATTCTTCCATTACTTAAGTCGCCTCCTCTTTAGGGTGGTGACGCGAGCAAACACGGCTGGTCTATATCCAAAATCATGTCACAAATTTTGCTAACGTATTTTCGTAGCGTGAATCTTTTTATTCTTTTCTTTTTTTATGAAGGGAAAGACATTATAAATATAACCTGTTAAACTTTGTAACTATTAATAATTAATTTTTAACTCAGAATTTAATTATTTCAAACAGCTGGGGGCAGATGAGCATGTACGATTTCACGCCAAAGATGTCCCGAAGTAGTGGTGGTCTAGTGCGTAACGTTTGCGCTTTTTATTTTTAGTGCGCGAATTCAACTCTTGGTTAGAACCACTTTTTTTAAACTTTTTTTTAATTATTTGAATAGTTTCTATTACTTTTTTCATTTATATTTTTTATATTTTCTATTTTTTATTAATTTTAAAATCTATTTTTTCACAAGTTACTCAAAGTATACTCGATTTTTTAATTAATATTTTTAAATCAATTATTCTATATACGAAATAATTAAAAATGTTGATAAATAAATAATAGTGATATTTACAATACTTTAGTTTAATTTTGTCTTTATAAACATATATCAATATATAAAAAAAATATATATATATAAAAATATATATAAAAATATATATAAAAATATATAAATATAATACTTCAGTTTTATTTATTGTAATTTATTGTAAATTTTATAAGCTGAATTATAAATAAATTAAACTATACTATTATAAAATAAACATCACTATTATTTATTTATTAATATTTGTAACTACTACCTATAGAGAATAATTTATTTAAAAAAATTTTCATTGAAAAAACGAGCATACTTGTGAAAAATTAGATTTTGAAATTATTAAAAAAATACAAAATCTGAAGAAATATAAAAAAGAATAAAAAATATTAAAACAAAAAAAAAACATTTTTTTAAAAGTGACCCTAGCCGAGAGTTGAACACGCGTTCTTAAGAGGAGGTCACGTATCTCTGTCCTTTTCTAATAAAAGAAATGATTTTTTTACAAAAATAATAACTTTATCAAAAAATGAAAAGAAAGCCGCATCTTGTATCAAAAAAAGCAATATTTTCTTTGATAAGAAAAAATTAATTTTATTGCTTTGTTCTCAAGAAAACCTTGAAAAACCAAATTGTCCACCCTAACCTCTATGATTTAAGTTTTTCAAGGTTTTCTTGAAAATGAAGCAATAAAATTAATTCTTTCTTATCAAAGAAAATATTGCTTTTTTTATTACGAGATGCGGCTTTCCCTTCATTTTTTGCTAAAGTTAAAAGTTTCTGTAAAAAACTCAATTCTTTGATTAGAAAAGGACAGAGATACGTGACCTCCTCTTAAAATGGAAAAGTGCGAATGTTACACACTAGACTAACGCTACTTAGAAACATCTCTGACGTAAAATCGTACATGCTCATCTACCTCCAGCTGTTTAAAATAATTAAATTTTAAATTTAAAATTAATTATTGATAGTTAAAAAGTTAAACAGATTATATTTAAAATGTCTCTTACCTCATAAAAAAGAAAAGAAAAAAAAGATTGACGCAACGAAAATACGTTAGCAAAATTAGCGACATGACTTTGGATATCACACTTAAAAAAATGACATGAGATCTCACGATAGAAAATGAAACGAGATCTCATGTACCGCAAAATTTTATTTTTCCTGATGACCGATCTCACCTGAAATCACATGTGAGATCTCATGTGCAAAAAAATTAATTTTTTAGATACCCGATCTCACATGAGATCTCATGTACGAAAAAATTAATTTTCCCGTTACCCAATCTTACATGAAATCTCACATGAGTTCTCATGTGAGATCTCGTGTGAAAAAAATTTGATTTTTTTCTACACTTATAGTTGTAATCAATGTCAACAAATCTAAAATCTAAATTTTGGTCTATAATTCAATTTATTCATATATATTAATAAAATTACGATTGAATGATTCTACACTACATCTACAAAACTATCGTTATCCAAAGCATGCTATTATGGATTATGATTTCAAACTATATTCGAGCATAATTATACTTGGCGATTGAATAATAATAGAAACAAACAAATTTTTTACGAAGATTTGGACATTATTTACAAGTAATATTTAAGATACTAGTCACTACAATTATGCATATCACCTTTTACACTCGAGAAGTCCATCACTTTTCAGTGAGGTCTGGAGCGACAGCGTTCGTATACAAAGGTTCGTACAGAATTTGTGTATTCACAAATTGAGATACTTATTTCATATCGCAGACGGAATCATGTTCACGAGGCTCAAGGTCATTTCACTGATTAATGACAGTTTTTCTAATCAATAGGTAGTGTCGTTCTATGACGCACACTGCATCTGGTTTAGATTTACGGCATAACACGTCTTACCAATTGTTACACAATTTGCATATCGCCGTAAAAACAGTTGCAGCTTCATTTGTCTTAGAACATTTTGACGAACTACCTTCAATGAACTGACAGTGACTTAGTGCTCAATATCTTTTTTTTATCATACTGATAAATTATTTTTACATATCGTTTACAATAGCGTATTACAGATTTAAATAATATAGGTTTTTCTGACTTAAGAATTTTTGATTTTACTTTTATTTTGGAGTATAATCGCAATCTTATTGCTTGTTTTCCTAATTTAGTCGTAAATCTACCGTAATCTGAAAAATTTTTTAAATCTTGCTTGAATATAATTTCAAACCATGATATATAATCATATTCATACAGACTATTTACATAGTTTTCACGATAAGAATTATATTTGTATGCAATGTAAGTCTAAACGTTAAAAGTGAAGTAATACACATATTTTAGTATTATACGATTTGACATGTTAAAGGTCAGATTTAGACGAGGTTTTAAGCATTTTTACTGATCGAAAGTAGCTAAAAAAGTAATTTAATTTATTTTTATTTATTTATTCATTTATTTTATTTATCAACAGGCGTAAGTTCATATTAATACAAAAAAATGTTACAAAGTGTAGTCGTAGGTGACACAATAATAATTATAAATTCATTCATCAAAAGTTATTTATAACTCTTACAAACTAATTGAACAAAAGAATACGCCTTGATGTTTCCACTACTTGATACCAAGAATCGTTATTTACATTGAATCATTCTCTGTGCCTATTACAAACCATCGCAAATCTTAGAGAAGGTGAGTGCAAACAATAGTTCCTAAAAACATTAGGGATCTGGAAATATTCCTTTAATTCTCTAAGCTGCCGATTAGGAACAATAAAAGAGAAACGCTCCAACAACTGATCGCATCTAATTTTACCACTCAAAATCTTAAATGAAAATAATAAATCACATCTTTCAAAGCTTGATTCAATATTGGGAATCATCAGCAACTTTCTAATACTTGAGTAATTATGATTATCAAAGCTCATGGGCATATTAAGTTTAAATGCTGTGTACTTAAGAAATTTCCTAGCTACACCCTCTATAGCTGCCATTTGATACTGCAAATAAGGCCTCCATATATTAGAAGCATAACTAATTACTGAATAAATGTAAGAGTAGTATAACACTCTAAATGACTTAATTCTCTCAAATTTAGTGGTAAACCTTTTAATAAAACCAATCATTTTAGAAACCTTATTCACAACATGATCTACATGTTTATCAAACAGCAACCTTGAATCAAATATTACACCCAAATCCTTAATCTCATCCACCCTATTTAACATTAGTTCACCCAAATAATAATCATATACAAGATCTTTGGACCTAGAAAAAGTAATAACAGCGCACTTTGATAAGTTACATTATAAGCCGTTAATGGAACACCGTTGGGAAAATGATGCAATGTCATCTTGAAGCAAAACCGCGTCATCACCAGATATTATTTTTCTGAATATTTTAGCATCATCCGCAAATAAAAGAAACCTACTATATTTAATAACATTTTTCACATCATTAATAAAAACCAATTTTTAATAAAAATACATATCAGAATTGCTTTCACTTGTGAATATCTATTCATTTTAACATATTAGAAACGGAAGCGTGTACATTTGTCAAAATTTTTTTTTTAGCTATTTCCGATCGGCAAAGTTAGTCGAAAGCTGATCCTTAATTGGAATGTAACTCCATGAAATACCATGCAAAAACGAAGTGGCGAAAATTAGAATTACTAACCTCCGGCAAGATACATTAGGTCTTATGGCTTTACTAAAGAGTACCCCCCGTTAAGATAGGTAAAATGCCCTCCCGCATATATTTTAAAACTAATATTTTTTCTTGTTTTTATAGTAATTAAGATTAGGTTTTGTTATATTTATAGTTTCCTAACACATACCCTAACCTCAACATAACCTAAAAATCACTTTTTTTATAAAATTTTTTTTTCATCTGGAAGGATGAATGATATTAATCCCGCGAAAAACATATGACTAGGTCTTAACACTCTCTTCAACTGTGATTTTTTGCGAGTCCTAGAAAGCAGTTTTTCTAACCTAAAAATAACATTTAAATCATAAAATCTCCGTAACTTTGCTCTGGGAGGGGCTACAAGTAATTTTCTGGGCTTAAAATTTGTATTTTTAAAAAACAAATAAAGTCAATAATGACCAAAAATTCGATTCTGGCATGGCGCCATGGCGAAAAACTCGAAAAACCATTTTTTTATAGGTTTTCTGTCGATTATTGGTCTCTAGCAACTCACAAATCATTTTTAAAGAAAAAAAAATAGCTTCATTGGATTCTACGTGAAAAAATACATTGAAAATGTGCATGATTACTTTAGGAATACTTGGATGCTGTTACAAAACAATTAAAAAAATATAATAATTCTAAAATTATTACATAGCTACTTTGCGTTGTTGCTGCATTTTATGTTTTTATGACCTTGGTCATCTCTTTAGAGTCTCAAAGCTACTATTCAATGTATCCATAGGCAAATTATGTCCACTACACCCGAAAAACAGAGACAATTACTAGACAGATAACGTTAACTCCTATATATACATATATATATATATATATATATATATATATATATGTATATATAGCTACCTAACATGTTTTCTGTCCTCCATAAATCACGAACTCGGTAGATTTGAACAATTAAATGATTCTAATTAGGTTCCAAATTCAAAAATTAAAAGATCATCATCTCTTTAGAGTCATAAAGCTACTATTTACAGCCTATTGCACGCTAAAATAAGATTTTTAAACATAACTGAAGTAACGGTCGTATCATCTGTCTTTTTGTATTACAGTAGACTCTGGATACAAGAGAATCAACGGGCCTTCAGGAGAGGAATTTTCTTGAAAATTCTTTCATACAAAAAGTCCCCAACACGCTTGAGTCAAGAGTGATACCCACACCTACTGTTTTGTTGTGTGAGTTGTATCCAACATGCGTGTATATTCTGTCTCTCTCACTTTCATAGTTGTGGGATAACGCAAATACTTAGGCTCACGACCATATTTAGAAGAAAGAGCTCGAAATCTCTTATATCGCAATCTCTTGTATCAAGAGATCACTGAATCATTAGAGAGACAAAGACGGAATAAGGTTTTAGTAACAATCGTGTTGGGTCTATAAATTCGAGCCTGAAAGTACACTTCCATGTAAGCATTTATATTCTCTGTTAGAACTGCCACAATTATGATTTGTCTTCAGGCCATTATACGCAAAAAATAGAGTAGCAACCGATATAAGAAATACATTGCTTCTACATATATAAGAATCAAGCGCGTTGTTTCTAGCAACAGCTCACTATTCTTTGTATATATATATATATATATATATGAGAAGCAATAGCTCCTAGAGTTCCTAGCAATAGCTCACTATTTTTTGTATATATATATATATATATATATATATATATATGAGAAGCAATAGCTCCTAGAGTTCCTAGCAATAGCTCACTATTTTTTGTATATATATATATATATATATATATTGTTACTAAAACGTTATTCCGTCTTTGTCTCTCTAATGATTCAGTGATCTCTCGATACAAGAGATTGCGATATAAGAGATTTTGAGCTCTTTCTCCTAAATATGGGCGTGAGCCTAAGTATTTGCGTTATCCCACCACTATGAAAGTGGGAGAGACAGAATATACACGCATGTTGGATACAACTCACACAACAAAACAGTAGGTGTGAGTATCACTTTTGACTCGAGCGTGTTGGGGACTCTTTGTATGAGAGAATTTTCAAGAAAATTTCTCTCCTGAAGGCCTGTTGATTCTCTTGTATCCAGAGTCTACTGTAATACAAAAAGACAGATGATACGACCGTTACTTCAGTTATGTTTAAAAATCTTATTTTGGCGTGCAATATGCGTAATTTAGCTGTAAATACATCGAATAGTAGCTTGATGACTCTAAAGAGATAATGATCTTTTAATTTTTGAATTTGGAACTTAATTGAAATCATTTAATTGTTCAAATCTATCGAGTTCGTGATTTATGGAGGACAGAAAACATGTTAGGTCTCTTACAAGCTAAAAAAGAACACTAAAAAGAATAGTTACAGGAATAGATAAACATTGGTTTTTTATCTATGTATAAGAAAAATAATTTGCGTTTCCTAAGAACAACTCACTATTTCTTATGTATATACGAGGGATAGCAAGTTATTCCACATATATATATATATATATATATATATATATATATATATAGGAGTTATAGTTATCTGTCTAGTATTTGTCTCTGTTTTTCGCGTACAGTGGACGTCATTTGCCTATGAATACATTGAATAGTAGCTTTGTGACTCTAAAGAGATGACCAAAGTCATAAAAACATAAAATGCAGCAACGATGCAAAGTAGATATGTAATTATTTCAGAATTATTTTATTTTTTTAATTGTTTTGTAACAGCATCCAAGTATTCCTAAAGTAATCATGCACATTTTCAATGTATTTTTTCACGTAGAATCCAATAAAGCTATGTTTTTTTCTCTAAAAATAATTTGTGAGTTGCTAGAGACCAATAATCGACAGAAAACCTATGAAAAAATTGTTTTTCGAGTTTTTCGCCATGGCGCCATGCCAGAATCGAATTTTTGGTCATCATAAACTTCATTTGTTTTTTAAAAATACAAATTTTAAGCCCAGAAAATCACTTGTAGCCCTTCCCAGAGCAAAGTTACGGAGATTTTATGATTTAAATGTTATTTTTAGGTTAGAAAAACTGCTTTCTAGGACTCGCAAAAAATCACAGTTGAAGAGAGTGCTAAGACCTAGTCATATGTTTTTCGCGGGATTAATATCATTCATCCTTCCAGATGAAAAAAAAATTTTATAAAAAAAGTGATTTTTAGGTTATGTTGAGGTTAGGGTATGTGTTGGGAAACTATAAATATAACAAAACCTAATCTTAATTAGTATAAAAACAAGAAAAAATATTAGTTTTAAAATATATGAGGGAGGGCATTATACCTATCTTAACGGGGGGTACTCTTTATTGAATGTGATGATGTTCTAGTGTGCAAATACGTATTTATAATATTAGTGTAATTATATAAATCAAGGGCATGGTGATCCTTCCCCCTTCTGATAATATTTCTAATCCAAGTTTATGTTTCACTTCAATAACAAAATTAATAGGATTCAACTTGAGTGCAAACAACTAAAGAAATCTACCAAATACTTAAAAAGTTATATACAAATTAGCAATTTATAGTATTTCGGGATTAGGTTTGGCAACTTTGATATATAATTTGCGATTCAAGTTCATAAAAAAATAACAGCTCCAAAGGATTTTTTTATTTTAACTAAAATAATGGTATTTATATAGCTAATTTCAAAATTTGTCAAAATTTAAAGAACAAGCCAAAAAAAATAAAAAAGTAATCAATATCTTTTTCAAATTTTTTAAATTGAATAAAATATATAAGAGATCCCATGTAAGATCACATATGAGCTCGCACACAAGATTGCATATGAGATGTCACATGAAATCGTCTATGAGATCGCATATGAAATCAAATGTATAATCATTAAATTTTTAAAATAAAAAAATATATGTGCGATCTGACATGAGATCTCACATATATTTATTTTATTTTCAAAATTAAACGAATATATATGAGATTTCATAGGCGATTTTATATGAGATCTCACATGAGAGTTCATACAATATTTTCAGTAGGAATGATTTTTCTTGGCTTGTTCTTGAAATTTATACATATTTACACTCTTCCGATTCTTATTTATTTGAAATAAGTTCATACCTATAAGTAGAATCGTTTGCAGTGCAGGAACTAGGGCTCTTGGCTCATGCTGTAGTAGACCAGAGTTTGACCCCCGTGAAAATTTTGGAAAAGTTTTTCTGAATTTTTCTCTGTGTAATAGAACTCAATTACAAAACTAAATTAAAAAACCAATTACAAACTCTCCCTGGCAAATAAAAATTACATGAGTAAGGTGAAATCACGGGTCTGAGTCCACAGCGATCAAGAGACCCACTGGCAATAAAATAGAGGAAAAGATGATATCTCCAATCCCTAGTGAAAATATAAAATGTGAATTACTGTTTTAAATAGTTTTAAATTATTCAAAACTGTTTAAAAATGTTTAAAACTGTTTAAAACTGTTCAAAATAGTTTATAAATGTAAAATTTAGGACATTTAAAACAGTTACAAACAGTTTTAAACATTTTTGAACAGTATTGAACAATAATTAAAATTTATTTTTAAACCATATTTGATCGATAAAGCAAACCCTTAAAAATTTTGTTTTATAATAGGTCATTTATTTTTGTCCTTTTCTAATCTGAATCTCAACTTTATTATATATTGTGTCATGAAACGAATTTTTAAATTAGTGCTATTCAAAAACTAAATAGTAATAAAAAGATATACTTTTTTATAAATTATTGATTTTTTCAATAATATAGCATAAAAGAAAAAAATAATTTGACATTAGTGAGTAATAAAATAATCAATGATTATTAATCAGAAACATGTATTATTTGTAATATATTGAAAGAAAACAGGCAGGTTTGTTCTAAATTTATCCTAGAGTAGATGGCTCATCTTTGTCCTTTCATAGTAACGAAATGAAATTTCATTTTTAACTGCAGAATGTTAAAAAAAAGGAAGCCTTATTCTTCACCATAAAAATAGTTATCATACATTGTTTTGAAATGATATTAAATTAGTATGTGAAAATGTTCCTTTTATCACGGAATTACACGCAAAATTTGTAACTACACAGTGTAAAAAGTTTTTCTAACTTTAAAGAAGGTGTTTTTGAATAGAAGGAATTCGGTGCAAAGAAATAAATTTTTTTGAGTCAAAAAAAATCATTTTTAAATTCATAAAATAATTTTTAAAATAAAAAAAAACTTTTAAATATTCTTTAGTAAAATATCATATTCGGAAAAAAAATGTTCGAATTTAGAAAAATATCTTACTAACTTTAAGAAATTAGTTACTTCCAAAATAGTGTTGAAAGTCAGTAAAACTTTCTTAAAAACAATGCTATATTTTTTTATTGAAAAAATGTAATATTTATTTGAAATAATTTTAATATAGAAATGAAAAAAATATCTTACATCAAATAATTTTTTAATTCAAAGACATCATTTTTCAATTAAACAAATTAGTTCATGACTTCGACAAACCTATCTCTTTTCAACAATAGAATGTTTGTTAGTGCAAAAAAGCGGTGTAATTGATTACATTTCTTTACATTACAAAGAGGATTTTGAATTGAAAAAAAATAATTGTTAGAATGAAGAAAATATAACTGAAAAACTTTCTTATTTTAATAAAGTAATTATTATTTTGATTAAAAACGTACATTTCAGTAAAAAAAAAATTTCACAACAATTATTTATAAACATAATTACAAAAAATAAATTTTAATTAAAATCATTATTTAACTCTTTTAAAGAAATATTTCTTTGAATAAAAGAATAATTCTTTGAATCAGAAGAGTTTCAGTAATTAAAAAAAATCGAAATTTATATTGCAGAAAAAAACTTAAATTTGTTGAAACATTTATTTGAATTAATATTTTAAATTTACTTGTAAAAAACTATTTCTATGCTTAAAAGTGATGTTTCATGTTTTCAAAATAATATATTCTTTGACAAAGAAGTATTTTTCAGGCTTGAAAAATTCAGATATATTTTTAATAAGAGATAATATTTATTCAATAAATAGTTACTTCTGTTTAGTACGCAGAAATTAATTAATATGCAATATTCTTATATGCATGAAAATATTTTATTGAAGGAAAAAAATTTTTTATTTTATTTTATTTTATTTTAATTATTTAACTTAATTTTTATTTTGACATTACAAGATATAAAGTTAAAATAAAATTAATAATTTCGAGTATGAAATATTGTTAAGTTCGAGAAATATCTTATGTATGTTGAGAAATATTTTGTTGATATTTAAAAATTTTATTTTCACTGACGGAATAAATGATATTAATAAAAAAAATATTTCACCGATTGCCCAAAAGAATATATTTGATACAATAAAATTTTTTTTGTTACTAATAAATTTTTTTTCCAGTGTAGCTAATAGTTAAAGTAACGGTTGTATCATCTGTCTTTTATTCTTATCATGGAGGGACTAAGACAGAATTAGGTCCAAGTAACAACCGCTACTTTAGTTAGGTCTATGAATAGGAGCCTAAGATCGTCTATTATAATAAAAATTTATATGGTTGGAATATATATTCAGAATAAATTTAATTGCCAATATTATTCTCTTCATTAAGAAATAAGTTGATTAAAAAAAATTTTTTCCTTATTTATTTTCAGTTTATTTTCAATTATAATAAATTTTATTAAAAATTTGGAGCAATTAATTCTAATATATTTTAACAATGAAAATAATACTTTTAATTTATTTAGAAATAATACTTTTAATCATATTTAAAAGTATTATGAAAATCATTCCAATTTATAAATTTCATAGTAAAGGAATAAATATTTTCTTCTTACTTTCCAGAAATAGAATGTTGGCTCTCGAATATTCGTTTTTGTAACTCGAAGGGTTACAGTGAAATTGACAGTGGTGATTTTTAACGAAGTAAGATTCGTCATTATCAAAGTCCTCACAATCGTCTGGCACTTTTGTACTTTTCTAACAAATCGGCTTTGTTCCAGATGCTTCTCGGGATTGCGCACGCCGTATTCGCAAAATTTATATATATATATATATATATATATATATATATATGTATTGCATCGTATGGATGCGTTCACATACTTTTCATTGTCTTGCTTAGGAAATTACGTTCGCATACAAATGGCTGTGTTAAACACGCTTTTTGAAGTTGCGCACCAGTAATGCTTAGTATACTGCTGTGTCCGAAAATCTACTGCACATACTGGGGGTTTCTTTATAGATAAGCTGTATCGACCAATCAGAAAGTTTCTTTAGGGCTATTTGACGCGTGATAAATTTTGTGAATACGGCGTGCGCAACCCCGAGAAGCATTATGAACAAAGCCGATGTATAAAAAGAGTACGAAAAAAGATACTCTTATGTCTTTTGTGTCAGGCAATTGTGGGGACTTTGATAATAACGGATTTCACTTCGTTAAAAATAATCACCGTCAACTTCACTGTAATCCTTCGAGTCGCAAAGGCGAATATTCGAGAGCCAATATTTTATTTCTTGCAGGTAAGATAAAAACATTTAATCCTTTACTATAAATTTTATAAATTGAAATAATTTTCATTATTTGAATAAGATGAAAAGTATTATTTCTAAATAAATTAAAAGTATTATTGTCATTGTCAAAATATGTTAGAAAAAATTGCTTCGTTTTCAATAAAATACATTATAATTGAGAATAGACTAGAAAATAAATAAAAGAACATTTTTTTTCAATTAATTTATTATTTCTTAATGAAGAAAATAATATTTGTTATTTAATCTATTTTGAATATATATTCCAAGCACATAAATTTTCATTATCATAGACGATCTTCCCACACAGCATGAAATATTGCAGTGAAACTTTCACTGAAATATTGTGCTGAAATATTATCACAAGATTGCAGCAATCTTGTCTTAACATTGCTAAGAGGTTTCATAAAACATTTCAGTGTGATATTGCTGCAAACTTGCTACAAGGTTACAGAAAATAATTCAAGCAATATTGCAAGGAACCTTCCATGAAAGGTTGCAGCAAGGTTTCTGCAAGATTTTAGAAATATTTCATGAAATTTCGCAAGAAACCATTCATGAAAGATTGCAGCGAAGTTTCTGTAAGATTTAAAAAATTTTTCATGAAATATTGCAAGAAAACTTTCACGAAAGGTTGCAGCGAGGTTTTCCGCACGATTTAGAAATTATTTCATGGAATATTGCCAGGAACCTTTCATGAAAGGTTGCAGCAAGGTTTCTGAAAGATTTTAGGAATATTTCATGAAATTTCGCAAGAAACCATTCATGAAAGATTGCAGCGAAGTTTCTGTAAGATTTTAAAAATTTTTCATGAAATATTGCAAGAAAACTTTCACGAAAGGTTGCAGCGAGGTTTTCAGCACGATTTAGAAATTATTTCATGGAATATTGCAAGGAACCTTTCATGAAAGGTTGCAGCGAGGTTTCTGAAAGATTTTAGGAATATTTCATGAAATATTGCAAGAAACCTTTTATGAATGGTTGCATAGAGGTTTCCAGCAAAATTTAGAAAACATTATATAAAATATTGCAAGGAACCTTCCATGAAAGGTTGCAGCAAGGTTTCTGCAAGATTTTAGAAATATTTCATGAAATTTCGCAAGAAAACATTCATGAAAGATTGCAGCGAAGTTTCTGTAAGATTTTAAAAATTTTTCATGAAATATTGCAAGAAAACTTTTACGAAAGGTTGCAGCGAGGTTTTCAGCACGATTTAGAAATTATTTCATGGAATATTGCAAGGAACCTTTCATGAAAGGTTGCAGCGAGGTGTCTGAAAGATTTTAGGAATATTTCATGAAATATAGAAAGAAACCTTTTATGAAGGGTTGCATAGAGGTTTCCAGCAAAATTTAGAAAACATTTTATAAAATATTGCAAGGAACCTTCCATGAAAGGTTGCAGCAAGGTTTCTGCAAGATTTTAGAAATATTTCATGAAATTTCGCAAGAAACCATTCATGAAAGATTGCAGCGAGGTTTCTGTAAGATTTAAAAAATTTTTCATGAAATATTGCAAGAAAACTTTCACGAAAGGTTGCAGCGAGGTTTCTGTAAGATTTTAGAAACATTTCATGAAACATTGCAAGAATCCTTTCATGAAAGGTTTCAGTGAGGTTTCTGTAAGATTTTAGAAACATTTCATGAAATATTGCAAGAAAACTTTCACGAAAGGTTGCAGCGAGGTTTCTGCAAGATTTTAGAAACATTTCATGAAATATTGGACGAAGACTTTCACGACATGTTTCAGCGAGGTTTTCAGCAAAATTTAGAAAACATTTCATGAAATATTGCAAGAAAACTTTCACGAAAGGTCGCAGCAAGTTTTCTGCAAGATTTAGAAAACATTTCATAGAATATTGCAAGAAACCTTTCATGAAAGGTTGCAGCGAAGTTTCTGAAAAATTTTAGGAATATTTCATAAAATATTGCAAGAAACCTTTTATGAATGGTTGCATAGAGGTTTCCAGCAAAATTTAGAAAACATTTTATAAAATATGGCAAGGAACCTTCCATGAAAGGTTGCAGCAAGGTTTCTGCAAGATTTTAGAAATATTTCATGAAATATTGGACGAAGACTTTCATGTACGAGACTTTCACGACATGTTTCAGCGAGGTTTCCAGCAAAATTTAGAAAACATTTCATGAAATATTGCAAGAAAACTTTCACGAAAGGTCGCAGCAAGTTTTCTGCAAGATTTAGAAAACATTTCATAGAATATTGCAAGAAACCTTTCATGAAAGGTTGCAGCGAAGTTTCTGAAAAATTTAAGGAATATTTCATGAAATATTGCAAGAAACCTTCTATGAATGGTTGCATAGAGGTTTCCAGCAAAATTTAGAAAACATTTTATAAAATATTGCAAGGAACCTTTCATGAAAGGTTGCAGCAAGGTTTCTGCAAGATTTTAGAAATATTTCATGAAATTTCGCAAGAAACCATTCATGAAAGATTGCAGCGAAGTTTCTGTAAGATTTTAAAAATTTTTCATGAAATATTGCAAGAAAACTTTCACGAAAGGTTGCAGCGAGGTTTTCAGCACGATTTAGAAATTATTTCATGGAATATTGCAAGGAACCTTTCATGAAAGGTTGCAGCGAGGTGTCTGAAAGATTTTAGGAATATTTCATGAAATATAGAAAGAAACCTTTTATGAAGGGTTGCATAGAGGTTTCCAGCAAAATTTAGAAAACATTTTATAAAATATTGCAAGGAACCTTCCATGAAAGGTTGCAGCAAGGTTTCTGCAAGATTTTAGAAATATTTCATGAAATTTCGCAAGAAACTATTCATGAAAGATTGCAGCGAGGTTTCTGTAAGATTTAAAAAATTTTTCATGAAATATTGCAAGAAAACTTTCACGAAAGGTTGCAGCGAGGTTTCTGTAAGATTTTAGAAACATTTCATGAAACATTGCAAGAATCCTTTTATGAAAGGTTTCAGTGAGGTTTCTGTAAGATTTTAGAAACATTTCATGAAATATTGCAAGAAAACTTTCACGAAAGGTTGCAGCGAGGTTTCTGCAAGATTTTAGAAACATTTCATGAAATATTGGACGAAGACTTTCACGACATGTTTCAGCGAGGTTTTCAGCAGAATTTAGAAAACATTTCATGAAATATTGCAAGAAAACTTTCACGAAAGGTCGCAGCAAGTTGTCTGCAAGATTTAGAAAACATTTCATAGAATATTGCAAGAAACCTTTCATGAAAGGTTGCAGCGAAGTTTCTGAAAAATTTTAGGAATATTTCATGAAATATTGCACGAAACCTTTTATGAATGGTTGCATAGAGGTTTCCAGCAAAATTTAGAAAACATTTTATAAAATATGGCAAGGAACCTTCCATGAAAGGTTGCAGCAAGGTTTCTGCAAGATTTTAGAAATATTTCATGAAATTTCGCAAGAAACCATTCATGAAAGATTGCAGCGAAGTTTCTGTAAGATTTTAAAAATTTTTCATGAAATATTGCAAGAAAACTTTCACGAAAGGTTGCAGCGAGGTTTTCCGCACGATTTAGAAATTATTTCATGGAATATTGCAAGGAACCTTTCATGAAAGGTTGCAGCGAGTTTTCTGCAAGATTTTAGAAACATTTCATGAAATATTGCAAGAAACCTTTCATGAAAGGTTGCAGCGAGGTTTCTGTAAGATTTTAGAAACATTTCATGAAATATTGCAAGAATCCTTTGATGAAAGGTTTCAGTGAGGTTTCTGTAAGATTTTAGAAATATTTCATGAAATATTGCAAGAAAACTTTCACGAAAGATTGCAACGAGGTTTCTGCAAGATTTTAGAAACATTTTATGAAATATTGGACGAAAACTTTCACGACATGTTTCAGCGAGGTTTTCAGCAAAATTTAGAAAACATTTCATGGAATATTGCAAGGAACCTTTCATGGAAGGTCGCAGCAAGTTTTCTGCAAGATTTTAGAAATATTTCATAAAATATTGCAAGAAACCTTTCATGAAAGGTTGCAGCGCGGTTTCTATAATACTTTAAAAACATTTCATGAAATATTGCAAGAAAACTTTTATTACATATTTCAGCGGGATTTTCAGCAAGATTTAGACAGCATTTTGATGGAATATTGCATCGAACTTTCTATGAAAGATTGCAGCGAGCTTTCTGCAAGATTTTAGAAACATTTTATAAAATATTGCAAGAAACCTTTCACGAAAGGTTGCAGCGAGGTTTCTGCAAGATTCTAAAAACATTTGATGAAATATTGCAAGAAACTTTTCACGAAAGGTTTCAGCGAGTTTTCCAACAAGATTTGGGGAACTTTTCATGGAATATTGCAAGAAACCTTTCATGAAAGATTGCAGCGAGGTTCCTGCAAGATTTTAGAAACATTTTATGAAAGATTGCAAGAAACCTTTCATGAAAGGTTTCAGTGAGGTTCCTAGCAAGATTTGGGGAACATTTTACGAAATATCGCAAGAGACCTTTGATGAAAGGTTGCAGCAAGGTTCGTGCAAGATTTTAGAAACATTTTACGAAATATTGCAAGATACCTTTTGTGAAAGGTTTCAACAAGGTTTCCAGCAAAATTTGATGAATATTTTATGAAATATTACGAGGTATCTTTTGTTAAAAGTTGCAGTAAGATTTCTGCAAGGTTTTTGACAAGATTTCTAAGATATCACAAAAAATATTGCTATGTACATTTCGCCAATGGTTATTACCATATTTTTGGCAATCTTTATAAACTATTCCAGAAAAGCGTTTCACAAAAAGTATGAGCAATGTTTCATGAATAATTTCAAAATGAAATTACAGCTAACCTTTCGTAAACAGTTTCAGCAATAATTCCGCAAGTTTTTATAAAAGATTCTAAGAGCAGTCCAGATTCGCTGTTCTTGTCTTATATTTGGTTTCCTGTTATTTACTCAAGTATTTATTGCTGTAGTTGTATTGTAAACGGGAAGTTGAGCGCAATAAGTATGC
This sequence comes from Anastatus disparis, assembly GCA_017163975.1. NCBI lineage: Eukaryota > Metazoa > Arthropoda > Insecta > Hymenoptera > Eupelmidae > Anastatus > Anastatus disparis. The sequence continues at coordinate 168,073 of JAFFSR010000217.1, forward strand.
TATTATTATGAATATTTATGCGTAGGGTAAAAAAAATCCATCGAATTGTTATTGAAAAAGTAAAGAACGCATAAATATTAGAAACAAAACCTTATATTTCAAAATTCTCTACTTTTCTCAGAAACGATGCTGAGGAATTTTTTCTTCTTGTGCACAAATATTGATAATAATACTATTGCGCTCAACAAGTAATTTATAGATACAACGATTGATACTTAAGCAAATAAGAAAAACTTAATCACACAGGGATAGAAAATCCTGCCTACTAATAAATATTACTGCAGCAAGCTTTTGACAAGATTTAAGAAATATTTTACAAAATATTGCAGGAAACCATACGGAAAGGTATGAGCGTTGTTCGCGGCAAAATTTGGAAAAAATTTCATGAAATATTACGAGAAACCTTTCATGAAAGATTGCTGCAAGGTTTCTTGAAATGTTGCTGCGTGGTTTTCATGAAAGGTTGCTGCGAGGCTTTTAGAAATATTTCAACCGGGATCTAGCGCGGACATATAAATGTTGCTGCAATATCTCATAAAAGGTTGCTACGAGATTTTCTGCAAGGTTACGGCGAGATTTTCTGAAAAATTGCTGTGTAGTTGTTTGAAATGTTTTTGCTATTTTTCCCGCAAGATTCCTGTAAGGTTTCTTGAAATGTTTCTGTTACATTTCCTGAAAGATTGCTGCGAGGTTTCTTGCAAGGTTGCGGCGAGGTGTTCTAAAAGATGGCTGCAAGGTTTCTTGAAATGTTTCTGTTACATTTCCTGAAATATTGCTGTGAGGTTTTCATGAAAGGTTGCTGCGAGGTTTTCTGAAAGATTGCTGCGAGGTTTTTAGAAATATTTCAACCAGGTTCTAGCGTGGACATATAAATATTGCTGCAATCTTTCATGAAAGGTTGCTGCGAAGTTTCGAAACTTTCATGAAACCTTGCAGCAACCTTGCAGCAATCTTTTATGCTGTGTGGATTAGATTCCTATTGATATACCTAACTCAAGTAGCAGTTGTTGAACTAGAGAGACTTGAACCTAATTCTGTCTTTGTCGCTCCATGATGAGAATAAATGATGGATGATAAAACCGTTACTTAAGATCTAATAGCTACACTGGAAAAAAAATTTCTTTGTAACAAAAAAAATTTATTGTATCAAATAGATTCTTTCTGGCAATAGGTGAAATACTTTTTGTATCAATATCATTTATTCCGTCAGAGAAAATAAAATTTTTAAATATCAATAAAATTTTGCTCAACATACATAAGATATTTCTTGAACTTAAAAATATCTCATACTGGAAATTATTAATTTTATTTTAAATTAATATTTTGTAATAAAAATAAAATTTTTTTCCTCTAATAAAATATTTTTATTTTTCTAAAAAATATTTCAAATTAGTTAATTTCTTCGTACCAAATATTGGCCAGGTGGGAATTTCCAATTGGTTTTTCCTGGTCTCCTAGTTCTATTTCACAAAGAAAAATTCAGAAAAATTTTCCCAAAATTTTCCCGGAGATTAAACTCCGGTCTACTACAGCATGAGCCAAGAGCGTTAGCCCCTGCGCTACCACCGATTCTGGAGTGTAAATATGTACGAATTTAAAGAACAATCTGAGAAAAATCATCCTTACTGAAAATATTGTATGAACTCTCATGTGGAATCTCATATGAAATCGCCTATGCAATCTCATATATATTCGTTGAATTTCGAAAATAAAATAAATATATGTGAGATCTCATGTCAGATCGCACATATATTTATTTTATTTTCAAAATTAAACGAATATTCATTCGATTTCATATGCGATCTCATAGGCGATTTCATGTGACATTCCATATGCAATCTCGTGTGCGATCTTATATGTGATCTCACATGGGATCTATTATATATTTTATTCAATTTAAAAAATTTGAAAAAGATATTTATTACCTTTTAATTTTATTTGGCTTGTTCTTTAAATTTTGACAAATTTTGACATCAGCTATATTAATACCATTATTTTAGTTAAAATAAAAAACCCTTTGGAGCTGTTATTTTTTTATGAACTTATATCGTAAATTAGACATCAAAGTTGACAAACCTAACCTCAAAGTACTATAAATTGAAAACTTGTATGTAACTTTTCAAGTATAAGATTAAGAGCAGGCCGGATTCGCTGTCCTTGTCTAATTGAGATTTTCGTTATTTACTCAAGTATTAATCGGTGTATCTGCAAATTGAAGGTTAAGCGCAATAGATAATATTATTACAAATATGTATGCACAAGAAAACAAAAATCTACCGATTTGTTTTTGAGAAAAGTAAGGAACGCGAAAATATTATAAACATAAACTTTCACCTCGGCGTTCCTTACTTTTCTCAAAAACAAAGCAGTAGAATTTTTTTTTCTTGTGCATAAACGTTTATTATAATAATATCTATTGCGCTTAACCTTTAATTTGAAGATACACTGATTAATAGTTGAGTAAATAACAAAAAACTCAATTGCTACTCGGTCGGTATCAGGTTCTACTCCGGCCTGCTGTTAAGGTAGATTTCTTTAGTTGTCCGCTCTCAAGTTGAATCCTACTACTTTTTTTCTTGAAGTGAAAAAACCCGATTAAATTCTTCATTTACTCATAAAGTTGGATAACATATATTATCAGAAGGGGGAGCTTTATTATGTTCTCAATGTATTCAATTACATTAATATTATAAATACGTATTCAAATACAGAACATCATCATATTCGATAAATTTAGTGGAGCCACAAGACCTAATGCATCTTGCCCGGGGTTAGTATTCCTTATTTCAGCCACTCCATTTAATTTGCATTGCATTTCATGGCGTCACTTTTTACTTCGAATCAGCTTTTGACTTACTTTACCGATCGAAAATAGCTAAAAAAGATATTTTGTTATTATTTATTTTTTCCGGCTTATTCTTTGAATTTGGACAAATTAACGCGCTTTCGTTTCTCATTTGTTCAAATAAATAAATATTTACAAGTGAAAAAATTTTTATATGTATTTTTATCAAAAATAAACGAAATTACTCATTAAGCTTCTTTCGATAGCTAAAAAAGGTCTAAACCTCATCTTCAAGAGTAAGCTGGAGCAAATGTGGTTACCGACCGAAAAGTGAAAATGTTATTTAATCGTAAATGAAATAATTATACTGTTTTCAAAAGAAATTTTTATCGAGCGCAATTTTTCATACATACATGATTGTATAATAGATGTTTTTTTCATAATATTCATCACATTTTAAACAAAAACTAAGTAACCGTACTTACAGCTTAATAAACAGTTTTAGCATAAAATTTTTTAATTTTTAAAATTTTCTTCAATTATTTTGGTGAGTGCAATAGAGAAATAAATTTCGTGAATGTATTTAAAATTTTAATTCATTCCATTACGTTTGGTAGGAGAAAATTCAACAAAGGATATTTAATTCTCGGTCGGTATCGAATCTGCTCCGACTTGCTCTTGACGAATGGCATAATAATAAGATAAATTTATCATCTCACTTTTAATGTTTGGACTTTAATTGCATGCAAATATAATCCTTATTATGAAAACTATGTGGATAGTCTGTATGAATATGATTATTTATTATGAATTGTAATTATATTCGAGCACGATTTAAAAATTTTTCAGATTACGGTAGATTTACGACTGAATTAGGAAAACAAGCAATAAGATTGCGATTATACTCTAAAATAAAAGTAAAATCAATAATTCTTGAGTTAGAATAACCTATATTATTAAAAATCTGTAAGACGCTATTGTAAATGATATGTAAAAATAATTTATCAGTGTGATAAAAAAAAAGATATTAAGTACTAAGTCACTGTCAGTTCATTGAAGGTAGTTTGTCATAAAGTTCTAAGACATAAATAAAGCTGCAACTGTTTTTACGGCGACATGCAAATTGTGTAACAATTGGTAAGACGTGTTATGCCGTAAATCTAAACCAGATGCAACGTGCGTCATAGAACGACACTACCTATTGATTAGAAAAACTGTCATTAATCAGTGAACTGATCCCGAGCCTCGTAAACATGATTTCGTCTACGATATGAAATGAGTAACTCAATTTGTGAATACACAAATTTCGTACAAACCTTTGTATACGAACGGCATCACTCCAGACCTCACTGAAAAGTGATGGCCTTCTCGAGTGTAAAAGGCGATATACATAATTGTAGTGACTAGTATCTTAACTATTACTTGTAAATAACGTCTAAATCTTCGTAAAAAATTTGTTTCTATTATTATTCAATCGCCGAGTATAATTACGCTCGAATATAATTTAATACCATAATCCATAATAGCATGCTTTAGATAACGATTGTCTTGTAGATGTAGTGTAGAATCATTTAATCGTAATTTTACTTATATATATTAATAAATTGAATTATGGACCAAAATTTAGATTTTAGATTTGTTGACATTGATTACAACTATAAGTGTAGGAGAAAATAAATTTTTTCACACGAGATCTCACATGAGATTTCATGTGAGATCGGGTATCGGGAAAAATAAATTTTTTCGCATATGAGATCTCATATAAGTTCTCATTTGAGATCTCGTTTCATTTTCAATCGTGAGATCTCATAGGAGATCTCGTGTGTGATTTCACATGAGATCTCACGTGAGGTCTCATGTCATTTTTTTCAGTAGCGTATAGACCAGTCGTGTTTGCTTGCGTCGCCACCCAAAAGAGGAGGCGACTCGAGTAATGAGAGAATACGGCGCGAGCGAATTAAGGATATAAAAGTGGGGAGTCATCGAAGTTTACCACGTGAGTCATCAGTGAATGCCGTTTATGCTTTAGTTACTCTTGATACCATCTTTTTTAGTATAAGGTAATCCAATACTGATAGAGCTTCTCTTGCCTGTCATATTTGTATTAATATTTTATATGCTCGCGTAGATGGCAGTTCGTATGATCTATTAGCATGAATGTTTTCTCCGTGTTGACATACTAACATACGGATACGAAAACAACATAGAAATGCGTAAAATGTTAAAGTTACGTAAAACTAAGTATGGTATCATTTATGTGGTGTATGGTGAATTAAGAAATAGGTAAAATCTAAACAACACTTATATAACTTAGGGCATCACTTATGGATGCGTGAGAAATTTAAAGATATGTGAAAATAAGAAAAAAAGTAGGAAACTGGGCTCACTAACTATACTCAATGAACTTAGAGATACGTAAAATGTGAGGTTACGTAAAACTAAATATAGTATCATTTATATTGTACGTAAGTAACTAAAAATACGTAAAATACTAACAATATTTGGAAAACTTGGGGTATCAGCTTATGAATACGTATGAAGCTGTGAGGCACGTAAAAATTCAAAATTACATATAAAGTTGGACGTACTGTAAAATGAGTTTATAATTTTATAAAATATTCTTAGAATCACACAACTCTAAAAGAAAAATATGGAAATTGTACAAATATACATGATGGAATTTCCGTGAAACTTTTTCTAAGATTTATACACAGAAAGAAATTTGGCAATAGAAGATTTCAATATTGATTTAAATACTGAATAAACATTCATTGAATAATACATTACTATTTCCAACTCTGTTAATAAAATAGTTGGTAATATATCATTCCAACGATTCTTGAAGTACAGGATTCAATGCCCTTGACATCTGGGATATTACTAAAAAATTAGTTGAAGCGAAATAAATTGACGATTCGGCGGCCATTGTGAAATTGAGCGAGCGAGATAGCTATATGTTAGTTATTAGTTAAAATTCAAAGCTCTTTCTTTATTTTGAACAGAGTAGCTCGAGTGATATTAATATTATTTCTTTTAAGATTTATTAAAGTGCGAATTGTAAATGTAGTAAATTAATTAAGCGGCGTTCTTTTTTTTTATATCATTGCGTATTGTGAACAAAATTTCCCTTTTTAAATTGATAATATGATAAGTTTGAAATTGAAGTTAAATAGAGAATCAACTACTTATTTTTCCTCTTCCTCTTTTCAGGACAAGAATTATAAGTTAAAGAAAATTAATTATATCATTTATTTTTCTTAAATAATTATAGTCATTTAATATCAATAGTATCTTTTAAAGTTAATATTCATTTTGATTTTTATATATTTAACATTGTTCCTTTTAACTTCTTAAATTTTTCTTAAATCATAAATTACATTGAAATTTTTTAGACCACTCTGATCGTTAGAACCAGCCTGCAACCCGAGGCAAGCCAGTAAGTATTGACCCCCTCTGCAGTTGCTCTACCCAGCTAGCTGAGCAGGGTTCCCTGGCGCTCAATTGAAATTAATTATAAATTCGTGAACCCAGGTAAGTTCGTGGCTTTGGGGATTCACTCGGAGGTCTGGAAAATTTGCCACGTAACAGTATATTAAGATACAAGTCTCGCTACGCTCAAATGCTAATCTCACACCATGAAATAATGGGTCATTGAAGCCACGAGTATCTGATACTATTTTATAGCTCGAGTGATATAAATTTGTCATATTAAATACGTACTAATAAAAAACAAAAACTATGCACTTCATGATTAATAATGCAAAAAATAAAAACGTAAACTGTAAAAAAGCCAGTACTAGGCGTTCCGTGAATGATAAATTGAAAAAAAAGCGAAAACTGTATATAAGCCAAAATTAAACGAAGAGAACTAAAGAGATTTTAAAAATTATAATTTTAAAAATATACTAAAATCTGATAATAATTAATTTTAACAAATAATTGAATTATGGAAATTGTTTGTTGAAATATCTTCATAAAGTCATAAATTTAAATTTTATTTCACGAGAATAGTGTGTAGGAGTGGCGGAGGAACATAAGTAAAGAAACACGCGATAGAGGTTCCCGAAGTAAAAAACAACGTATTCTATTACGGCTTTTAAATATTATTTAACGTATTGGCTTTTGACAAAGTTTTTACAAAGCTTGGTCCAAAGAAAACGGGAAAACTCCGCAAAATTTATGATTTTTTTAGTTTTCAGGGCTTATACGGCTCGCTAAAGTATAATTCAACTTGATTATAAGTCATAAGGCATTGAATTTACGAATAACCTGGTATATAAATGTATTCTTGGAGTTATGGTGAAAAAACCATGAATAAAAATGCGGAAGCCCCGTTTTTATGCAGTTTTTTTCGATTTTTGAGCATGTTTCGGTGGGAAAATGATTTCATCAATCTAAGCGTTTGAAAGTGCGGGAAAAAATACACAAAAAAGCTATTAAGGTTTTAGCTAAATATTATTCTTATAGTGAAAACAATGATCAAAAACTTCAAATATCTTGAAAAATGGGAATTTTGAGCTTGATCAATCTGCAAACAATTTGAAAATATATTTAGAAAATTCTTAATATTATGACAAACCAATTTGCTTATTTCCAGATTTTTCGGCCACAAATTATGCACGGTAAAGATTATTTGAGAAAAACTAAGTTGTTAGCATTTCAGGGGCCTCCGTGGTAGCTTGAGGGCAGAAGTTTTGCACAGAGGCATCTTTTAAGGACGTTGCCCTGTTAAATAAAATAATGACAGAAATTACTGAAATTTGGAATTATGATAGTTTAGTGTATTTTGAACTCACACGCGTTTTTTCGACCTACCTTATAATACTAATAACTGAGAAATATAAGGAAAAAAATAGGAGATTTAACACGTGGTTATATGGGACCAAGTCTAAAATTATCTATAAAATCTCTTAGAAATGACACATTCAAACAATCTTTTGATAATAAATAAAAAAATATTTGATGATTTAACCCTCAATTTCAACGCATGTTATAAGGCTTTTCATTAAAATATTCATTAAAACATTGTCAAAATAATACATTTAAGATGAACTTGGCAACGTCGTTCTGTAATAGAAAAAAGAGAGAGAGAGGGAACGATATTCGGCGACATGTCAAAAATGTAGGTTATTTATCATTTTACATTCTATATAATAATTTATCAACAAAAATAAAAGTATTTTGATTATTCTGAAATCATTTAATAGGGTAAGCATTCATTTCATTATAAAAAATGTAGCATTTTTATTTATAAAAATTTATAAAGCATTACGGGGATAGTGTATAAATATCTATAGCCTATAATCAAATGTTTACATTGTGAATCAAAAAAATTAATAACGCATAATGTTGCCAAGTTTCAACTAAATATCGATAATTCAGATCACTGCTGAAAAATAATCATGACAGGGCAACGTCCTTAATATACTCTATTGGATAAGCAGCGAGTCAAAAATGCCGGCTAGGGACAATTTTACCCTCTTATTCCGCTATAGCCTCTAAATAAACCAGAGCTTCATGTCAATAAGACAGTTCAAGACTAAATTTTATTTTTCGATATCTTTTCAAGTATAAAAGGTAGAATGTTAAAGCAAGTATGGGTATTCTACATTTTTGCATGTAGAATACCCTTAAATTTTTAAGATATTGTTTTATCATTTTTATCTTTTTTTATTTTTTTAATACATACTGTAACAGTAAAATTGTTGATTACAAATCATATGGTTAGTATATTGTAACTTTGGAGTAAAGCAGGTGATTTCTTGTTCGTCTACTTTGACGTTCAAGGTTATTATTATTTTTTATGCAAAAATATATGACCATTTTAAATATACGTTTAATATGATCTAAATAAATTAATATTAGCCTATTTTTCCTAAAAACAGATCAATTTAGAACTCAAGAAGAAAGTTTTATATAAAAAACTTTCATTTTATTTTTATTTTAATGCTTTGAATTTAATTTTTTATCTTAGATTAATATGGAGGCCTTGACAAAAGTTAAAACTAGTGAGAGGCGATCTCGTACTGCTCTGCTCGCCACAAATCAAGTATTGGATAATGCTGACACCGATAGACATGTGATCTTTCTTGCAAGCCAACTTATTGGCGGGTCCAAGACCAATGATGATACTCGAACATGGCCACACCACCGATCTCTACAAACAGTAAGCTAATTTTATTCTGCATAAAAAATTATAGTGTATATATTTAAATATACGTACTATACAGGTAAACCATTCAATTTTACAAAACAAACATGAGACCAGCATGTTCAATTGGAATCAGCTAGTAAAGCATTAGACACTTTCACAAACAAATTCACTTTATACTCTAAAAGGTAACACAAATAATTATATTGTTATTCTGTACGAAAAGTCTGCATATAAAAAGTCTGCATGTAGAAAGCAATACTTTCACACAATACAAAAAAAAAGTTTTTTTACTATTACGAAGTATACTTGTTGACAAATGCAGTGTTTGCGTCTATGCGAAATCAGAATACTAACCATGTGATTTTTTAAATTCTTATCGGGTATATTTTGATTCTCATTTCTTAATACTTGCATGAGCAACGTGTAATTTTACGCGTACTTGCATAAACTAAAAGTCTACGCATAAAGAGTTAGAGCTAGAATCAATAAATTTGAATTCATTAAGATGACTGTTCATTAGTAAAATCTTTATTCCTTCGAATTTCTTGAATAACTTCCATTTGCCAATGATAGAGCATTTCTACGTTAGTCGGAAGCAAGAAGATCATGCGTTTTAAAAGTTTAAAAATGTTTCTGGTCTCTAAGATCAAATAGGAAGAGAAGATATGTAAATTATTTTTGGATTTTCAATAGACCAAATGTTTGAACATGGGAAATCACTATCAGGTTTGCAGTAAATTGAATATTTTAATCAAAGCAGATGTGTAACGAATTCCAAAACCTAGAAATAGAAGCTAATCCTGTATGGCCTACTTTTCCTAAATTTCATACACGCACATTTATGTAAAAAGTTAGAATTTTTATGCTTAATCAAGTTTGATGATGGACATTACAGTTTATGCATGTCATCCTTTTACAAAAACGCACCAAAATTAAATTATACATATTATATTATTTTCATTTGAGATGAATAAAAATAGCAATATTCATATTTTCTAACACGCCTCCTTAAATTTGCTTTTTTTGTTTAATTCCATCTCCGTCTTTTCATATCCGTTTTTCCGTCTCTGTTTTTCCGTCTCCTTCCCTTCGTCTCGTAAAGGAAGAAATTAAAAATTGTTTTTTTTTGGTTTACAAAAGCCTCAACTTTGAATCAGTATAATAATTAAAGAAAAATTTGGTTTACGCGTGTTAAGATTAAATATAAAAAGCAAGATTAAGTCTTCCAAATTTAAGATTAGTTTTTTTTATTAACACTACACTCTTTACTTTTAAGATTTTATTTTTAAGTTTAAGCTATTAATTTAAGATTTATTTGAAACATTTCTTTTATGGAGCCTTAAGGTTACTATTAATTAACTAACACTGCACTTTTTATTTTTGTAAATGACGCGCGCACTATCATTATGTTACTATTAATTAACCTACACTATACTTTGTATTATTTTTTTAGATATGAATGTAAACACTCGTTAAGTAAAAATAAACACTACACTTCACTTATATTTTAATTGGGAAACTCGTTAACTAAAATCTTTTTTTTTGTTGTACTTTAAAAAGAACCCAAGAAGCGTTTAAGATAAAAAGAAATTATGGAATAAATAAAATAACGCGTATACTAGAATTAATCTTTTGCTTTTTAGCAAATATTAAAACAAGTTAACTAGAATTAAGTTAAAAGATTTTATTATTACGTAAAAGGAGGGTTGAGAGAGCCTAGGGGGAAAACTTGAAAGAAAAGATAAAACATTAGTTATTGAAAATTGTAATTGATGAAGTGATAGGATAAAAGTTAGAAGTGTGAAATATTCTAAAAAGAAATTAAAGGGAGGACCACTTACAAAAAGAAAGAAATTAATGCAAGCCAGCAAAAGGGAACCAAGGCAACAAGAAGTAGAGGAAAGAGCTTAGTACACTGGAAAAAAAACCCAAAGCCAGCGCTGCGAAGTTAATCTGAGCGGTTGCATGCGAACAACATTCGAAGCGAGTGATTACAGAAAATCGTCATGTATGAAAACGTAACCATGTCGCTGTAAATAATTACGACTTTCTGTGTAAACGATTACGCTAATCCGAGCAGAGCGCCACAACTGTAATGCGAGCACGCTTACTCCGACTCTCCGGCATCGCGTGTGCAGAAAGCCGAAACCAAGCACTGCGGCAGAGCTGCGAGCTTGCTTGCTCCGACTACCCGGCATCGCGCGTGCAGAAAGCCGAGACCAAGCACAGCGGCAGAGCTGCGAGCACGCTTTCTTTGACTCTGCGGCATTTCTCAAGTAGAAAGCCGAGACCAAGGGTAACGACAGAGTTACAGGCTCGCTCACTTTGAATTTCTGAACATTGACGTACCAAAAGCGAGGCCAAGCACTCTAAACGTTAAAAATTTACATTTAAAAAAGCGAAATTTTTTTTTCTTTTCTTTTTTGTAAGTTTTAACACTTTATGTGAAGTATAATTTATTCAAGTAAAATTCTATAATATTATAAAAATTAAATTTTATTTCATATAATTTTGTTTAAAATGTTTCAACTTAAAAATTGATGTGATATTTTACTTTTACCATTATTCGCCTGAGTATACTAATGTAATAATGTAAATTTATAATTTTGATTTATTTTTAATACCTTATTTGTGCGATTATTAGTGCTTTTATACCTTTGAATTGATGTTAACTTTATTTTAATCCTCCTTATTTTTTTTATATTTATAGATTTATTAGGACATATTGAAACTCAGAAAGTTCAAAGTAATTTGAAAAAAAATTCTTAAGGTATTTATAAGTAGTCATTATTGACTTATTCTTTATAAACTATATTATTGTATTGTTACAAATTTCGTATACAAATGGAGTTTGCTTGGCGTTGGGGGAAGATATTTAGTATTGATTTTTGGGTCGTAGTTCCAATTTTAAATTCAATAATTTCAAAAAAGTAGCAGCGTTATTTCTTTTATCTTCTATAAATATTATATATATATATATATATATATATATATATATATATATATATATATATATATATATATATATATATAGCTTATTAAATTGCATTTGTTAATTGTTTAACGTATTTTTAAGAAGATGATATTTATTATAATATTTTATATATAATATTTATTCAATTGAGTAGGGATGAATGTAATTTTATACTTTCTTAAAGTTTATAACGATATAAAAAGTATATACCGGTTCTAAGTACATTTATTAATTCTTTTGTAGCTTTGAAGTAAAATGAGATTTATTAAGAGGAGGTCACGTATCTCTGTCCTTTTCTAATCAAAGCATTGAGTTTTTCACAAAAACTAATAATTTTAGCAAAAAATGAAGAGAAAGCCGCATCTCGTATCAAAAAAGCAATATTTTCTTTGATGAGAAAGAATTAATTTTATTGCTTCGTTTTCAAGAAAACCTTGAAGAACTTAAATCATAGAAGTTAGGTTGAACAATTTGGTTTTTCAAGGTTTTCTTGAGAATGAAACAATAAAATTAATTTTTTCTTATCAATGAAAATATTGCTTTTTTTGATACAAGATGCGGCTTTCTCCTCATTTTTTGCTAAAGTTATTAGTTTTTGTAAAAAAATAATTTCTTTGATTAGAAAAGGACAGAGATACGTGACCTCCTGTTAAATTGAAAAGTAAACATATTGATCAAAAACAAACCAAAATGTTTTTGCTAAAAAAACATAAAAATTTTAACTTTCTTAAATTTCTTAACAGAAATATTTTTATTGTTTAAAGTTTTTTTAAAATTAATAATTTAATGAATTTTTTATTCAAAACTATCAAACCTAAAAAAAAATTCAATAGAAACATCTTTGTTAGAAATATCTAGAATGTAATTGAATTTTTTGAAATTACAATATGTAGATTTTTTAGCTTACTTGATTAGTGAAAAATTACTATTCAATATACACAATAACTGCCCAAGTTATTTTATTATTTAACGACTTAACTAATTTTTTTTATTTCTAAAGAATAATTAAATTTTTGCGATAACGAGGAAATAACTGAAAACTTCTTAATTCATAAAAAAGTATAAAAAATAGTCATTTTATAATCAATCATAATAATTTTTTCTCCAAACGTTTTAAATTTTGAAGAAAACGTAATAAATATTTTATCAGATATCTATATATATATATATATATATATATATATATATATATATATATATATATATATATACATATAATAATAATAATACCATTAGACGACATAAAAATTAATTGTAAATATCATATCTTCCCTCATACATCAAGAGAACTACATTCGTATACGAAATTTGTAACAATACAATCATATAGTTTATTAAGAATAACTTAATAAATGACTACTTATAAATATCTAGACAAATTTTTTATTAATCACTTTGAATTATCTAAGTTTAATTTTATAATTATTGGAATTGTAACTTTACCATCTATAAGAGAAACTGAAATCGTTATGCTTGAAGAGTACATTTTATTCATCATCAGCTTTATAAAAATACGAATTTATAAAAATACGAATTTATGAAAATACGAATGATTAAAATAAAGTTAAAATCAATTCAAAGGTATAAAAGCACTAATAATCGCACAGATAAGGTATTAAAAATAAATCAAAATTATAAATTTACATTATTACATTAATATACTCAGGCGAATAATGGTAAAAGTAAAATATCACATCAATTTTTAAGTTAAGAAACATTTTAAACAAAATTTTATGAAATAAAATTTAATTTTTATAATATTATAGAATTTTACTTAAATAAATTATACTTCGCATAAAGTGTTAAAACTTAAAAAAAAAAGAAAAGAAAAAGAAATTTCACTTTTTTAAATGTAAATTTTTAACGTTTAGAGTGCTTGGCCTCGCTTTTGGTACGTCAATGTTCAGAAATTCAAAGTGAGCGAGCCTGTAACTCTGTCGTTACCCTTGGTCTCGGCTTTCTGCATGAGAAATGTTGCAGAGCCAAAGAGAGCGAGCTCGCAGCTCTGCCGCTGTGCTTGGTCTCGGCTTTCTGCACGCGCGATGCCGGAGAGTCGGAGCAAGCAAGCTCGCAGCTCTGCCACAGTGCTTGGTTTCGGCTTTCTGCACGCGCGATGCCGAAGAGTCGGAGCAAGCGTGCTCGCAACACAATTGTGGCGCTCTGCTCGGATTAGCGTAATCGTTTACACAGGAAGTCGTAATTATTTACAGCGACATGGTTACGCATTCATACATTACGATTTTCTGTAATCACTCGCTTCGAATGTTGTTCGCAGGCAACCGCTCAGATTAACTTCGCAGCGCTGGCTTCGGGTTTTTTTTTCAGTGTAGCCTGCATCGCCAATGCACACAAACTCAAATCAGCAACGGCCTAGATTGATCCTTGGACGAAGAGTATAGGATAGGTCGTCTGAAGAGACACACGAAGAGTTTTAACCATCCTTGGAGAAGCTAGAGAGACAGGAAACCTAAAAACAACACAAGATCATGAATATGGAGCGCCTACACTTAAGAGTAGAAGATAGGTTAGGGCGTTGCGATAGCCTCAACCTCTCACACATGGACGATGCACACATTACTGCGAACAATCTCAGAGTAGTTAGCAGCACGGATGTTAACTGCAACATTTAAAGAAGCAAAGGCGCCGTTCTCGATAAGAAATCACAAGCAGTTGAAGATAAACAGTGACGAGAAGTACACAACAACGCGGCGTAGTAGAAACTGTCATGGTGACGGCATAAGAGCAAGAAGGATAAATAGAACGGACGACTTCAGGCTAGACACGTAAGAGGAACAAGCATGAATAAAGATTGCTATGTAGTGGAACGCGTACCTGAAACATATAGAGAGATGGCACAATACATGAAAACCGATGAGTTTGAGAAAATAGAGGGAAGATACATAGATATATAGATGTATACGTATATATATCTATACGCATAGTTAGATATTTCTATGCAGTGCCATGTAGCTGTACATACACGTGTAAAATCGACCAATGAGGAACAGCTATGAGTAGAAATCTTCGATAATCGATGTTTCTACTACGCGAAGCAATATAGCAACCTCGCATATATTATAAAAATCTTACTAGAGTGATAGAGATAAAAAATCCGTGACCAAGAGTCGATTAGGCTGTCGATAGCGACTCGTAACTAAATAAAATTGAAAGAGAGACTAAGACTCGGCGAGAAATAAAAATAGAAAATAGAGAATATCTGCACTGATAGAAGTCTTAGTGGACTGCCTGTTAAGAGGGGAGGTGTGCAGTCCGCTCATACTCAGCGGTAAACAGCAAGAGAAATGTTGGCGTTTTGAATCCCAACGAGTTGCGCGCGCACGGTCGGCTGATATCAGTTGGCTTTCAAAACGCCAACACTTTATTTCTATTTACCAAAAGTTTTCAAGCGTACTGCGCACGCTTGTAGTATACTACGCACTTACACTTCGGCATGCAGTATACAAAAAGTTCTTTCAGTGTATGTGCGACAGGGATAGACAACAGAACGACAGGGAAATGTAATTTTCTTCTTCTTGAAAGACATTCATTCTTGTATCAGCCGCCTTCCAGTACACTCGATAGTAATCCAAAGTGTTTTTTGAGAGAATATCGGAGAGATTAAGGAGAAAAGGAAAAGAGATCCGAGCCGAGAAGCCGTGGGCTTGCACTAACGAAAGAAAAGAGACAAAAATGGGAGAGGAGAAACTACGGTGAACACCTCCAGAGACGACGACTCGGCGACCAGGTGCGATCATCCACTGGGGCCACCATCGTTATCCTTCGACCACGCCATTTTTCATCAACGAGCTTCACGTCCTTCTTCGTTTTGTTTTATTACCGAGAGGAAATCTTCAGCAGAGCGACCGTAAGTGGATTTCTATCAGCGGGTTAGCAAGTAAAAAATAGTAAGTTTTTTTATTCTGTTGGTTTTCTCCGTCAACTTTCTCAGTTCTCCTTGAGAGATATAATTTTGTATTATTACTAATATGATAACGTTTTTTTGATTGCGACCGCGAGCAGATTAAAATTAACATCAGTGCGGGTTGGTAAAAATATGAATAAAGATATTAAAAAGAAAATTAAGTGAAAATTACAAGGAAAGAAAAGAGAAAGCCACGTGCGAAGGCATTTTTGTTCGGCGACGCGACGCTATTTTGTTTTCTAAATTAAACGTGAGAATCGTGAATAGTCGAATTAAATAAGAGTTGCTCTTATAGTATTTTAATTACTGAAATTGTTATATATCGACGCCTCCTAGCCATATAATTCTATTTGCAATAACAGTTCTATAAAATTCTTATTTAAAAGTATTTCAATATAAGGCTATTTTAATGGGAATTCAATGATTCCTATTGATGTCGACCGTAAATTAAAAATGCGTTCAATATAATTCTAACTTGATGTTAATTTTCATTTAAATCAGGCTTTACTATATGAATTAGTATTATAATTCACGACTGCTATAGTTAAAATTATATTTCACGGCTTTTTCAATTAGAATATTGAACGCATTTTTAATTAGAATTATATAATACGTCGACATCAGTAAGAATTATATTGAATTTCCATTGAAATAGCCGTATATTGAAATATTTTCAATAAGAATTTTATGGAACTGATATTTCAAATAGAATTATATGGCTAGGAGGCGTCGATATATAAACCTATATTATTGTGAGAAAGGAAATAGTTAAATAGTAAGAAAGAAACGACGCAGCTGCCGTTGTTACAGGAGTGCGAGTGAGATAGCTATACGTAGTTATTAATTAAAACCTAAAGTTCTTATATTTTTTATATAGAGCAGTGTGAGCGATATTGATATTAATTCTTTAAAGATTTATGGAAGTGCGAATTGTAAGTGTTGGGTTGTGCGACTGCGCGGTAAGGAAATCGAGCAACGCGTAATTTAAGTTACAAATAATTATTTTTTATACGGTGTTAACCTAAAAGGTGATTAAATCGATTGCACATGTAACGGAATTATAAATTCTTGGTCTTCCGCACATGCGCACAGCCTAAGTGTAGTAAAGTAATTAGAGCGGCGTTTCCTTTCTTGTTTTTTTTTATTGTGATGTATAAACGAAGTTTTCTTTTAAATTGATAATATAAGAAATTTAAAGTTAAATAGAGAGTCAACTGTTTATTTTTCCTTTCTCTCTTTTCAAGACAAGAATTATAAGTTAGAGAAAATTAATTATATCATTAATTTTTCTTAAATAATTAGAGTCATTTAATATCGATAGTATTTTTTCTTTTATATAAATTTAAAATTTAGTTGCTTTTATATATTAAACATTGCTCTTTTTAACCTCTTATTTTTTTTTACTGAATCATAAATTATATTGAAATTTTCTGGACCACTCTGATCGTTAGAACCAGCCTGCAACCCGAGGCAGGCCAGTAAGTATTGATCCCCTCTGCATAAATTACTCGTCAAGTTGAGTTTTTCTTACTATAAAAGTATCAAGAGCGGAGAAATAGATTGACGCTCGTTTGGTCTATGTACCCGTTGATACTTTTATAGTGTATTTAGCTAAAGTGTCGGTCTAGTGAATTAAAGTAAAGAATAATTTAAAATGTTTTCAAATAAGTAAAGTTTTCGATTTGTTTAATGGCATAAAAGATAACTTGCTTGTGCGATTTACCATCGCGTTGGCAAGTTTCATAATACTATTATTTGTTATATGTACAGATACTTAAGGCTAAGGATTTAAAACCATCATTTTCTTACTTCTTTCTATCCTTTTCTTGAGCATATGACCCCGAAGCGGTTAGGCAAGGCGTCTTTTACCGTCTACGGGTTAGCTCTTTCCTACACTATATGAACATTACAATTCACACGTAATACGACACATTAAATTTACAGATTATGCGCGTGGTTGTGACGGCGTATTATAAAGATTAATCGATTGTTTTTCCCGTGACGGATTTACCGCACGGTTCGATCTTGTAGGAATTTTGACAGATTAACGTTTAAATAATACTAGTGGAATTAATTATATCATATTTTTCAATTAAATTTTATTTATCAAATTAAAAGAGGCACAACATATCGTTTTCTAAATCAATAAAGAAACGGAGTTTATACTCTCACAGTGAACATAACAAGTGAATGCTTGGTTTTCTCTCAATAACAACCAAGTATCACGTAGTTTTTACAAATAATCGAGGTACAGTAATTTCAACAAATATTACCTGTAACATTTTAATTATGACTTTTAGTAAGGACTTAATTAAATTCTTATGTATTGAGTAAACGTTTTAAAAACGCGAGAATTTGTCAAAATAAAATTAAGCTTGCGATAGCAGCAGCTTACAATTTCCATGTTTTACTCTTGATAATGTTTGTCTAAAATCACCTGATATGAAAAATGTTTTCCCTCTAAACAAGTAAGCATTATCATATACATCTTTAAACATGCGATCGACGGCTTCAAGAGCGTATTTTGATGTCATTGTGATTTAATCCCAGATAACAATTGATACATTTTTCTTTTTTTCACCTATTCCGCTGTTTTCACTAATATTACATATTGTGTCTTCAGATATGTTCAACGGTAATTTAAATGCTGTATGTACTGTCACACCGTCTTGTAATAAATTAACCGCTGTACCTGTCCACGATACAACTAAATAATTGATTCCATAAATTTTTAGATAAATTATAATTGTATTTAATAAGTAGCTTTTACCACTTTTACCCGAACCGTATGTATATACATACTTTTCTGTGCAGATTGTATTTAATTAATTTATTACTGTATTAAAAATAGCCGTTTGAGCATTTGTTAGACTATTAATAATTGACCAAATATTATTAACATTATTCACTGTACTATATTCAATTTCTTTATTTTCAATAAAGTATTCTAAAGTAGGTAAATAAAAGTCACTTAATTGGAATCCATTATTAGTTAAAATATCATTAATTATGCTTAATGCATATTCTTCACCTTTTTGTTGATTCATTTTTGGTAATATGATAAAAACAGATTTTATATTTTTCATATAATTCTCGAGCATTAATCGGATTGTGAAATGCACAAATTTAACTGAATCAATGACAAAGAGCTTTTGGAAATCAAGATTTACATGATTCTTCTAAACATTCATCCCATTCATCATCCATTTCAACTAAATTTCTTGCTTTCGCTGCTTCAAAGAATGTTGGGTATGTCATTCCATCACAAGTTTCTAAGCTTTCAAAAGATGTTGCAGCTTTAACGTGAAGCAGAAGTAATCTTAAAAAAAATCTTTCTCTTTGTTTTAGATTGAAAGAGTACATCCTGGTTAGAATAGGTGTCATAGTTTTTAATCTTTTCGTCCATGTTTTGTGTATTTGATTAAAAACATAATGTTACGGTATATTAGAATAAAAGTAATTATATGCTAAGGCGTTATTACATGATCTTATGCATTTTTTTAAATTATTATTTATTATAGAATTTCCCGTAAGTAATTTCTTAATCCCTTCAGGATATTCTGGGTCTTCTTCTAAAGTTATATTTCCTTGTTTACAGAATGGTGCGAATTTCTTATTGCTTGACATTTCTAATACAAAATGGCTAGCACAGAAAATCACAAATAAAATTCAAATCACCAATATTATTTTCGATGATATAATTTTCATTATTATTAGTCAATGTATCTTTAGCTATTTGGTAATAATTTATATCATTTTGATTCTCTTTCGTTTTGAATTTATCTTTGTTTTTTTCATAATAATTTTTATTTTTTACTGAAGTAATTAAATTATCATCTTTTTTTTAAATGTTTTTTCATAAGACTTATTTAAACGTTTCAATATTTTTGTTTGTTTTTCAATTAATATTGGTCCTATTTTCTAAAATTCTATCTATATTGTATTTATAATGCGATTCGTCATGAATGCGTCTATCATAGTTTTGATTTTGTTGATATGTTAAATTCTTATTTTTGTTTGAGGATTTATAATTATTTTTTATAAATTCATTGAAGTTAGAAATTTGACTTTTTTGTTGCAATATATTATTAATTTTTAATTTTTTAATTGCAATTTTTATAATTTTTTAAAATTTTTTATCCCTCTTGAAATCGTTTTCAAGTTTCGTAATTACAATAATGTTTTGAGAATTAATTTAATTTTCATATTGCGTTATATATAAATTTTTCATTTTCTCAATCGAAACTTTTGTTAATTTTAATAATTTTTCGTCATTAAATTTATTTTTAAATGTTTGAATTAGTTCTTGTTCAATATCATTTTCAGATTCTTCAATGTTATTGTATTTAATTTTTGCTTTCTCATAAAGAAAGCATTGTATCGATAGAAAAATTTTTTTTCTATTTTTTCATTAATTTGTACATATTTGAACTCGATGAGTCGAAAAAAGTGATTCCCGAAAATGTCTGTATGTATGTGTGTGTGTGTGTATGTGTGTGTGTGTGTGTGTGTGTGTGTGTGTGTGTGTGTGTGTGTGTGTGTGTGTGTGTGTGTGTGTGTGTGTGTGTGTGTGTGTGTGTGTGTGTGTGTGTGTGTGTGTGTGTGTGTGTGTGTGTGTGTGTGTGTGTGTGTGTGTGTGTGTGTGTGTGTGTGTGTGTGTGTGTGTGTGTGTGTGTGTGTGTGTGGATGTATGATTTCAGTTAGTAAATTGTATCTCGAGAACTACTTGATGGATTTGCTTCTAATTTTACATAGAATTTAGTTTTTTGACTAACTTGCTAGGAAGCTATTGACAATTGGTTCTTCTAGCGTAGTTTTCATTTTAGAATTGTTTAAAAAAAAAAAAAATTTCGATTTTTCATTTTTTTGTTTTTTTTTGTTTACTACTCGATGAATTTGCTTCAAAATTTGCACGGAAATTATTTGTGATTGCCCAAATAAAATAAATTTTTCAAAAACTGATTTTCTTAGCTTAGTTTTAATTTTAGAGCATTTTCAAATTAAAAAAAAAAAATGTTTCTATTTATTAGGCTAATAAAATCTTAAAAAATACTCGATGGATTTACTTCAAATTTTCTACACAATTCAATTTTTCGATCAACTGATGCAGAAGCTATTGAGAATTGGTTTTCTTAGTGTAATTTTTTATTTAGAGTCATTTTAAGAATTTTAAAAAACTTTCGATTTTTCATTTTTTTTTGCATTTTACGTAAACTACTCGAAGAATTTGTTTGAAAATTTGTATGGGACTTAATTTTAACTGCCAAAAGTAAAAAAACTTTTGAAAACTGATTTTCTTAGCGCACTTTTAATTTTAGAGCATTTGAAAAATTTTTTTAAAAATTTTTATTTTTAATTTTTTTTTATTTTACAAAAACCGTTTGATAGATTTGCTCCAAAATTAAAATGCAAGTTATTTGCTACTGTCTGAGAAAAACAAGCTTTGGAAAACATATTTTCTCAGAGCAGTTTCAATTTTAGAGCATTCTGAAAATTAAAAAAAAAATTTTATTTTTCATTTATCTTTTATTTTGTGTAAACCATACTATAAATTTTCTCCAAAATTTTCGTACAATCATTTCGATATTGTCTGAAAAAAATAAGCTTTTAAAAACTAATTTTCTTAGAGTGGTTACAATTTTAGAAAATTTTAAAGATTAAAAAAAAATTTCGATTTTTTATTTCTTATTTTTTTTATTTTACGTAAAGTACTCGATAGATTTGTTCTGAAATTTGCAGAGAAATCATTTACAACTCCCGAAAGAAGGGAAATTTTCAAAAATTAATGTTCATAGGGTAGTTTTGATTTTAGAGCATTTTTAAAATTCTGAAAAAGATATTTTGAAAAGAAAATGTTATTTATTCAGCCAATTAGATCTCGAAAATTACTCGATGGATTTGCTTCAAATTTCGCATATTATCTATGTTTTTGTATAAGTAGACGGGAAGCTATTGAAAATTGGTATTCATAGAGTAGTTTTTTTTTATAGAGCCATAAACATGAACTGTATTTATATATAAATATGATTGCATTTTATAAAGATTAGAAATTTTGTTGTCATCATTCTTTTTATTACTACATTATATCATTTTTTCAATAGAACAAATTTTTTTGTATCACTTGATGATTTAAAATAAATTATAAATGTTAAAAAAGCAAACAGCTAGCATATATTTTCAAAATTTATAAAGTACAATATGAGTAAATATTAATGTTAGACAATTTTTTAATATTAAAATCACATTTAAACAAATATAAAAAAATTAATGAAACTTAAAGAGCTCTATGAGAAAGCATTCCGCCAAAGCACTTGGCAGCGTTTTTTACAATTACTTTTTGAAATTTTTTCTCTAGTTTGATTAGATTTTCTTTTATTACTATTATGATAAATTTTGTGTAGGTAAGTTTTTGGTTTATAATTTGTTGCCTCTAAACATTTTATGTTATCCAATAAATGTAATTGTTGTAGTGCTAATTCTTGTAACTTTTTTTTTAAGATATTCAAAATCTATATTTTAAAAATTTAATTTATCGTTGATAATTCCTTGTGATGTACAATTTGCTGATTTTTGGATATCGCTTTATAATTGATATTTGTATAATTGTTCTTTACTGATGGAAACATGACAATTGAATTTGTTCTATACATATTTAGAAAATGTCCACGCATTTTTTCGATGCCAAATTCTATTTCACAAGTACACAAATTATTAACAATTGCTGTTGCAAACGCTATTAAAAAAATGCCACAATCAAAAGGATTAATCTGAAATCAAACTTTTTCAAAACATATTTGTAAGTTTTCACGAATTGAAAATACTTTAATAATGTTAATTTTTTGTTTATCATTCAATCGATCACTATCCAAACTATCATAGACATGAATCACATTTCGTAAATAATAGATACAAATCCAGTGACCAAAATGCTGATTTCTGGAGAAAAGTATTTGTATGTAATCTTGATTTAATGAAACTGGATTAATGTTTTTGGGCCTATGTAATTAATATTGTTAGCTGCATTAAAAAATTTGTATGATTATTCAAAATTTGTTTAAATTTTCTAATGTGTTTATCATTTAAGATACTCGATTGCTCAGCATATCCATCTTTACCTATTATAAATAATTTCCTTCTTTGGTTAAATTCATTCTATGAAAATAATAAATTTATGTCTACTTCTGAATTTAATATAATAATTTTCCAAATACTTCTAAAGAACTATTAAAAGTCCTGAAATAAAAATTTTAAATGTTATTTATATAGATAATTGAAAATTCTAATTAATAATTATTCTTAAAATTTCAATAAATTACCACTTATTAAATCCATAAACATAAAAAAAATATAAACATCACAAAAACAAACTTCAATGTTCATCATTGAACGTTAAACCCATTTTTCATAGAATTTAATATTTATAGAATCAATTAATAATAAAACCTCTGACCAAAACCTTTTCTTCGATGAAATTTTTTTTTATGTTGATCTATACGAGCTCAATTTACCTTGCTCCTAACGTTGCTCGGTTTAATTTTCATATATTATATTAACATGTATAAATTGGCCAAATTCAATGTAAAAAAAATTGTCTTAATTTATAAATTTTTATATTGCAGTTCTGTTTAAAATTTAATTTTTATATATTTGAAAAAAAGGATTAATTAAAGTCCTAATATGCATAAAAATTGTTTAGATACGAATCATATCATCATGATAAATTAAAAATTTGTTCTACTCAATTTCATTTAAATCAATAAAAAAATATGATAAGAAATCACACTTTATAATCATGTGTTTCAGACAAAGGGACAGAGGTGAAAAAACGGAGACGTAGGAACGGAGAAGTAGAGACGGAGACAAAGGGACAGAGAACAAAAGACAGAGAAACGGAAACTGAGAAACATAGGCGGAAAGATGAAGATGGAGAGACGGAGGCGAAGAGACATAGACAGATGGACGGAGAGACCAAAACGGAGAGACAAAGACAGAGAAACAAAGACAGAGAAACAAAGACGAAAAGAAAGAGTCGTAAGAACGGAGATAGAGAGACATAGATGGAGAGACATAGATGGAAGGACGGAGAGGCAGAGACGGAGAGGCAGAGGCGGAGAGACATAGACATAAAGATGGAGATAGAGAGATGAAGAGACGGAGATGGAGGAACGGAGACGGAGAGAAAGAAACAGAGACAGAAAGACGGAGTGACAGAGATGGAGCAACGGAGAGACGGAGACAAAAAGATCGAGATAGAGAGGCAAGTGTTCTGTATGTGTATGTGTATATGTATATATGTGTATATGTATGTGTATGTGTTTATGTGACATGTATATGTTAAAATGTACATGAAAATATATACATATATATGTGTGTGTGTATTTGTATAAGTGTATGTGTGTATGTATGTGAATATGCGTATGTGTATGTGTATGTGTGCATATGTGTAGGTGTAAGTATCTGAGTGTATATATATGCGACAATTATGCAAACGATATTCTCGGGAGAAAAAGGCTTAATTTTCCACATTAATATAATGGTAGTAATATAATATAAGATTATATATAAGTTATATAATTAAGTAATAATCGAGACTGAGAGACGGTGACGGAGAGACAGAGACGGAGATGAGGAGACAGAGACGGAGAGACATAGACGAAGAGACGTTGATGGGGAAACGGAGATGGAGCAACGGAGTAGAAGAGATGGAGAACAAGAGACGAAGGGACAAAAAGGAAATATGGAAACGGAGAGATGGAGATGGAGTGACCGATATTGTAATGAAAAGGCTTAATTTTGTTTTACAACATATTATAAAAGTTTTTTAATTATGCCGTAAATAATTATGTAGTTTTTTAAGTATAGACTTAGCTAGGTTCAATTGTTGTCAATCAATATCGTAACGATTTTTTTCTATGTAAAAGATATATATAGCGTTTGTTAAAAAGTGGATTTTTGTTTCTCACTTCCAATAAATAAGAGATGATCAGACTGTGTTTAAAACAATGAATTCGTTGCCTCTGGTGACCAACAAGAAATTCATTGGAATAGTTATTTTTAGCACAATAGAATACTTGTATATCACAGAACAACAATTAAGTCAACATTTTGCTAAAAATTTAACTTTATGCGAATCAAATGCATATAAATTATATTAATTTGAATAAGATAAATGTTAAGACGAATGTTAATGTAAAAGATATGAATATCCCTATATTTATATTAGTAAAGTAAATTAAGAGTAAAAGCTAAATATTATCAATTAATCCTAATTGTAATCATATTAATAAAATAATTATGAACACATTATTTTTTCATTATTGTAATGTAATATCAGACTTACATGTAATTGAGAGAAGAACTTTTCTATTATTTATTAATCATAATTACAATCATGCAGTACTTATTAGTTATAATTATAATCACAATAATAAAATGTAAATCAAAATTATCAATCTTCATTATTACAACAAAATATTAAAGTAAGCGAAAGGTGTGAGACGGAGCCGAGGGGAGAGGGGCATATAAATCAAAGGGGGTGGGTGTGAAGGTTCAGCGGAACAATTTAGAAGAAGAGTTAGAGATCGTCAGTGGTTCACTCGGAGCGACGGAATCGTAATCTTGAGGCTCTAAGTTCGATTCCCGCTCTCGGCCGAATGATACAAGCACCATTGTACGTTACATGTGCTTTGTTCAGAAACACACTGACGACCATCCGTCACTAATTAGCATCGCAACGATAGCATAAAATACAGCAACGTTAAATAAAAAAAAACAAAAAGAATCACAATGTAATTTGAGGAGTGGCTATATCGAGGGAGGGCTAGGGGGGCCAAGGGGATGGTTAAATTTGCTTAAATCCTGATCTTACTACTATATATATATATATATGTGTGTGTGTGTGTATGTGTGTGTGTGTGTGTGTGTGTGTGTGTGTGTGTTTTCTCTATATATGTGTATTATTAAAAAAAAACTAAATATATAAAATAATCCTATATTATATTAAAGTGAAACCACTTTTTTTCCGTTTCTCCGGTTCGCCGGTTCTTCGTTTCTCCGGTTTGCCAGTTCTTCGTTTCTCCGCACCAGGGTTGCGAATATTTAAATCATTTTGAGCTTTAAATAAATTTTAATTCACAAATCCTTTTTGAATTCGTAATTGAAGTTTTATTTAATTAACAATTCCCTTTAAATTATTAATTATAAATATTTTAACTAACAAATAAAAATCTAATCGTGAATTGAAAAGGCTTTAATTGAAAAATCAAAAGGAATTCTTAATTAAATAAATTTTAATTGAGAAATCAAAATGTAATCGTGAATTGAAAGGGCTTTAATTACAAAATCAAAAGGAATTCTTAATTAAATAAATTTCAATTAAAAAATCAAAATTTAATCATGAATTAAAGGGGCTTTAATTCCAAAATCAAAAGGAATCCTTAATCAAATAAATTTCAATTAAGAAATCAAAATTTAATCGTGAATTAAAAGGGCTTTGATTCCAAAATCAAAAGGAATTCTTAATTAAATAAATTTCAATTAAGAAATCAAAATTTAATCGTGAATCGAAAGGGCCTTAATTCTAAAATCAAAAGGAATCCTTAATTAAATAAATTTCGATTAAGAAATCAAAATGTAATCGTGAATTGAAAGAGCGTCAGTTATGATTATGATTTGTGAATTCGAGAGCTTTAATTAAGAATTCCACAATTCCTTTTTAATTAAACGTACTAAGGAATTTTTATCATATATATGTATATAGAAAAACATATGTGGACGCGCACATACATACGCACCTAGGCTCATATATATGCAACATTTCATGTCGACCCACACGCACACATACGGACAAGTTTATATATATATATATACATGGACCGTTTCATGTCAACTTGCACCCGTTGACCCGTATATATTTTGGTTTATATATATGTATATATATACATACATACATACATACATACATAGGATATTTCATGTCGGTTAGCACGCACTCATAAGTACAGGTTTTCTTTATATGTGGTACATTTCATGACAACACGCACCCACCCATTCGTGTACCCTTAGATTTATATATATGGGACATTTCATGTCGATTCGCATGCATGCACATACACGTTAATAAACATAGGTATTTTTCACGTCAATTCGAAGGCACACACACAGGTTTATATATATATGCGACATTTCATGTCTATTCGCATGCATGCACACAGACTTTAAAAAACATCGGGTTTTTTACGACAATTGGAACGCACGCACTTACAGGTTCAGATATATGAGACACTTCATGCCAATGCGCACGCACACACACATACACACACACACACACACAGGATTATATATGGGACATTTTATGTCAACTCGTACATACTCATAATGACAGGCTTTTTTATATATGTGGGACATTTTATGACAACACGCACACACCCATTCGAGTAACCTTAGGTTTATATATATATATATATATATATATATATGGAGCATTCCATGTCAATTCGCATGCATGCACACGCACGTTAATATACATAGGATTTTTCACGTCAATTCGAACGCACACACACAGGTTTATATATATTTATATATATATATATATATATATATCTCCTATATTATATAGTTATATGAACCAAAATTCAGTCGGTGCCCCCCCACATCCCCCCCACGCCCCCCACAGCCCCCCACATGATTTTTATTAATTAAATAACGTAAATTTACGTTATTTTATGTTATCGATCATTACCCCCCACGCCCCCCCCCCATCCCCCCATGGACCCCCCTCTTGCCCCCCACAACCCACAACCCCCACAATCCCTCAACAACCTTTTAGAACCATTAAATATTGCATAATATAGTTTTATATTTTTTATTATATTTTAAGTATAATATTACATAAAAATATAAAAATTTTAATTTTTTTTTTGTTGAAAACTCGAAAGTAGTTGCATAAAATTACAATTTATTATATTTAAAATGAAAAACATGTGCCTCATCAGATATCTTATTACCATTTTTTACATAGTTTATCTGAAATTAATAAATATAAATTTAAATTAATTCTATTACAATTCCTCAACACTATAATTAATTCATTTGTTGAAAACATAATGATTTTTAATAATTTGTTCATATTATAAATATTTTATTGTATTAAAATAAAAATAAGCGTATAGTGTTGAGGATTCAGATTTCCACACCACCTTACATTATAAACCTTTAATAGTATTGATTTATACAACTTTTAAAATTAATTGATATTAATATTTATGTTTAAATTTATATAACTTTCAAGATTAATAACTATTTATATTTGTTTTACAAAGGTGTAGATCAAACGGATGATAATATTTATTTGAATTATTCAATAGAAATGTTAAATAACATAAGAGAAGGATTACCTCCACACGAACTGAAATTAAAAGTAAATACCATAATTATGTTAATTCGAAATTTAAGTATAAAAAATGGATTATGTAATGAAACGCGATTAAAAATAACTAAATTATTCAAATATAACATAGAAGCACAAATAACTCTTTCACGTTGTAAAAATGTAAATAAAATATATATTCAAAATGAATCGAAAAACAGAGATATTGTACCTAACATAGTTTAGAAAGAAATATTAAAAAAATAATACGCGAACCAATAGCAGAATATTACTTTAATCAAAGTCATGAAATTTATTCTAAATATTTATTAAGATTAGCTAACATTATTAATAAAATATGAAAAATTAAAATAAATCATAAATATTTCAATATATAATAATAAATTTAAAAAAAATTTTTAAACATTATCAATATTATTGAAAATAAAAAAAAAAATCAATTTTTAAAAATTAACTAAAATATTTAAAAGTTATGATTATTTAAAATTTATAAATCGAAATTTTAATAAATAAATAATTTAACTACTAACAACAATAAATAAAAAAAACATATTCATAACTTTTATACAGGTAAATGTAATATAAGTAAGTATAAAATAATTTAAAATTATTTTATTTATTTATTTGCTATATAAATAACTAAATTTTAAAT
Source organism: Anastatus disparis (assembly GCA_017163975.1). Lineage (NCBI taxonomy): Eukaryota > Metazoa > Arthropoda > Insecta > Hymenoptera > Eupelmidae > Anastatus > Anastatus disparis. The sequence goes on from JAFFSR010000217.1 coordinate 196,948, forward strand.
AAAATATGATATAATGATCATGTAATAATTTCATTTACAATATCATAATAAATTTATAAATATTAGTATGAATTTTTGATATATCTCATAAAATGTTTAAAATGAGAAAAAAGATATAAAAAAGGAATTATAACAAAATAATCCTATAAATCTTATAAAACTCAAAATCATTACGATATATCAAATAATATACTAAATTATCAACGAAACTAAAAAGAAAATGATTTAAAAATTTAAAAATGATTTAAATGTTTAATATATAATTATATTTATAGCACAACTGGGGGTTGGCGAGCAGTCGAGCAGGGTACCCTAGTATATATATATATATATATATATATATATATATATATATATATATATATATATATATATATATATATATATATATATATATATATATATATATATATATATATGCAATATACATGCACACACACACACAGGATTATATATATGCGACATTTCATGTCAACTCGTACGTACTCATAATCACAGGCTTTTCTATATATGCGGGGCATTTTATGACAACAAGCTTATACCCATCCTAGTAACCTTAGGTTTATATATATATATATATATATGGGACGCTTCATGTCGATTCGCATGCATGCACACGCACGTTAATATACATAGGATTTTTCACGTCAATTCGAACGCACACACACAGGTTTACATATACATGGGACATTTCATGTCAATTCGCATGCATGCACACAAACTTTAATAAATATTGGATTTTTCACGTCAATTGGAACGTACGCACATGCAGGTATATATATATGAGATATTTCATGTCGTTTACAGGTTTGTATATATATATATATATATATATATATATATATATATATATATATATATTTATATATATGGGACATTTCATGTCAATTCGCATGCATGCACACAAACTTTAATAAATATTGGATTGTTTACGTCAATTGGAACACACGCACATGCGGGGCATTTTATGACAACACGCTTACACCCATCCTAGTAACCTTAGGTTTATATATATATGGGACGCTTCATGTCGATTTGCATGCATGCACACGCACGTTAATATACATAGGATTTTTCACGTCAATTCGAACGCACACACACACAGGTTTACATATATATGGGACATTTCATGTCAATTCGCATGCATGCACACAAACTTTAATAAATATCGGATTTTTCACGTCAATTGGAACGTACGCACATACAGGTATATATATATATATATATATATATATATATATATATATATATATATATATATATATATATACACACATATATATGTGTGTATATCTGTGTACACATATACATGGGATATTTAATGTTAATTCACACGCGCGCACATACACACAGGCTTATATACACGGGACGTTTTATGTCAATTTACATGCATGACACACGTACTTGAGTTTATATATATTTTTCGTTATATATATATATATGGGGTTATTCCTGTCAAGGCACATGCACGCACACACATGGGCTTATGAATATATGTATATACATATACATCAGATATTTTATGTCAATTCACATGCACTCACACACACACACACACACACACACACACACACACACACACACACACAGGTATATATATATATGAGTTTCATCAGATTTTTTTTTAACAAGTGAGCAGTTTTTAATCAGTTACACAAACAAGTTATTTTTTCTATGTTACTTAAAATAAAAAAAATTCTAGTTTAGGAAAAGTTGCTAATATTAATAATGATAAAAATCTTAAAGATTTTTAAGGAATGTTTTTACTTTTTGATGGATAATTTGATTATATGATTTTATTTTTAAAAAAGTTTTTCACATAATAGTTATCTGTAATAAAAAAATTCTTTTACAATGTTAATTACTTTTTCCTGACATTCGTTTTGAAAGTTTATGCTTAGCAATTTTAAAATTCGGTTGAGACACTGATGATGCTGCTATAAATTATTTTGGATGTATTATAATTAGTGTGCTGCCTCAATTTTCAACTAAAGGATTATAAATTAAGGATATTTTGGATTGAATTGCGGAAATAAAATAAATGATTAAAGAATTACAATCAACAAATCAATAAATTCAATTAATAATAGTTAAAAAAAATGTTACCATGTCAGTGAGTTTTTTCAACAGGGTTATACATAAATTAAATTAATTAAAATTAATATTTTCAATCAATCATATACCTATTTTTTTTATTAAAAAGATATATTTTTACAAAATATGTAACAGTAAAAGAGTAGTTCACGGAAAAAAATTGTACTTTGTTAAAAAATTTTATAAATTTTAAAAACACAAGTTTTAAACTTCATAAAATAATGAATAGCTTACTGTACATATTGTTCTTGTAGCAAAAATTCTACATGTAAAAAATGTAATAAGATTAAAATACAAATAACGATTAATTAAACGTATTTATAAATTATAACATAAATTTAGCAATTGAAATAAAATTTTAGGAAATCTTATTCTAATCTCTGCTGCACTGTAACAATAGTCTCATTCTAATATGAAAAATTGAAAAAAATTATAAAACTTATTCTTTTTCATAACTTTGGCATGAAAATTGCATGAAATAAGCGACAAAATGTTTTTTATTTACAAAATAGACTTTTTATATTTTGGAAATTATATCATACAAATTTTCCTGGACATTTTCCGACTTCACCCCCTTTAAATTAATGTTTAGTGACAAAATATATAAAAAAAATTTTTGGAACCGTGAACTTTAATGTTACTATAGCAATCTCCCCTATTTCCCGACCTGAATTTTTCATGTGAGCACCGTTGCGCGGTACTCTCTGAATAAGCGGTTCAATTCTTCGTGAAAAATTAAAGGAAGACCGCAACCAGCCTAAACCATTCTTTTTTTATCAACAGTTGGTGGATTAAAGAATAATTTTAGCTCATTAAAATGTAAAAATTCTTAATTATATTGGTCACCAATGATTGGTGCAATAAAATAAAAATCATTAAAAATGGCAAAATGAGTTTTTTTTTATATTTATGATGTTTTTACAGAGAAATGGTGCAATATACCGCAAAATTGATAAGAATATTTTTGACTTAATATTTGATGAAAAACACGAAAAATCAGGTTTACCTGCAAAAAATTAACAACCAGAAAATTTACTTTAGAGATTTTCCTATTTTCCAGCTATCCACCCTCGAAATTCGTGTTCAGGGCACCAAATACATAGGGAAAAATTTGGTGGAGCCGTAGATCTCCATCGGCTATAGAAACTCTCCTAGCTACCTATATTAGTTATAAATGTCCTTCGTATTCAGGTGAAATACCCGGGTTGAAATGTACATTAAGGTTTGGAAAGATCCTGATGCAAAAGAACCTTTCTAATTTTTTGCAGTTTTTGGTACCAGTCCATAATACAACTTTGCGAACTCTTATGAAAAAAATTGTCATGATTGTCGTTGATACCTTCTGAACTTTTTTGATTCATTAAGTTTTACTAAGGAATAGCAACCTTAATTTTATCGTATTCACAATTAATGAACAATTAAGATCGTTTTAGAGTTGAACAGCACTGTAAAGTTTTCAGGAGAAACCTTCTAGATTGTATTTTAAAAAATTCTTCAGAAATATTTTTTACGTTTTATCATCGTATGAATATATTTATTAAATTATTGGTAAATAAATGATTATAAATCTATGAGATCATTTAACAATACGGATGAATCTTTATATTTTCTGTATATTGATTAAAAGGTTAATGAAACTTCACGAACTCTATGGAAGTAAATCGAGATGAATTATTACAATCTTGTAAAGAGTTTAATAGATGTTAAAGATCCTTAAGAGGAGGTCGAGTATATATGTCCTATTGTAATCAAAAAATTGATTTTTTTACAAAAACTAATAATTTTAGCAAAAAATAAGAGAAAGTCCCCATCTTGTATCATAAAAAGCAATATTTTCTTTGATTAGGAAAAAATTTTTTATCGATTCGTTTTAAAAAAACCTTGAAAAACATAAAATATCGAGGTTTGGATGGACAATTCAGTTTTTCAAAGTTTTCTTTGAAACGAAGCGATAAAAATAATGTTTTCTCATAAGAGAGAATATTGCTTTTTATAATACGAGATGGGGCTTTCTTCTTATTTTTTGCTACAATTATAAGGTTTTGCAGAAAATTGAATTTTTTTATTATAAAAGGATAGAGATATACGACCTGCTATTAATAAAATACCGTGAAAATTATTTATGATTCTCAGTAACGATTTTGAAGTTATAAAAAAATATACGTATTATTAAATTTTTTTAACTCTTGAAATAGTTAAGCATACCATGGTTAATAGTGGAAATAAAGCCATTTTACACGACTAAGCTATAAATTTTTTTTGTGAATAAATACAATAAATCGCACTGATTTATTAATACTAGGCAATTTTTCAGTTTATTAATAAGTTAATTTAATTAATACTATGATATGCCCTTCAAAAATCACTATTCAATATATTAGAAATTCATAAAAAATCTGAAGAAGTCATAATCATATTTTTTGATATATGAGGATATCAACAAAACTTTTAATTCTTTAGTAACAGGTCATATTACAGCTGTTACTGGGTTACCGCATGATGCACATTATTTAAACTAGGTTCAAATCTTTTGTGCTATCCTGTAACTCTATTTCTGATGTATTTTGTAAATGTTTAACAAACGGCGCAGTAGATATTTCTATGAAACATTCATTTTTACACATAAAAAATTACCGTAATTTATCTTATGTGTAAATTTACTTTTTATAGAATTATCTGCTGCGCCGTTTGTGTAGCATTTACAAAATACATCAGAAATAGAGTTACAGGATAGCACAAAAGATTATAACCTAGTTTAAATAATGACCTGTTACTAGAGAATTTAAAGTTGGGTGGATATCCCCATATAATACCATGGTGGTACACATGAAATTGAAAAGGTTCCAAAAATATATAAATTACAATAACTTTTCTGATGAGGATATATTATTCAGATTAATATTATTTTTAAAATTAGATAACATTATTTTCATTTTTAAGAGCATGACGAAGCTTCCAGTCTTCTAATAATATTTCCAATCCTAAGTTATGAATAAACAATGCGTTTAATAACATTTTTTTGCGACAAAGAAAAAATTTGTAAGATTTAACTCGAGTGCGGACAACTCAAGAAACCCACGAAAATACTACATAAAAAGTAATAATACAAACTTTCAATATAATGTATTTTAAGATTAGATTTGTCGAGCTTGATATAATTTCCAATCCAAGTTCATAAAAAATTTACAAGTTCAAATGATTTTTTATTTTAACAAAAATTATTGTATTAACATAGCTTTAGTGCGGACAAGTCATTATATTTGTTTTTCTCATCCGTGCTGAGTAAGTGGCCTATAGCGCATGCGTTTTCGGGGTAGTAAGTAGCTAATAGCGCGCGCTGCGTGTGTTGTTTTTTGAGGGCGTGTGTTTCACAGCTATGTATGATATTATTTTGTATTAAATCACGTAAATACGTTACATTCTGTAAAATAATGTCACGCAAAAGCGTTAATTAATGTAAAATCGTAAAGGTTTATACAAGCGCAGCGCCCTCATACTGTATCTCATCGACCATGTGATGAATTTTATACTCTATCTCGCTTTAACCTCTGACAAAGTAAATCGTATCATCTATTCTTGTATTATTTTTACATCAACGAAATCGTAGTTATTCCGTATATACGTGAAATTGGTGAACTAAAAGTATGTAATTTAATTACAAATAATAGTACCAAAAAGTATTGGAATATACTATTGCGAGTCAGTCGTACGGCAGATATGAGAGAGAGAGAGTCTCGGGCAATGGCGCTACTCGCTACGCTCGTGCGCCAACTTGTCCTCGTGCGCAATAGTCAACTAAACCTTACTCATTACACAATATAGTATTAATTTACGAATTTAAAATGATATTAATGGAATAAAAAAAGCAAAACTCGATTGCTGCAGCTCCAACATCAGATAAATATTAAGGAAAGAAACATAATGAATCACCCAAATTCACAATTTTATAAATTACAACTGAATCACTGGAAAAATAGTTGCTTACAATAGACTTTTCCAAATTTTATGAGTAACGGCTTATAATTGAAATTTCAATATCGGAACGATTCGGAAAACTTGAAAAATTTATCAATTTTCATTTCATAATAGTTCTTAAACATTCTTTAAAGACCAGAAAAATATTTGTTCCGATTCTTTCAGAAATTTTCGGGTCATTTTAACGAGGATATAACTGATGATGATGTAACAAAATTCAACTGCAATAATCACAAATTTTCCAATCGAAAACGTTTTCATAAATAATTTCCATAACTTTATAATTTCCGCGAAAATAATCATAATCTTCATAATTCTGCGAAAATGACGATTTATATAGACTTTTTCATAAATTTAAGTAACTTATAGAAATTTTCTCAAATTCAATTTACTTGTTTTTGTCATAAAAAACGAAAGATAATTAGTCTTAAAGCAGACTTAACGTAGGTAAATATTATTTTTTTATATACGCTTTTCTTATATTCGCCTTCATGTCTGTTTGTTTGTTTGTCTGTCTGTAATCACGCGCTCGATTTCAGGCACTTTTTGACAGATATAAATTCTGGCAATTGGCATAGTCTTTGGTCTTGGATGACAATACAATAATCAGTTGTCATTTTGGTACCTGGACATCCAGGTCGATGATAATGGGTGTGAAAAGTCATCTCCGAGGAAGTATAAATGGGGAGGCTATCTTTGGGTCGAGGCGAGTTTCTCGGGGGTTTTCAGGGTTGCTAAAACCGAATTTGAGATCAAACAATTGCCACAAAGTGATGCATGTTGTCCAGAATACGCATGAACGTCGTCTCCGAGGAAGTACAAGTGGGGAGGCTTTCTCTGGGTCGAGGTGGGTTCCCCGGGGGATTTCGGGGCTGCTAAAACCTAATTCGAGGTTTGAAAGTGAATCTATAATGCATAATAATGATTTAGGATGAAGAGGTCGAACTGGGGTACCAAGTCGCCGATAACGGATGTACCTGAGTGTAATCTTCGAAAAGCCTGGTTGCAATGTAACTCTAAATGATAATAAAAACAATTTTAACTTAAAAATAGGAAATACAAAATTTTAAAAACATGCTTTAAAAATAAAATACAATAATTGAATAAATAGACTAAAAAGTATAAAATAAATAAATTAACTTTCTTGATATTACTTTTATATAGTTTCATTGCAATAATCAATAGAAAATTTTACAACAACAATTTAAAAAGAAAAGTGTAGTTGCTAAAATTTTTTCTAAAATCTTTTTAAGAAATTATTAAAGATAGTATTGAAATTATTATTAGATTTACTGAAAATCAGTGCACACCCTTTTCTTTTATAATTTTTGTTGTAAAATTTTATCTTGATTATTGCAATGAAACTGTATAAAAGTAATTTTAAGAAATTTAATTAATTTATTTAATACTTTTTAGTGCATTTTTTCAATTATTGGTTTTTTTTTTAACAACGTGTTTTCAACATGAAAAAAACATTTTTTTATTTAATTAACCATATTAGATAAACTCAAATATCTTCATATTATAATTTGCAAAATGTGTTATTTATTTAACATAAATTATTGTTCTAAGTATTTATCTAAAGTTTATAGTATTCGAGAAAACAATTCATTACGGAATTCATTAAACAATTCATAGAAAAAAAAATTTTTTTAATTTACATTGTCTCATTTCAACACTTTTATGATTTAGACCTATAAAATTTTTTGTATGTTTTGTGTATGAAAATATATGATTAATCTGTAACTGAAAGAATAATTTATAGACCACCAGTTATTTTATTACCGCAATTAATATAAATGCAAACCTTTGTACAATAATATAAAACTGGCTGACAATTTTTTGAAAAAATTAGGGAACGTAGATATCTGTATAACATAACCTTTTACTTCGGCATTCCGTACTTTTCTCAATAACGTCATTATAAATTTTCTATTTTGAAGTGAAACTTCTTTAGCAACGGTATACACCTCCCATAAGAGACGTATAAAAAATTATACGGGAGTGAATTGATTTCATGACGGTACATGCAACGGAACTAATGAAACGGAAGTGTATATATATATATGAGGGGCGTCCGCGCCTCCTATATGTAAATCAAGGTACTAGATACGTATAAAGAAAAATTCGCGGGACTGACTTGATGTCAAATGCACAGATAGTGGATGAAATTAATGTTTATGTATTTTTCTAACAAAGTTGGGTTTTGTAAAATTTAATTTTCGTTAAAAAGATTCTAATTAAATTCATACCTTACAAATTTTAGACCTCGTAAAAATTTAATTTTAGGAATATTATTTATAAAATAAATTCTCAAATCATTCTAACTGGATCAATAAACCTATAAATACATTGTATTTTATTATGTTATTCATTGTTTTATTGTTCACTCTAAGGATTTAAAATGAACAGTGAAGAAAATTCAGTGGATAGTACAGATGAATTGCTAGCTAGTTTAAGAGTTGGTATAGATGGTGAACCATTACATGATGATGGAAGTCAGGGGACAGCAAATAATGGTACCCATTATGAGTTATCACGATTGAGTAATTCTACAGGAATTACAAATGTTTCAATGGCGCCTTCTGTTTCATTAAGTGATGAGCAAAAAGAAATGTTAGATGTCTGCTGTTAAACTCGTTATTTGGATGGAAAATTTTTCGAAGCAGATTTGACCAAATCAAATGGCGATAAAATCATAGCAAAATGCATGACTTGTAACCAAATTATTCATGGAAATCTTAAAATTTCATCAAATTTTTATCGCTATTTAAAGTTTATTGTTTTTATATGTATATGTTATTAAATTAACTAATTTATTTATTGTTATTGTGACTTGCAAAATTTAAAAAGTAAAAATTGTACTTTTTCAAATATACCTTGATAAAGTCAATATTTAATGGTATGAATTGAAAAAAAATTTTGATGTTTTTTATGACAGTACATTCAAATATAAAGTTAATATTTAGATGAAATATCAAGTATCATGTTTCAATAAATATTTTGTTCAATGATGAATTTTCCCTTATGGATATATAAAATTGAACATTATTTATATTAAAGTTATATACCTTATCAGAAAAAAAGGTCAGCCATGTTGTAGGTGACAATAATACTAAATTTTATCTGTTATAGTAAACACAGAATAAAATGTTGTGTTCACTTTTTTACAATGTCATCAAATTGCTTTTTTAATACCTAGTCCAAAAGTACCATATTTTCTCCTATCATCGAAAATAGAATATGGTATTTTTGGCCTCTTGTTGGAAAATTTGTATTTTCACCTTGAGAGTAAATGAAGAATGACTTTAATTTTATGTGAATTGTCATCCAAGCCAAACAGGAGTTCTTTATTTTTACTCGCTCTAGGTGAAAAATATACTATTTCATACAAAACCAAAAAATTTTAATAATATTAAATGTTTATTTTGTATTAATTTTATGATTTAACATAATTATATTTTTAGAAAAAACATGAAGATAAACTACAAAGCTATCAGCAACATAAAAAATTTAAAAAATTGGATGTTGATGATGAAGATGAAAATGATGTTGTTTATCGACGTGTGACATGTGCTTTTTCTCAAAATACTTTTGAAAAAAATGTTGTTGAGTTTTTATTGAGAAATCAACTTTCTCTTCGTCTAGTTGAAGATTCAGCTTTTCGAAAAATATTTAATGGTTGTATATTTTATATAATATTTTTTTTATTATATTAATGAATAACATTTTATTTAAAATATTTAGATTTTAAAATTAAACATGATGACGCTCCGTTAAAGCATTTGACTCGTTATACTGCTGGAAAAAAAGTTGATGATTTATATTATAAACAATTAGACAAGATTAAAATGGCTTTAGCTAATGCAAACCATGTCTGTAAAACAGCAGATATTTGGACTGGATCGAATAGAAGATTTTTAGGTGTAACTGCTCATTGGGTAAGATGACATGTTATTCACATAAAGTAGTTAAAAAATTACAATAAAATCAAAATTATTTCTATTTTCAGATTGATGATATATCTTTGGAAAGATCAGCAGCTTTAGCTTGTAGACGATTTGAAGGATCGCATACCTTTTCTAATATAGCAGAGCAACTATCTATTATCTATTCGACTTTCGAGCTAACTACTGAAAAAATTGTATCTACAGTTACGGATAATGGGAAAAATTTTGTTAAAGCCTTTAAAGAATTTGGAATAGAAAATCCAGAAAATTAATTTCCAGGTTATTTAAATTGTTATTTTAAATCAATTGTATTAAAAATTAAATAAATAGACATTTAAATTATTGGATGAATATAATCAATTTTTGAATTAAATTAATATTAAATAATAAAGTAAATTAATAACTGTCAATTGTCGGTAGATTTTCTTTAGATTTTATAATTTCTCATGAAACAAAATTTAATCAAACAAATCTAAGTTTATTAAAAAAGCTAATTTTGCTTAAACGTTATAAATATAATAAAAAAAAATGAAAAAATTAAACTTTAAATTTATATGAAAAATTTTTATAAAATCTTAATAAATTTTCAAATTATTATATAAAAATTATTGCAGATGAGGATTCAAATGATTCTGAAGAGGAAATGGAAGAGTTTGAAGAAAATGATGGCGAAGAATCACTGTTTATGAACAGTAACGATAATGTAAATCCTGTAGAAGACGAAGCAATATTTTCAAATATAACACTATCTCGTCATTTTCGATAGGTCAGCCATACCTTGAGTTTGATTGCAACAAAAGTTCTTGTAGACGCAATTGACAGAGTTCCAAATATTAAAAAGTGTCATAAATTTGTCATGGAAAAATGCCAACAATTATGGAAATGTTTAAGATCACCAAAAAAACGAGAAGAAATGAAAAAAATTTTTGAATACAGTTTACAGAGGCCCGTTATAGCAACGCGGAATTCTACGTATGACGCCTTTAAACAAATCATTTCGTTAAAAGAAAAAATTGATGATGAAAGAATTCATGACATGTTGGAATCTTATAAAATCTTAAGAAAAAAAGATTTTGAATTTATTGAAGATTATTTGAAATTGTGTCAACCCCTGGCTTCAGCGATTGATATTTTACAAAGAGAAAAAGATCGTCATTATGGTCATCTTTTACCAACATTGTTGACTATCCAAAAAAAAATGGAATACTTTATCGGCAAATAAAAGTTTGTCTATGTGTGTAATCGTAATAATCGCGATATTATAAAATATATGTAAGCTTACATTGGCTGAGTAATCGCCACTTCATAAATTCTTTTTAAATGTTTCATATTAGAAAATTATCGCGATATTATGAAATATATGAAAGCTTACATTGGCTGAGTAATCGCCACTTCATAAATTCTTTTTAAATGTATCATATTAGAAAATAATCGCGATATTATGAAATATATGAAAGCTTACATTGGCTGAGTAATCGCCACTTAGAAAATTCTTTTTAAATGTTTCATATTAGAAAATAATCGCGATATTATTAAATATCTGAAAACTTACATTGGCTGAGTAATCGACACTTGAAAAGTTATTATTCAAACTCTTGTGTTAAATATGCAATCATGATATTAAAAATTAACCAAAAATGTACATTGGCTGAGTTATCGCCACATATAATATTGTAAATTTTTACCAGCATGAAGTAAATAAATAATTTAAATAAATGACATGAAAAAAATAGTTTTATTACTTTATATAAGGTCTTATCGTATAGAAAAAAATTCAGAAGTCATGCATAAACAGCTATAGAGAACCTGTGTATTTATATGAGCCCACATAATTAATATACGATGTATCCATAGTCCATACACAATATGCATAAATGCGTCTAATTATGTAAATCTTATTCATAGTCAATATATTATCTCCATTTTAATTTATTTTTTTTTATTCGAAAAACTAATTTTCTTATTAGCAAAGGACAGAAATATGATTCTTCCTCTTGAAATATATCTTCATTTTCTATAATTTTGTAATAGTATTAGATATCTCTAATGATTTCAAAGATTTATGTCTATTAAGGAAATAATATTTATAATAAATGATGTTTAAAAATATTACTTTTCATTTTTGTAAAAAATTAAAGTTTCATGATTTCATGTAAATAGCAAGAATGTTTATTGTTCGGTTAAATAAACAAAAATGTTAAAGATGTAATAAAAATTATATGTAAATGCATAACTAATTCAGAATTTCTTTATCTTTGGAATTTGACTTATATAGATTTTAAATGATTAAATTCAAATAAAATGAATTACTAAAATGATTTCTTAACTTTCGTGGTAAGTAAATAATTGCTAAGATTCATAAATTCTCAAATTTTTTAAATAATAGCGCTTATTACCTGTATATCGGAATGATGTTTGATGAAAAAATGTTAAAATTATTCACTAATTACAATAGTAATATGCTTTCTCGGAGTTAAATTTCGCTGGCATTATTTGAACGAAAAATTCATAAATTAGTAGGGATACTACCGTAAATTAATATGCGAGATGATTTGTATGAATGATCTTTATGTATGGGTATCGACTACGAGTAAATCAACATATTTCATGGAACTTGCATGAATCTTAAACAATTGTTATTTTAAAATCTTTTTATTTCTGAGTATTCTCCGACCTAATCAAACAACCTTAGAATCGAAATCTAAAAGAATCTCCAAGTTTCATTTGACGTAGTCCCTGCAAATGTCTGTAAACTTCATAATCGGTATGAAAAATTTTAAAATTCATTCATATAAACGATTTTCAGGTAGCCAGGATCACCTGGATATTGTGAGATGTCATCTCGGGAAACGTACATGTTATCAATAAATAATGACTAAATTTCAAAAGATATTCTTGTAGACAATGTTTATCTTACTCGGAACATCCATGTTTGGCTAGATAACATTTGAAACAACTTCAAAGTAGTTATCAAACTATAAGTTGATTTACAAAAGTTTTAGCTCTAGATGATGTTTAAGTTGTCATTAACACCTAGGTATCCAAAGACGGCGATCGTGGGTACCACAGAATAATAAATAACTATTTTTTAAATATTGTCTACATCGATAAGGTAAAGTATGTATATATATATATATATATATATACATACAATTAAATATGTGTTTGTATGTGTGAGCGTGTGCGTGCGCGTATGAGCTGAAATTAAATGTTCCATATAAACTTGAATAAACCTATGTGTGTGCGTGCAATTCTACGAAATGTCCCTTATGTATATATATATATATATGTTTATATCATGCTTGTGAGTCGACATGAAAAGTCCCACGTACATGAACGCGTGTGTGCATGCATGCGAATTGACATCAAACGTCTCATATATACACTGAAAAATAAGTGGTAGTCCAGGAGTCCCTCGAAGTACTTCTGCTCCACGAAACCGTAAGAATGCTAATGCTTTCTCTCGTGGGGAACGTGACGCCCCACTGTCGAAGCTAACAGCTCTTTTTGTTGTGCATGTGTAATCCCACTCACGTGGGATTTCGTTTGGCGTCATGCGAAGTACTCCTCTCGTCCCACAGTGGCACCACTGTTTTCCCGCAGTGGCACTCTGTGCGCACGAAACGAAAAGAGTATAGTTTCGTTACCGATGGTAGTGCTTCTTTCCCACTTATTTTTCAGTGTATAAACCTAAGGGTACTTAGATATGTGTGTACAAGTTGTCATGAAATGTCCCATATATATATAGAAAAACCTATGCTTGCGAGTACGTGCGAGTTGACATGAAATGTCCTATATATATATATATATATATTATATATATATATATATAAACAAAAAAATTGCGGGTGAACGTGAGCAAGTTGATATGAAATGGACCATATATACATATGCAGAAACCTGTCTGTAAGGTCGTACATGAGTTGACATGAAGAGTCACATGTATATAAAAGCGTGTATGCATGAATGCAAATTGACATGAAACGTCCCATATATGTAAACCTGAAAGAACTCGGATACGTGTGTGAGAGTTGTCATGAAATGTTCCATACGTATAGAAAAGCCTGTGATTATGAGTACATACGAGTTGACATGAAATGTTCCATATGTGTATATATATATATATAATCCTGTGTGTGTGTGTGTGTGCATGCGCATTGGCATGAAATGTCCTATATATATCAACCTGTATGTGCGTGCGTTGAAATTTACATAAAAAATCCCATGTATATTAACGTGTGCGTGCATGAATGAAAATTGACATAAAACGTCCCATATATGAAAACCTTTGAACTCGGATAGGTGTGTGAGAGTTGTCATGAAATGTTTTATATATATAGATAAGCCTGTGATTATGAGTACGTACGAGTTGACATGAAATGTCCTATATATATATATATATAATGCTGTGTGTGTTTGTGCGTGCGCATTGGCATGAAATGTCCCACATATATATATATATAAACCTGTATGTGTGTGCGTTAAAATTTACATAAAAAATCCCAAGTATATTAACGTGTATGTGCATGAATGAAAATTGACATGAAACGTCCCATATATGTGAACCTGAAGGAACTCGGATGGGTGTGTGAGAGTTGTCATGAAATGTTCCATATATATAGAAAAGCCTGTGATTATGAGTACGTACGAGTTGACATGAAATGTCCCATGTATATATATATATATATATATATATATATATATATATATATATATATATAATCCTGTGTGTGTGCGTGCGCATTGGCATGAAATGTCGCATATATATAAACCTGTATATACGTACGTTGAAATTGACATAAAAAATCCCATGTATATTAACGTGTGCGTGCATGCATGCGAATTGACATGAAATGTCCCATATACATGAACCTGTGTGTGCGTGCATTATAATTGACATGAAAAATCCCATGCTTATTAAAGCTTGTGTGCATGCATGCGAATTGACATCAAATGTCTCATATATATAAACCTTTGTCTGCTTGTGTTTCAATTGACACGAAAAATCCCATGAATATTAACGTGTGCGTGCATGCATGCGAAACGACATGGAACGTCCTATTATATATATAAATTATAATATATATATATATATATATATATAAACCTGTCCATGGGTGCGTTCTAGTTGACGTGGAATGTCCTATGTATGTATGTATGTATGATATATATATATATATATATATATATATATATATATATATATCTCTCTAATGAGAACTGATGCTTTTTTTCAAGAAAAGTTTGACATACTTAAATATCATATTCTCTAGCCTAACCTATAATTTTGTAAGTATGTCAAACTTTTTTACTACGTTTTTACTACGTTACTACGTTTTACTACGTTTTTATTAACTCGCTTTGGTGTCTGTCTGTCTGTCTGTCTGTCTGTTCGGTACGAATTTTGCAACCGATTGTAAACTAACTTCCTGATGAGCTAGAGACTTGAAATTTTAAATATAGCTCGGAACTGGATGACAATGCAATATTATAAAAAAAATATATATATCTATCGAACAATATATTAATATATTCAATCATATACGGAGATGTTGGCAAAATTGAAGATTTGAAGATTTTATATATAGATACACTTTTAACATTAGTGTCTAAACATCTTCGAAAATTTTAAAAATCTTCTTTTGATATATTAATATATTAATATATTAATATATTAATATATCAAATATAGTAATATATTAATATATTAATATATTAATATATTAATATATTAATATATTACTATATTAATATATTAATATATCAAATATATTAATATATTAATATATTAATATATCAAATATATTAATATATTAATATATTCAATATTATATTTTGCATGCATTGTTGGATAATATAATTAAATATATATTCCCACCGAAAAATATATTAATACAATTATATACGGAGATATTGGAAAAATTGAAATTTTGAAGATTTTATATATAGATATACTTTTAACATTAGTGTCTAACCATCTTCGAAAATTTTTAAAATTCTTTAACTTCTCATATTGCAATTAGACATAAATTACAGCATTTTGTATTGTACATATAAAATTTGAGACTGTATTTTATTCATTTTATGGTCTATCAATGCATAAAACAATAAATTTTGGTTGAATTTCTAATAGCGTCATTATCGTCAAAATGGCGGGAAACTCAGCATGCGATTACGTGTTCTCTAAAAAAATAGATGAAACACGTTTTAGTCCCTTGATAACAATATATATGCTATATAATATGCACTGTTGGACAACACGATAAAATTTATATATATATACATATTAATATATTTAGAGGGATATACTCATGAAATTAAGTTTTTTAAAATTTTTGAAAATATTATATATTTAGGATACTCATAATGTTAAAATTTTCAATCTACCACGTTTTTAATTGAACTAAAAAGTATAAAATAATATTAAAATAAAAAAAAAACTTTTTAATGTACTACGTTTTTATAATGAACCAAAAAGTATAAAATAATGTGTAATGAAATGAAAAGTGAATAATGATTTGAAATAAAAAAACGTGGGGCGCATACAATACATAATAATAAACATGCGCCCCACGTTTTTTTATTTCAAATCATTATTCACTTTTCATTTCATTACACATTATTTTATACTTTTTGGTTCATTATAAAAACGTAGTACATTAAAAAGTTTTTTTTTTATTTTTAATATTATTTGGAAACAAAGCCTCAGAATTAATTTGTCCTCATCAAAAAAAATATTGATTTTCACTGTACAAGTTGCGGATAACTTTTAATCTTTATCAATGATCTTTAGTTTTTCCAAAAATCTACATTGTTCAATTAGACAAGGATAGAGAAATCCAGCGTCCTCTTAGCGGTAGTTTAAATGCTGTATGCACGGTTTTTCCATCGACTAATGAATTCGCTGCTATAGTTGTCCAAGCTACACATAAATAATGTATAGTATGATATTTAAAATAAACTATTTAAACGTTAAGTAAATAACTTTTTCCACTTCCACCTGGTCCATAAAAATCTATAAAAATATATTTTTCTTTACTTTGATTGTTTAAACTTTTCCTAGTAGAGTTGAATATTTGCCTTTGTTTATCATTTGAAGAATTTATTTTCATTCCCAATTCATTAAGAATATTATTATTATGATTTGAAATTGTTTGATTATTATCTTTTTCTATAAATGTGCTCATATTAGGTAAATTAAAATCGTTTGAAGAAAATTCATTGCTTGCAAATTATTTTTTATAACATTTAATGCAAAATTTTTACCTATACTTTTTTCGTATTTAGGATGGTATGACTTATCTTTATACTTTTCATATAAATCTCGTGCATTTATAGGATTATGAAAAACGCAAATGAAAGCAAATAATTCATAGAGAAAATAAAGGAATTCTGTTAAAGATGCTCTTATCTGTAATTCTTTCTGTAAATTTACTTTCGAGAATAATTTTGACACCATCATTTTTACGTTTGTATAGTGGATATCCATTGGATTTAAACGTTGTTGTATTATTGAATTTTTTTGGAAAATTTTTAGTACATTGTTTCGTATTTTTATCCATACATGGACAATTTATATTTTGCATACCACAGGGACCGCGTATCATAAATTTCTCAACAATACTATATAATTTTGGATAAATATCTCTATTTGGGATTCCCGCACTTATTATTTTATCAACTTTTTCGGGAATATCAAATTAATTATTTTTATCTAAGAGTAACAACATATGCATATGCGGTATTCCTCGTTTTTCAAATTCAATTACGGAACTTCATGCAATACATTTTCCTAATATTTCCTTTTTTATTACTAAATTTTTGAATACTTCTACTTTTTGATAAAATACTTTTGTTATAATATCTCGTCTATCTATTACATTTTCATAAATTTCCAAGTTTTCAGTTATTCCTTTCCAATGTGGGTTAAAGGTCATAGTCACAAAAAGGTCAGATTTATCATGATGATTTACAAGTGTTATTGAGTCAATGTAATTTTGTTTTAAAAATTAATTGAGGACTCCCTGTAAAGTTTGACGGTAATATTACCATTTTTCCAATTTTTGAAGAATCCAATTCTTTTTTGTTATGTAAATAGTCCATAACACTCTTGTAACAATCACTTTTTAATACGTTTTGGTTATTTCGTATGAAATATAATCTGAAGGTCTTAACGTTTTCGAACACATCAACAATGAATTGTTAAAATAATTTTCCCTAATTGAGGAATGGATTAAATTTATTTCTAACACTAAATCTATAATTATGAAATTTCAAATTTGAAATATTAGATTTTCCAAATTTACTTTTCATATTTGGCATCCATCCTAAACCACCATTGTGATAAATAAGCGGATATGTCACAGTATCTAAATTTTTGCTAATTGTCTGTATACTCATTGGTTTATCATACTTACAAGGAGAGTGTTTCACCTTCGGGTCACCATTTTTGCTCAAATTTTGGGAATGTTTTCCGGATGCAGAAACATGGAGAAAGCCAAAATTTTGGAGACCAACGCTTAATATTTCTCTAGTTACAGACCATTGAAGAAAATCACTAAAAAAGTCACTAGATTTTCAAAAGCTTATAGTATCTCAGCATTGTTAGTTAGAAACTTATACCTTCTTTTAAATGAAAGCTGAGCTCAAATCGTTTCAAAATAGCACCTCAAAATATTATTTTTTCCCAAAGATAGAGCATAACCCTTTCAGAACCAATGTACATTACAATGTACATTGACATTTTTTGTTTTTTTTTAAATTGTGCAAAAGTGGCTTCAAATTTTGTAAAAAAAATATGTGTATTAGATTGAAGTGAACTATTTCCGATCTCAAACTGAGGGCTTAAGTTATTATATCTTTGATAGAAACTGAGAAAACTTGAAAAGAAAAAAAAAAAAAAATTTTTTTATCGCAAAAATTGCTTAAAAAATGAACACTTATCATCGCTAAATGGTTATCAGAACTTTTCATGATGAAATAATAATTCCGTTCTGAAAGGGATAATAAAGATTGGATCTGAATTTTTCGTTTGAATCATTAATTAATAATAAAAGCTAAAATTGAGTTCAATCTTTATTACGCTATAACGTAAGTAAATGACAATATCACGTTCAATAGGAGGAAGATCGTCTTCTCCAACATATACTATTGTAACTTTATTACAGATAGGTAGATTATATCTATTTTTATCCAAATTATTATTGCGGACAGTAGACATAGTAACAGTTCTTGGAGGACAATAGATTTTTGCACATAATTGAAGTTCTTCAATAAAAATTGAAGAAAAGCAACCCAATAAATATAAAGAGAAATTGAAAAATACTAAAATAACAAAAATGAAATCAAAGATAAAAAAGGGTACTGATAAAATGGAACAAATACGTACAAATAAAGCTACACGTAAGAAAAAAGCTTACATAAAAATGAAAGAAGAACAACCAAATAAATATAAAATAAATTGAAAATATTAAGATATAAGAAATAAAATTAATTGAAAATAGAGATACTAAAATATTGAAAAAATTGCATGAAAAAGAAAAATTACGCAAAAAAGAGACTTATTGGCATTGAAAAATTAACGTACGCGATCTGGCTCAATGAACTATAGCAATGGCGGTTGTGGCTTACTAAGCTTGCGTCGTCGGTTTGTTTATGTATCAAAGTAACTGTATTTTTAAAGTAATTTGAAATCACTTTATTTGTAATTTGCTTGTATAAGAAGCTATAAATTGTGTAATTAAATTTAAAATAAATTTTAAAAGTGGTTATTTAGCTAATATGGATGTTTCATGTCAAAATCGTAAAACTAAATGTAAAAATAAGTTTTGCGTGACAAACTGTTGCTCCAGAAAGGATAAAGATACAAACTTGAGTTTTCATGCACTTTCAAAAACTGGAGTTACTATTACTAGAGTGAATATGTTCGGAAAAATAGAAAATGTAGATAAACGAGCTGAATGGTTACGAAAATTGAATAAACAAGATGTTAATCAAGACTTATTTGTTTGTTCAAAACACTTTAAGCCAGATGATTACTATTTAGCACGTAAGTTTTTATTTAGTGAAAAAGATTTTAAATGTTTTTGGAGTAATGCAAAAATATTATATTTACAGGTTATGATATAACTCATAAAGCACGAAGATTATTAAAGAGTGCTGTTCCATCTCTTGTAAATGAATCAGAAAGTCAAAAACGAAAAAAGGCTGTAAATGTATTGCGTAAAGAAAGATGGGTAAGTACAAGATTAATTATCATTTTAAGTTCGTATCAAATATTGATTAATTTTAGAAATATTATCATTTTTGCAGGCTAGAAGAGAATCAATATTGAAAAAAGAAAAAAGAACAATAAAAAACAAAACTACAAGTATCGAAGCAGTTACTTCAGGATCTGAATGCAATGTTATTAATTGTGATGAAAATGTTGAAGTAGTCAATGATGTATTCAAAGGTAGCGAATGCGATGAAAATATTATCCCTACAAATGTAGTTAAGCCTGAACCACCTTATCATGATGAAAACTGTGAAGCTTTACGAAGAGAATTAGATAATGTGACTTCTAATGATGTATCGACTGATGATATTTCTGATAGACAGATATCTAATAAGTGGGATACTACCTCAAATCAAAGTCCTGAACCTGCTGTTGACAGTGATATTACAAATAATGGTTTCTCAACAAAAAGTGTGCAAGTCAATAGTGATGTTTTTCTTTTAACATTGTCATCGTTTATTAAATCTGAAAGTGATTTAATAACAATGTGCAACATTAAAAGTTTTAGTATTTTTGATGAACTGACAAAAATAATGAATGACACGTATCCTGTAAAGAAAATACATTCATTGAGTACTCGTGATAGTATTATTTTAACAACTGCAAAATTTAAACTTGATATATCTTTTAATGCATTGGCTGTTCTATTTAATTTAGTTACAGAAGTCACTATTAGAAATACTTTTTATGACACTGTAAAAAAATTAGCAACGATACTACAATGTGTTATTTCAAGAGTATCAAAGGATGAAATCAAGCGTAACATGCCTCAGTGTTTTAACAAATTTCAAGAAACAACATCAGTTCTAGATTGCACTGAAATAAAAATTCAGACATCAAAATGCTTGAAATGTAAGATTAAATTTTACTCTTATTATAAAAGTCATTTAACTGTTAAGTTTATGACTGAGGTTACTCCAGCAGGTTTAATAACCTATGTTAGCGAATCCTTTGGTGGACAAGCATCAGATAAGGCTATTTTCAATCATAGTGGAATTCTCAAGCATTTAGAGAGTACAAGAGATGCAGTGATGGTTGATCGAGGATTTTTAATTGATGATGAATGTTTACAAAAGAGAATTAAACTTATGAGACCTCCATTTATGAAGAATAATAAACAATTATCAGAAGCTGAATCTATTGAAAATAAAAAAATTTCTTGTGCATGGGTACACATAGAACGGGTAAACCAGAGGATAAAACAATTTCAAATTTTAAACAATAATTTTCCTTGGCACATGATTAACTACATTGATGATATTTTTGTTATTTGTTGTGATTTGCTCAACTTGGAGACCCCTGTACTTGCTGATGATAAGTTTTAAAATATTATGCTGTAATAAAATGTAAAATATATGAAATATCTTAATTAAAAATTGTAATATAATTTTTTATAAAAAAATTAACTTTTTTAATTATTTTAAGTGAACAATTTTATTTTTTTTTCAAATTAAAACAAAAAAAATTTACATAACCATATATATTAAGAAGGGGCCGAACTATCTGTCTTTGTCTAATAGCGTTTTTCATCATTTATGTAGACACTATCCGGTGTAATAAGAAAAAAATAGCAGCCCCCGCTAGATATTAGTATAATAAGTAAATTTTGTAATAACAAACAAATTTTTTTACTGCGTAGTTTTTGAATAATTAGAGACCTACCAAAAAAAGATAGGTTATATTCTAGATGGCTAGTAGGTCTCTAATTAGTCAAAAACTATGCGGTAAAAAATTTGATTGCTATTACAAAATTTACTGATTATACTAATATCTAGCGGGGCCTGCTATTTTTTTCTTGTTATAAAGGATAGTTTTTATATAAATAATGAAAAACGCTATTAGACAGAGACAGATAGTTCGGCCCCTTCTTAAATCTTTTCCTTATTTACTAATTAAAATACTAGTTTTCTCTGATATTATTACATATTTCATGTAACATTTCCTCAAAATAGTTCCTTTTCAATTTCATTAATAAATCTTGCACATACACTCTATCATAACTAATATCAATAATTTTTATGGTGTCTGAGATACTCAAATACACAACAAAATCACAGTTCTTCAAGTTTAACAGTGCCATTCCACACTGAATTTGTGAATAATACTGATGTCTCTTTTTGACGATCACTCCACTACCTTCTTCTTTTACAAAATGCATTGTTTTGTTAATACTTCATTAGAAGTATTTTCAAGTTCGAAGGGGCATTTGATTTTTAATAATCTAGAAACATTGTTATTCTTAATAACTATGCCATCCGGTGAATAGGGTAGCTATGGTTCAGTCTTCGAAACTATAAGACCACATTCTCCAACAAATACATTCTTTTCTTTTATATACTTATTTCTTGCAACACTTTCATATTTATTTCCATGACGTACATACTTGTTCGTAAATTCTTTGGCCCAGAAATGCTTTCGTGCTTTATTTGACCAATCATCTTTGGATTACGTATAAATACTATGACACCTGCAAAAGAAAAATTTATATTCCTTGTCACATTTAAAATTAGTTATATTACAATTTGTATTACCTGCTACATGTGATTCTAAATTTCCTTTCTTCAATCCATTTAGTTTTACAATCTTTAGTTTCCATCGCAGTTTTATATACATCCTTGCAAATAATTTTGCTTTCATATACATGTTTACAACAATTAAGTAATTGATAGTCATAAACTTTTAAAAGTCCAGCTCCTTACAGCAACAGCATTGTCAATAACACATTTAGCGTTATTTTCTTTTGTGGATTGACTATCAGTTACATTAGTCTGAATTTCTTTAAAAGGAACTCTTGACGCAGGTTCAATATTTATTTTATTAACAGGGTTATATTCATTTATAGATGGTTCTAGACTAAGACCACGGTAGCTGTAGAAAAAAAATATTTTTTTAAACTAATTATATTAAACTAAAATTAATAATTATATAAAACTATACATACTGATGCTTGCTAAGTGCTGTATTTTCTTTGCAATGTATGAGTCGATTCCTTATGCTTTCTTGTGCATTATTTAATAAAATAGGTAATCTTTCTTGATTGACATAGCAAAACGTTTTTGTAGGTTGAGCTTCAAATTGCTCCAAAACAGGCTGTTTGTGTTTTTTCCACAAGCACTTTTTATCAGTTGATGATATCAACTCAAATTTATTTAAATTACACCTAAATAATTATTAAAATTATTAAGACATATTTCGTAACATCAACAATAAAAAGTACCTATAAAAGAATAATTACCTATTGCAATAAAGCAAAACTGCTACAATATGTTTACATGACTGACTAGCACCAGCCTTGCAAGAACAAGCCATTTTAGATATTCTGACAATACACTCGTCATCTGAATCACTTTTTGATAACTTTTGAATGATTAATGTGCCAGTTATTGTATGTGGATCAACTGTAAGAGCACTTGTTTGAAGACAAAGAGCATAAAGTTCAATATTCGCAGGAGTTTTTGAGCTTGCACCACACATAATAATTAATCCAGAATTTATTAATTTTTGGCCTTCAATCAGGTTTCTTGATGAGGGAGTGGCCCTTGTGAATGTACACAGTGTATCAAGATTTAAACTCAACATTTTAATAACTATCAATTTTTAATAATTCACTATTTAATATAAAACATGTACATAAACACATTTAAAAGAGTATAGTTACAACGGCCATATTGTTTTTGCAACCGTAGCGCCTCTCGACCCACGGTGGTATTTTTCATTGCCAATAGAAAAGTTATTAGTGAACAATATAATGAATATGAGAGAATGGTACAAATTAAAAATAAAAAATTGGAAAATGTCGATATTATTAAGAAAACACAAGTGAAAAATGATTGTTACCAATTAAAAGAATCACGCACAATGTGTAAACAAATAGAAATTGATGACAATAAAATGTTAATAATGATACTACAATAAATAAACCAATAGATGAAAAAAAGCGAAAACATAAATATAATTCTTATCAATTAAAGACATTATTCATTAAGTGCAAACGATTAAAAATTGAAGACAATAATTATAATGAAAATTACAATAATAATAATCATAATAACAATCATAATATTGTATTGAACAAAGTTATTGATGAAACAATAAAGGGCAAAGTAGAAAAAAATTGAAGAAATTAAATAAAAAAATTTTAACTGAAAATATTAATTTGAAACTGATTGGTTGTATAGCAAATATATATTTCGATGAAAAGCTCGTATATGAAAATAACATTGGTTCCATGACAAATACATGTATTTATTGTGATGCAAAACATTTTGCTTTCGGATATACTAAAAGTAACAATTTCTCCAATTGTTGTCATAAACGTAAAGTAGAATTGTTAGAAAATCCTCCTTACCCAGAACAATTAAAGTTTTTAGCAACTGAATTAACGGAAGAAATTATTGATTTTCGACAAAATGTTAGGTTGTACAATGATGCTTTAGCATTCGCAAATTTTGGTGCTCATTTTGATACATTGCCAGGTCAAGGACCACAAGTTATTAGAATATGTGGACAAAATTTACCATAATGTATATGCGTTACATCCTAATAAAGATAAAGCACGTAAATATGGACAATTATATATTTTAGATAATGAAATGGCAACGATTGAACGGAATAATTCTAATATAAATTTAACATCATTAAAACATTTAGATATCTTGATAAGATACATTAACCCTCATGCTAAAGCCTATAAAATGATGCATAAAGTAGAAGAAGAAGAAATTCAATAATGTGCAAAAATCTATTGTCTTTCAAGAACTGTTACTATGTCTACTGTCCGCAATAATAATTTGGATAAAAATAGATATAATCTACCTACCTGTAATAAAGTTGCAATAGTATATGTTGGAGAAGACGATCTTCCTCCTATTGAACGTGATATTGTCATTTACTCTAACAAGGAGAGTGTTTCACCTTCAGGTCTCCATTTTTGCTCAAATTTTGGGAATGTTTTCCGGATGCAGAAATATGAACAAAGCCAAAATTTTAGAGGCCAACGCTCAATATTTCCCTAGTTACAGGCCATTGAAGAAAATCACTAAAAAAGTCACTAGATTTTCAAAAGCTTATGGTATCTCAGCATTGTTAGCTAGAAGCTTAAACCTTTCTTAAATGAAAGCTGAGCTGAAATCCTTTCAAATTGTAGTTATAGCATATCAAAATATTATTTTTTCGCAAAGTTATAGCGTAATAAAGATTGAACTCAATTTTAGCTTTTATTATTAATTAATGTTTGAAACGAAAAATTCAGATCCAATCTTTATTACGCTCTAACTTTGGGAAAAAATAATATTTTGAGATGCTATAGGTGCTATTTTAAAAGGATTTGAGCTCAGCTTTCATTTAAAAGAAGGTATAAGTTTCTAGCTAACAATGCTGAGATACTATTAGCTTTTGAAAATCTAGTGACTTTTTAGTGATTTTCTTCAAATTCTTATGCTTAATCTAACTCTTCAAATTTTTATCATTCGATAGGGATATGAGGATGCAGGTATCAAGAGAAGTCATCTATTTATGCCTCTCGTATCGACAAGTAGCGCGTGAATTCACAACGCATATTTTGTATGTACACTTGCAGATACGTGCATGAACCAAGTCAAAGACTTTGCGATCAGCACGTAAATCCAAGGTTTATGAATTTACCTTTTCGGCTATTACATTTTATATTTTAATTAGTGAAGGTACAACACTTCACTCACATAATTAATATATTAAATAACTAAGATTTATTAAATAAAACCGCGGACTTTACACGCGTATATTTAATAATAATCTTATCTAAGTTCACACAGGTACGGAGCACTTAATTTGTGCTCTTTCGCTGTCCTTTGAGCTTGTATAAGAAAGATTTTATTTGACTCGTTATTATTTTTAAGAGACTTTATTAGAAGAGCATCGACACAAGAGTGCCTTTGCTCTCATCATCAATTTCACAGGATACATCGGTTTTTCGGCGCTGCCATACCGCGGGTATCATCTCCCATCTTTCGCAGTCCCACTCCTTGTTAACGCTACAAGAGAGAGGGATATATGTACAATCGAACTTATATGTTTAATATACGAGATCGTACGTTTATCACTGAGCCCGCATGTATGTTTTGCTAACATGGGCGTATACGTGCGCGCTCGTGAAGACGCGAACGGTTCTTTTAATATCCCCTCTCGCTACTGATTGAGACGATGTTCATCTTAATGCGAAACACTCTAATGCGGTCTCAATATATATATATATATATATATATATATATATATATATATATATATATATATATATATATATATATTTATTTTGAAGTTAATAAAAAATAGAAGAAAATAAGCCCTCAAAAAGCAATTTCTGAAGTGGCAAACAATGAGTAATTTCAATTACCATGTAATACGTGTAAGAACAAATAGAAAACTTCAAAATTTAAGTCTGTAAAAAATCATGCTAACTTTCTTCTTCATTCACAGCAAGAAGTACTCCCATAAATTTCTCTCTAAAACATCAGAATTTTCAGTAAAAAAATCATAAAGTTGGTACTTTTCCAAAAATTTTAAAAAATTTCTAAATTTCAAGGATCTATGGCTCTTTATCCTTTCAATCTAAATCCTTGAAAATTTTTTGACACATTTTGGGTAATAAATAGAATATATTCTCAGAGTTTCAGCGATTTTTATTTTTTTGTTCTTCCAGTTAGTGTGAAATGTCCTATATATATATATATATATATATATATATATATATATATGGGACATTTCAAAATCCTTTAGTACTTTTTCAAAAATTTTAAAAAATTCCTAAATTTCAAGGATCTATGGCTCTTTATCCTTTCAATCTAAATCCTTGAAAATTTTTTGACACAATTTGGGTAATACACAGAAACTCTGAGAATATATTCTGTTTATTACCCAAAATGTGTCAAAAAATTTTCAAGGATTTAAATTGAAAGGATAAAGAGCCACAGATCCTTGAAATTTAGAAATTTTTTAAAATTTTTGGAAAAGTACCAACTTTATGATTTTTTTACTGAAAATTCTGATGTTTTAGAGAGAAATTTATGGAAGTACTTCTTGCTGTGCATGAAGAAGAAAGTTAGCATGATTTTTTACAGACTTAAATTTTGAAGTTTTCTATTTGTTCTTACATGTATTACATGGTAATTGAAATTACTCATTGTTTGCCACTTGAGAAATTGCTTTTCGAGGGCTTATTTTCTTCTATTTTTTATTAACTTCAAAATAAATTTTGGATTGCTTAAGAAAGAGCCACTAATAAGGAGTTATATTTTGACATCTGAAAACCTATCTCAAAGTTAGAGCAAAATCCGTGATCCGGAGATGTGATACTCTCCTAGTCAGTTGAATTTTCATATATTATATTATTATGTGGCTGATTCCATTCAGATTCATGCAGGCCGTCACTGATCGAATTTTTTATTTCTTCCAAGTAATAAAAATACCTTCTTTAATGTATATGAAGATGAAATTTACCTCGTAGAACGCTCAAAAACTTTTTTTATTACTACAGCAATTTTAGTGTTGGATATAAAAACGAAAATTCAAAAATTGAAAATGAACCTCTACTTTTAAATGACTATAGCTATGTTTTGGGCGTTCTTTTAACAAAAATGTGCAAAATTCTGTCTAGTTTTAAATGCGATCTCGATTGTTGTAATAAAATATTATCTCACTGAGTTATTTACGAAAAACCGAAAAAAGTGATTTTTTTCAAACACGATCTTCTCAAATACTATATATTTTTTTTTTTTTAATTTTTATATGATTTTATACATAAAAAATACTAACTTTCAGAGTAGGTGAGAATATGAGATTTCACCTTATTTTTTTTTAACAGATTTTTGAACGTTTTTTTTATATTTTCGATTTTAAAACATTGATATCATGGCGCATCGTACTATTTTTCCAACTATACGTGTTGTTACAACTATTTTCATGCTTTTATTTATTAATATAACAAAAATATCAACAATCATATTTAAAATAATCTCCGGATCGAATATTTTGATCAATTAGAACCAGAGTTATGACGATTTGAAGTTTAAAAAAAAAATGCTGAAACTTTAAAAAAATATATTTACTTTGAATTTCGAATTTTTAATTTGAATTTTGAATTTTGAAAAGATGAATCTTTTAAATACTTCAATATATTATTTGGTCATTTTCAATGAACAAATAATATGCGATACAATTAAGAAATGAACACTAATGAATTGAGAACTAATGTGAATAAAAAAATCCGAATTTGAATAAAACATTTCAATTTACTTCTTGTCACTCATGTCTCGAAGTTTTGGCAGTGTAGATTTGGTTTCGTTCACTTTTCCAACAGTGAATCTTTTGAATACCTTTAATTTCTTTTGCATTTCCTAACCATTCCATTTTTTTTATCTGTCGAAAAACTTCTAACTCATCCTTGTGGATAACAAGAATGTTAATCGACAGAGTATATTTTGACACGTGAGAGGCGAAATTTGCAGCGTTTCTAATAAAATCTGCACTCTTCTTGGACAGATTATGCGTAGTAGCATAATGTTTAACTAAACCACCAATACCGTCACAAGCGCCTTTACCATGACCTGTTGCAGAAAAAAGCCATTTTCTGTTTACTTTTGAGTTTTGAAGCTCATAGAATTGATATCTATTTTTAAAATGACTGGCAGCTCCATCGGAAATGGTTATGATTTCATCAAGATCTTGCGCATTATGTTTTTGTTTTAAATTGTCGATACTTAAATTTATAGCCATTAATGCATGAGACAAATCATGTTTAATATCGTCAGAGATGGTGACATAACTGACTGTTTCATCATTTCCAAAATAGCATACTGACGTAAATATTGATATTTGGTTTTTACTATAATGATAGCTTCGAATTTCATTTTGGAGCAGAACTGTCCAATTTTCTGCAAAATCGACATGAATAACTAATTAGAAGTCATTATTCTTCGCTAAAAGTTTAACCTCTTCAATTGCTATACGTTGAATTTCTTTAACCAATTTATGAGCACTTACAGTGAGAGCGCGCTCTCTTAACTCTATTAAGAAATTTTCAATTGTGCTAGTTTTATTCAGTAAATTTGATTTTTCCCAAACACCATGAATTATATCTTCATATAAATCTTCTTCTGTCAAATAAATTACTTGTAAATCAATAGAATCTCCAATGGGATATTCTTAACATTCTCTTAGTATACATTTCATATCATCTTTTGAACAAAAAGTGAAAAACATATTTTCAATTCCAAATCTGCAATGTCTTGTTTATTCTCTTTTTTATAATTATTCAAAGCATCTAACATAAGTTTAAGATTCTCGCAGTAAACGCAAAGACACGAATTGGTGGGTGGATGTGATATAACCCACTTTGGTCTTAAAGCGTAGAATGTTGATTTACCAATTTTTGTTTTCATTTCAGGATTTTCGTCTTTAAGAGGCGGTCGGGTCTATTTCGCTGCTACATATAGGGTGGCGCTGCGGTCAGGTGAGAGAAATCTATTGAATATTTTTTATACAGCTACTTACAATTTTCTGAGACGAAAATATACTTTTAATGTTGTCATTTCCTCTAGCCATATATATGTAGAATAATTATTAATACTTATCTTGTTTGAAAAGTCTAAAATATTGTTATAAAGCGAAAGATGCGATACAACGTAGGACCGATGTAAACATACGTGCACCTTCCTTTAGTGCGACAGAGAGAGCAATACTAAAGAATGATGTATACTAATGTTTGCGTCGGCTCTACCTCGCACCGCATTTTTTGCTTTATAACAACATTTTAGACTTTTCAAACGAGATCAATATTAATAATTATTTTACATATATATAGCTAGAGGAAATGACAACATTAAAAGTATATTGTCGTCTCGGAAAATTGTAAATGGCTGTATTAAAAATATTTAATAGATTTCTCTCACCTGACCGCAGCGCCACCCTATATGCTGCGGAGAAATAGACTCGACCGCCTCTTAAATAATTGATATATTTCTTTTATACTTCGCGTAAGAAAGCGTTTGACTTTTTTAGTTTTTATACCATTTTCTTTGATAGATACTGTGTCGCTTTTATTCGCACTTTGACGAGAACAATTAAAATCATCGTTCAGATAATAATCCTTTACTTTCATTAAAATTCCACTATCCAAAGAATGGCCACAATAGTTCTCAGACTGCTTGTAAATTTTTTTATTATTTACCAATGATCGTGCTTGATCAATCATATAAATAGTTACATTTAGTAAAACTGATAATAAATAATCTTTGGAAATATCACTTGGTATAATACTCAACAATCACACTTTCTCAAGAAAATTTGAACAATTATCTAATGCAATTTTAATATTCTCAATCCATTTATCATTTGTTTTACATTCATTATTTTCATGCAATGCGGGCAAATCCGTTATATCGTAGACTTTCATCATTTTACTTGCTATTTGTGAATCAAATGCATCGTTCATTTGTTTTTTTTTCGAAGAACATAAGATTCTCGCATCTTGATATTGATACTTTGAGGCATTTTAATTGGTCAAATGTTTAATTTCAAATTACTTGAAGTCTTGTTGAGCTGTTCTACCACAGCCTCACTATGAATAAAATCTTCCGAAGATTGTTGACTGCTTGAAGTCGATGAAATAGGCGCATTTTTCACTTAATCTAATAATATTTTGTAACACGAAGGGCATACTTTATCTTCTCTGGAGAAAAAATTATTTGGATACAAGCGCTTCAAAGGCTTCGTTAGATCACCTAATTCTCTAAGCGGACTTTTGGAGCAATCATAAACAACTTTTTTGTGCCTTTCTTTTAAATCCTTGCACTTTATTTTAACAATCAGTGATGCTATTATTGATATTCTGTTCAATGACAGATCGAAAAAAATAATTTTTCTTAAATATCTTTATTTTTTATCTTCCTTTTCTTATATTTTTAAACGCGTTAAGTCGTTAATGAGAATGCAAAGAACGAATCATCGTAACCTAGTGGTGACATGCGTAAACTTCCTACAAAATAAATTCGAATTCTCGGCGCGAAAGTCGAACTAATAAAAAAATTATATTCTCCAACAAAAAAGATTTTTATTATAATAATGTACCATAAAAAGAGGATAAATGGTTATGTATTCTTTCATCAAAATAACTTTTTTTTTTTAATTAAAAAATTTATATTTTCAGATTTTAATCTTTAACGAAAATTGCGTTTCCTCAATGTAAATATCATATTTATTTTAAGTTTCAGCATTTTTTTTTTAAACTTTAAATCATAACTTTGGTTCTAATTGATCAAAATATTCGAACCAGAGTTTATTTCAATAATTATTGTTGATATTTTTGTTATATTAATAAATAAAAGCATAAAAATAGTTGTAACAACATGTATAGTTGGAAAAATAGTACGATGCACCATGATATTAATGTTTTAAAATCGAAAATATAAAAAAAAAACGTTCAAAAATCTGTTAAAAAAAAATAAGGCAAAATCGCATATTCTCACCTTTCCTGAAAGTTAGTATTTTTTATGTATAAAATAATATAGAAATTTAAAGAAAAAAAAATATAGTTTTTGAGAAGATCGTGATTAAAAAAAATCGCTTTTTTCGGTTTTTCGTAAATAACTCAGTGAGATAATATTTTATTACAATAATCGAGATTGCATTTAAAACAAGACAGAGTTTCGCACATTTTCGTTAAAAGAACGCACAAAAAGGTTCAAAATTGACGGAGCTATAGTCATTTGAAAGTAGAGGTTCATTTTCAATTTTCGAATTTTTGTTTTTACATCCAACACTAAAATTGCTGTAGTGAAAAAAAATTTTCTGAGAGTTCTACGAGGTAAATTTCATCTTCATATACATAATAGAAGGTATTTTTATTACTTAAAAAAAAAAAAATTCGATAAGTGACGGCCTGCATGAATCTGAATGGAATCAGGCATGTATAAATTAGCCAATTTTAAAATAAAAAAGAATTGCCACAACTTATGAATATTGATATTGCAATTTTATACTTAATTAAATTTTCATATTCTCATTAAAAAGATTAATTAAAGTTACAATATGCATAAAAATTGTTTAAATACAAATTATATCATGATGAATTAAAAATTTGTTCTACTAAATTGCATTAAAATCAATGAAAAAATAAGATAGGAATTCATACTTTTTAATCACGTGTTTCAATCACAAAACATGAAATAATCGTAAACAGTATTTGATGTTTATTAGAACTAGCAACTGCCCGGAGAAAGGAAAGTACTGGTAAATAGGTTAAAATCAAGTATATCTAAGTTATGTACTAAGGTACTTAAAAAAAGAGTGGCGATATAATTTTAATTAGTACTATAGCTTAAATTTTAGAGGCCAATGTTGGTACTATTATATTATGAAGTAAGAGCATAAATTTGCGATGCTTAGTGTCTTTTTTTGGTACTAATACTGATATTTCACCTACTCGATTCAAGGACAATATTTCGCAGAAAATGTAATCATTAATCTTTTTTCGGGCGGCATTTCCTGTTACTAAAATTAAAAATTATTAAATATAGAATAATTTACATAATATATGACACAAAATTACTAATAATTAATATTTCAATTCGTGATATTTAAGGAATAAACGATACATGTTTACATTCCATATTCCGTTTTAAAATAGTTACTTTTGAAATTTAAATTAATTATTAGTAATTTAAAATTGATATATATATATATATATATATATATATATATTATATGATTTACACTATATTGATCAACTGTTGAAAGTTGTTACACAATTTAATGAGTTTCACGTTAATAGGTATTAATTATATTGAAGTTTTTTGCTTCTAACGTCGCTTGTTAGAATTTTCTTGTATTATATTATTATGTATAAAGGACCAATTTTAAGTAAATAAGAATCAATTAATTAAAGTTAATTTTGAGTACTAAATAAAATTGAAAATAATTTGATGAAACATAATGTAAAAATATATGTACACATGTGCTTAAAGTAAAAAAGCGTATAATTTATTTCATCAAGTGACTATTTCTCACTCTACTTTCATAAGAAAAACAATGATAGTACTATATTTGATATAAATAAACTGAGAACTGAGAACTAAGAAACAATTATAATTTCCAGACCTTGATATATGACTATGAATTTGAATTATAGAATTAATTTTTACGTAAAACATGCTTTAAAAAAAGTATGTGTTCATTCCTAATAAACATATCTTTACAAATGAATTTTATATTTATAAAATACGAAATTTAAATAAAAAAACCATAAGATTAAAATACACATTTTTGGTTTATTTTAAATTTAAATATTTCCAAATAATAAAATAACTATTTGCAATTACTTTACAATTCTTTTTGCATCTAATATAAAATTTTAATGAGATACAAATATTACAAAGTGTATGTATCACAAGTAAGGTTTGCATATCATAAATATTATAATTTTTAGAATTCTCGATATTAATAAATAATAATTAATTTAAAAACTTAAATAATTTTTCATTGATGATAAGTAACTTTTCAAATATAGTTAGAATAATACTGTAAATGTTAATCAAATAACATTTTCATCAAAATAAATTTCAACGCTATAATTATTAAAATAAACATTTTTATTTAACTACAATCTATTGTAATAATTATTTGATAAACAGCTATATAAATATTATATATTTATAATTGTATGACTAAATTTACTAAATTAAAATTTTATTCAGTTATCATTCAGAGAATAAAGTATTTAAATTAGTTTTCATGAAAATATATTATTTAAAAAGTTAGTTGTTAACAATTTTTTATAAATAACATACATTTATCCTTAATTACATTTTTATTTGTACACGTGTTAGTATTTAAATAAATTGTCATTTCTATAAAAATTGTTAACAATAAAATATATTAAAATTTATTTCATCAAAGCAATAATATTTTTAATAATAGAAACATATTAATTATTAAAATCCATCAAATAAACTCATTTAAAAAATTATCATTACATAATATGATAATATTTTTTTTAATATCATTCAAACATAAATTTTATTAAATACAATTTAAAAAAATTATTTATTTGATATTAAATTTTTTTTGATAGTCAATTATAAAGATAGGAAAATATATGAAATATGAATAAATTTTTCTGATTATGTTTATGATTATGAATTTATATTTATCAACTGTCTAGATAGAAGTAAAATTTTTCCTAAAAAAATAAACATTTCCGGAAAAAATCTCATTATTTGCGAAACACTTATTATAAATGCGGAAAAAAATAATTCTGTAATATTACTTTAAAATTTGTATTAAATATGATCATTGAAAGAACAATTATTTCATTATGTAGAATTTGTTCCCTATTGAAAATATATACGTATTTTTGATACTTAGTTCAGTTACGTAACAGGAATACGTTATTCATACGTAACAAAACGTTCGAATTTGTGACGTAGTCGGATGCGAATTCAGTAATGAAGATACGTTATATAAATACGTATTTCAAAGAAAATACGTAATCAGGAAGGGTAAAAAAGGAAATACAAAAAAATTGTTTACGTATTTTCTGTCAGAAATACTTAGATATCATACGTACTTTGAGGTTTGGATACGTACCTAGGGTAATAACTATGTAATTTAGGGCATCGAATACGTATTTTTGAAACACTTTAAAAAAATAAGATACGTAATATTTAACAATATGCAACCCAGAAATACGTATTTTTACTCACAAAAATACGTAATCTTCGCAACTAAAACTACGAATCAGAAATATATACGTAATTCTGATGCATACTTTAGTGACGCAGCCCAATACGTATTAATATTATGAAAATACGTAATTGTTATACGTTCCGTACAATACGTAATCAAGCTGAGTTTTAGTACAAAAATACGTAACTATAATACGTATTCCTGTCAGAAACACGTAAATGCGATACGTAGTTCGAGGCTTGAATAAGTATCCGTAGTGATAACTACGTACTTTAAGACATGGAATATGTATTTTTAAAATATTTGAAAACTAAAAGACGTAATACGTATCTCAGACGAATAACAAAATTACGTAATCCATACGTAACAAAGCGTTCGAATTTTTCACGTATTCGATATTGATAATACGTAGTTTCGATACGTATTCCAAGGTAGTAAAATACAATTGAGAAATTACGTATTACACACAAGATATACGTAAGTATTCGCACAATATACGTAACAAAGATACGTATTTTTCACATGATACGTATCCTAAACACATCCTTCCATTGAAATACGTAATTATTATAAACACTTATGCCAGATATACGTATATATTTTTAACAGGGTGGGCATATATATAAACTGAAATGACGTATTCCAATCACAAAATGTTTGTAAGATACGTATTTTGTGGCAGAATTACGTATTCTGGCTACGAAACCTGCTTCATAGATGCGTATCTTTTGCTCGAAATTAGGTAATCGTACTGGAGATACGTATCGAAGCCTAAAATTGCGATCGTAAATCACGTATTTTTTTAATAAACATGTAATTTAGACATGTGTCTGGCCTACGATTGCGTATTCTGAATACAAACACTGACTCGTGGATACTTATTTAGTGCTCGAACTAACGTATTTTTAGAGTCTATACGTATTCGAGCCTGAAATTCGAATTGAAAATTAGGTATTATGCGCATAAAATACGTATCAAAAGTACATATATCAGGCACAAGTATTTATAAAAATTATGTATTCCAATCGGAACATGTTTTTAGGATACGTATGATGTGCCTTTACTACGAAACCTGTCTTGTAGATATTGCGTGAGAATTTACGTATTCCTAACAACAATATGTATCACTCTACGTCACTGAAGTATGCATCAAAATTACATATATATTTCCGATACGTAATTTCATCTATGGAAATACGTAGTTTCGCGGGTAAAATTATGTATTTCGGCCTTGCATACTGTAGAATATTACATATTTTAGCTTTCAAAAATACTTTGAAAAATACGTATTCCGTGTCCTAAAATACGTAGTTCTTACCACGGATATGTATTCAATCCTCAAACTACGTATGGCATCCATGTGTTTCTGACAGGAATACGTATAATAGCTACGTATTTCTGTGCTTAGACTCAGCTCAGGTATGTATTGTATGGGGCGTATAAAAATTACGTGATCTTAACATCAATACGTATCGGACTACATCACTAAAGTATTCATCAGAATTATATCAGAATACGTAGCTTTAGATGCGGAGAGACGTTTTTTAGTGAGTGAAAGTACGTATTTTGGGCTTGAATACTGTTGAATGGTACGTCTATTATTTTTCAAATGTTTCGAAAATAAGTATTGCGTGTCCTAAATACGTAGTCATTACCCCAAATACGTTTTAAAGCCTCAAACCACGTACGACATCTACGTGTTTCTGACAGGAATATGTATAATAGTAACGTATTCCTGTACTGGAACTCAGTTTGATTACGTATTGTACGAAATATATAAGGATTACGTATTCTCATAATAATAATACGTATTGAACTACGTCACTTAAGTATGTATCTGAATTACATGTATATTTCCGATACGTAGTTTCAGTTGCTGAGACACGTATTTTTGTAAGTGAAAGTGCGGATTTTGGGCTTAAATACTGTTAAAAATATATACGTATCTCAGATACGTAACAAAATTATGTAATCCATACGTAGCAAAGCTTTCGAATTTATTACGTATTATAGAATACGTATTTGATGTTGATAATACGTAGTTTGAATACGTATTCCAAGGAACTGAAATATAAATGAGAGATTACGTATTTCATAGAAGAAATACGTAATTATTCGCACAATATACTTAACGAAGATACGTATTTTTCACATGATACGTATCCTGAACACATCCTTCCATTAGAATACGTAATTTTTATAAACACTAATGCCAGATATACGTATTCTTAATACGTATCACATGCGCATCACGCGTAATTTTTTATTGAAAATCCGGGTTGGAATACGTATTGCCTTGAAAATACGCAATTTCGAACACAAGACACGTATCTTTGAGGCAGGATTCGTATTCAGAAAACGTCATTTTACCACAAATTAAATACGTAGTATGTGGTAAAATACGTATCCTGAATACATATCCTGCATCACAGATACGTATGTTGTACTGAAAATTACGTCATTGCATTAGCAATACGTATCCTCTCACGAAACTGCAATTAAAGTGACGTAATTTTTTCATGAACCACGTATCAAAAAAGCATATATATGGCACATATTGAAATGACGTTAACGTATTTTAATCACAAGATGTTTTTAAATACGTATTTTGTAGCAAAATTACGTATTCTGACTAGAAAACCTGCCTCATAGATACGTATATTTTACTCTGAATTACGTAATTGTCTTGGCAATACGTATTGAAGCCAAAAATTACGATTAAAAATGATGTAATTTTCGCATGAAATAAGTATCAAAGATACATAGATTAGGCACATATAAAATGAAAATTACGTATTTTTAATCACAACATGTTTTCAAATACGTATTTTGTGGTGAAATTACGTATTCTGAATACGAATCCTGCCTAACAAGTACGTATCTTGTGCTCGAAATTACGTATTCTAAGGGCGATACGTATTCAAGCCCGAAATTTAAATCAAAAGTTACGTAAGGTGCGCATGAGATTTTTATAAAAAATACGTAGATCTGGCATAAGTGTTTATGAAAATTACGTATTCCAATGGAAGAATGTGTTTAGGATACGTATCATGTGAAAAATACGTATCTTTGTTACGTATATTGTGCCAATAATTACATATTTTTTGTATGTAATACGTTATTTCTCATTTGTATTTCGCTCCCTTGGAATACATATTGAAACTATGTATTATCAATACCAAATACGTAAAAAATTCGAACGCTTTGTTACGTATGGATTACGTAATTTTGTTATTTATATGAGATACGTATTACGTCTTTTAGTTTCCAAATGTTTTAAAAATACGCATTCCATGTCCCTAAATACGTAGTTATCACCTCGAACTACGTATGGCATTTACGTGTTTCTGACAGAAATACGTATAATAGTTACGTATTTTTGTACTAAAACTCAGCTTGATTGCGTATTGTACGAAACGTATAAGAATTACGTATTTTCATAATATTAATACGTATTGGGCTGCGTCACTAAAGTATGCATTAGAATCACGTATATATTTCCGATACGTAGTTGTAGTTACGGGGATTACGTATTTTTGTGAGTAAAAATACGTATTTCGAGGTTGCATATTGTTAAATATTACGTATCTTATTTTTTAAAAGTGTTTCAAAAATACGTATTCGATGCCCTAAACTACGTAGTTATTACCCTAGGTACGTATCCAAACCTCAAAGTACGTATGATATCTAAGTATTTCTGACAGAAAATACGTAAACAATTTTTTTGTATTTCCTTTTTTACCCTTCCTGATTACGTATTTTCTTTGAAATACGTATTTATATAACGTATCTTCATTACTGAATTCGCATCCGACTACGTCACGAATTCAAACATTTGTTACGTATCAACTACGTATTTTTGTTACGTGACTGAACTACGTATTAAGAATACGTATATATTTTCAATAGGGAATTGTCAAAGTTTAATTATATTTCACGATAAGAAGATAAAAAAATTAACTGTCATATTCAACTGTCTTTCCATTCTATTGCTAAATTTCCATAAAAGGAATGTATTAGCTTGTAGTATGTACCATGATGATTATTTATTTGAATTTTCAAATTATTCTAATCATTAGTTTTCAAGATATTTAGATTTCTGATTTTAAATAGAAAAATATTAGTAAATAATATTGGAACCCAAACTCCTCAATAACTAATGGATAAATTTATTTAAAAATTTAACTAAATAATCTTCGTGATACATCCTATATGGAAATAATTTATGTGAAAAACTGTAAATAATAGTAAATAATTGTAAATAACAGTTAAATAATAGTTATTTACAGTTATTTACTATTATTTATTATTAATTACTATTATTTACAGTTATTTACAGTTATTAACTGTTATTAACTGTTATTTACAGTTATTTACAATTATTTACAATTATTTACAGTTTTTTATAATTATTTACAATTCTTCATAATTATTTACAGTTATTCATAATTATTTACAGTTATTAACATTTTCAAAAATTTTTGAATTAGTGAATAATTTAATGTTATTAATAATTATTTACAATTATTTATAGTTATTTACAGTTATTTACAGTTTTTTACAGTTATTTACAGTTATTTATAATTATTTACAACTATTTACAATTTTCCATAGTTTTTTACAATTATTTACAGCTATTCACATTTTTAAAAATTTTCGCCTATATATAAAATTATTGAATAAATTCGTGATAATTTTCGAAAATGTAAATAACTGCAAATAATTGTAAAAAACTATAAATAATCGTAAATAACTGTAAATAATTGTGAAAAAAGTGAATAAATGCAAATAACTGTAAATAAATATAAATAACTGCAAGTGTAAATAACAGTTAATAAGTGTAAATAACAGTTAATAACTGTAAATAAGTGTAAACAACAGTAAATAATTCTAAATAATTGTAAATAACTGTTATTTATGTCTCAATTCCTACATTTTTTAACACTTTTCTACAGTTATTTACAGTTAATTACATTTATTTACATTTATTTACAGTTATTAACAGTTACTTACAATTATATTAAAAAATTTTTTCCATATGGGATATTATATGTTAATGCATCTCTTTATTCAAAATTTTGAAATACAATAGAAATATAGTCAATGTTTATCGGCGCAAGTGTAGTGTCCATTTTATCTCCTTAAATAATATATACTTATAAAATTTACATAATAATTTATAAAAACTATTAAAATGATAATCATATATTTAATATTATTTTAAACTAAGAATAAAAAGTTTAATTATATTATTATTAAATGATAACTTATAAATAGTTATATTATTTTATTAAATACATTCCCAACTTGAATAATTATCTTCATGTTAAATCTAAATTTAATTAGCATTCAATACCACAAGTTATTAAAAAAATTCACCACTATTCAAAGTTATTAAAAAGTTATTTATAAAAAGTATTTCCATATCAAAATTTCAAGATTCTATTAATTTAATTTTTTAATCTACACATCTATACATATATATGTGTATATATATACATATATATATATATGAGGATATCTCTACAATTTTTAATCTTTCCGTGATATGTCATTTTACAGCTATTACTGGGTTACCCAATGATGCACACTATTTAAACTAGGTTCATACCTTTTGTACAATCTGGAAACTCTATTTTTTCTATATCCAGTGAATGTGCCACCAATGGTACAGTAAATATTTCTACAAAACGTAAATTTTTATATGGATAAAATTTCGGAAATTTTATCCATGTAAAAATTTACGTTTTATAGAAATATCTACTATACCATTCGTGGCACATTCACTAAATACATAAAAATAGAGCTTCTGGATTGTACAAAAGGTATGAACCTAGTTTAAACAGTGTGCATCATTAGGTAACCAGTAATAGCTGTAAAATGACATATCACGGAAAGATTAAAAATTGTAGAGATATCCTCATATATATATATATGTATATATATACACATATATATATGTATATATATTAATATATATATAGTAACCGCTCAAAAGTTTGTAAAAATTTTTTTTTTAACTCAACTTCAAACTGCTATATTTTGGAAACGGCTTGATGAATGTAAAAAATCTGGACAGCGTTTAAAAGATCAGACAAAATACTATTTTTTTTGTGTCCTTCCCAACATTTTTATTTTTTTTTTAACTCTTTTTCTAATAATAGAAAAATATCTTATTATTACGAATTTTTAAATTTCAATCAATCAAATGTAACTTTTTAAAATATTGATAAAATTGAAAAATTCGAACGCGACTGAAAAGAAAATTTCCTAAATCTTTATGTCTAATGGTTTTTTTGTATCTATTTTTTGCGTGTAGCTGAAAATGCGAAAAAATGGAAAGTACAAGAAAATCAGTTTTAGATATGACCCTGGTAGAATCTGATTCCATTTCCAAGCTATTTCTTAATCATTTAAACTGCGCATATGCTAGAAACAAGCTTGTTTTGATTCCCAGTTCTTAGCTATCGATGTAACGCTTTTTTCCCACTTTACCGGCATTTACTGGATTGCAAATTCTTAGATAGTTAAAAGGTATTAATTCACCATTAAACTTGGCTAGAAATAAAATAAGTTTGAGACAATATTAAAATAACCTGCGAAATAATATTAATCTCTTGTACTCTATTATAACCTCTAAATACGGTGAAGAGACAAGTAACAACAAAAAAGACGCAGAGACATGCATATACGATATTTTTGAAACAAGCACAATAAATACCGAATTGTGTTTAGACGTGCAGAAAGTCTTTCGGTATATCACATGCTTGCCGTACGAAGAAAGCAGTACACATGTATAGTTTCCGTGTTTATGAAGCAAAGGCATCACTTTTTACAGTGCAGTGCGCATCATATTTGTTGATACCGAATTGTGTTTGTGCAGAAAGTTTTTCGGTGTATCACGCGCTTACCGTACGAAGACAAGCAGTACTATACATTATGTATAATTTTCGTGTTTATGAAGCAAAGGCATTACTTTTCATAGTGCGGTGCGTATCACATTTGTTGAGAAAAAACTATCTCCGTATGTTTGAAGCAGTTGTAAAGTGAATATTTAATGAAATAGTTTTAGAAACAATGTTCGCATGTCATCTTTAGATATTTTAACGATACTTATGAACTTATTTAACACTCGTTTTATTCAATTCTAATACTACGTAATACTTAATTATTACTTTTTAAAATTTGTTTAAATAAAAAAAAACCTTTATAAAACTTATTTTTAATTTGTCAAAGTGCAAATTTTCGACTGAAATAAACAAATCATCACTTTTTATAGGTTAGAAATATACGTTAATCACGATCTTTTCACATCCCGACAGAGTAATCGTCACAATATTTTTTTGACATAAGAATTGGTTAATTCTTTGATACTTTTCAGATATTTAAAGTATAAACATTTTTGCCCATTTTTAATTCCTACCCTAGCGGAAAAAAAATGCAGAAAACAGTAAATATCCGAAAATATCAGAAGAAAACAGAAGAAAACTGATAAAAACTGCAGAAAACGGAAATTAACTGTTGGAAAATGTCGAGATTGAGACAAATACAACAGTTATCTTCTGATTTCTTCTGATTTCTTCAGTTTTCATTAGTTTTCTGCAGTTATCTGCAATTATCAACAGTTTTATTCATTTTTCAACGTTTTTCTTCATTTATAAAAGCAATTTGAAAAGTGAAGAAATCCGGAAAAAACTGAAGACAACTGTTATATTCTGAAAATAACTGTTGAAAAGTGAAGAAAACTGAAGAAAACAGTTATATTCTGAAAATAACTGTTGAAAAGTGAAGAAATCTGAAGAAAACAGTTATATTCTGAAAATAACTGTTGAAAAGTGAAGAAAACTGAAGAAAATAGCTATATTCTGAACAAAACTGTAAAAAA
The DNA here is from genome assembly GCA_017163975.1 of Anastatus disparis. Classification (NCBI taxonomy): domain Eukaryota; kingdom Metazoa; phylum Arthropoda; class Insecta; order Hymenoptera; family Eupelmidae; genus Anastatus; species Anastatus disparis. Next base: position 239,843 of record JAFFSR010000217.1, read on the forward strand.
GTGAAGAAATCTGAAGAAAAAAGGTAATAACTGTTTAAAAATAAAGTAAAATGAAGAAAATTGGAAAAAAAATATTTTTTTACGAAAAAAGTGAAGAAAACAGAAAATAACTGAAGAAAACTGATAATATCGGCAGAAAACGGAAGAAAACAGTTAATAACTGTTGAAAAACGAAGAAAAGTGAAGAAAATTAAAAAAAAAAAATATTTTCTCACATAAAAAGTGAAGAAAACAGAAGATAACCAAAGAAAACTAATAATATCGGCAAAAAACTGAAGAAAACAGTTGATAACAGTTGAAAAACAAAAAAAAGTAAAGAAAATTGAGAAAAAAATAAATTTTCTTAAATAAAAAGTGAAGAAAACAGAAAATAACTGAAGAAAACAGAAAATAACTGAAGAAAACTGATAATATCGGCAGAAAACTAAAGAAAACAGTTGATAATTGTTAAAAAACGAAGAAAAATGAAGAAAATTGAAAGAAAATTTTCATTTTTATATAATAAGTGAAGAAAACAGAAGATAACTGAAGAAAACTGATAATATCGGCAGAAAACTAAAGAAAACAGTTGATAACTGTTATCTTTGTCTCAATTCCGACATTTTTCTGCCGTTATCTTCTGTTATAAACTGTTGTCTTCAGTTTTCTTCAGTTTTCTTCTTTTTTTTCCGCTAGGCTATTTCCTAGTTTCGAATCTATTTAAAATGTTTCAAATTCTACCAGGGGATAATATTTTCCAATGCCGCGAGTCAATTTTTGTTTACATTAGCAAGATACAAAAAGATAGTATTTTGTCTAATATTTTGAACGCCGTCCAGATTTTTGAAATTTATCGAGTCATTTCCGAAATATCGCAGTTTGAAGTTGAGTTTCAAAATAAAATTTTTTTTACGAATTTTTGAACGGTATTGTATACTTTTAACAAAATTATCACAAATTTGATCACAATTATTATAAATGATAGTGTCCTTTTTTTGAATAAATTAAAGTTATTTAAAAATTTGATTCTTCGTATGTATATACGAACTACAGATTAGAACACATGCTGAAATGTAAACAAAAATAGACTCGCGATATTGGAAAATATTATCATATATAAAACTGATTTTATTGTACATTCCATTTTTGCGCAATATTAGCTACACGCAGAAAATAGATACAATAAATCATTAAACATATAGATTTAAGAAATTTTCTTTTCAGTCGCGTTCGAATTTTTTAATTTTATTAATTCCTTAAAAAGTTACATTTGATTGATTAAAATTTTAAAATTCGTAAGAATAACAAATTTTTTAATCATTACTAGGGGGCATGCCCCCTGCGCGCAAGCGCGCCAACCCCCATCTTGCGTTTATAATTTAAAAAAAATATCCAAGAATTTGCAATTTTGAAAGAAATATGTAGAAATATAATTGTAATAATCTTACTATGATTCAGCTAAGTAGATACAGGCAGACAGTGAATAAGTACACTTGATTTAATAATTCAATTATAGAGATTTTATTTGATACTTTTATAATGAACTGAATATAGTGATAGTTTTATATTCGACAGTTTTATAATGAACTAAAAATGGAAGGCAGTAATTGATATTTGGAACATTTATGGATTAAGAATAAAAAATTTGGAAAACTGTAATGTCGGTGTTTTTTTACAAAATTAAATAAAAATTTAATTTAATTTATAAAGACTATATTTAAGTGTTAAATATTGATTTTGACTTAACAAAATTTAAATCTCATCATTTGATTATTAAACTTCAATTTAGCTTTTTCAAAATGATATTTTCAACCCTATACTTTAAATAAAATTGTAAAATTGATAATTATTTATATGATTAAACTTTACGATGATTACAGGATAATTAGCTAATTGTAAAAATATATTGTAACCTATCTTTCATCTATTATAAATCTTAAACTTATATGTTATCATATATCGTTATATACAAAACTTAAAATTAGCTATTACCGAGTTGACTACAAGCTTGAAATCAGCTAATTTTCAGTTATTTTAAAGCTCAAATATAGCTTAATTTAGTTATTTCCTAGCTAATTACATGCTTAAATCCAGCTAAATTTAACGCTGTAATATAGTTCTAAAAATGAGGGGCACATTTCTAACGATAACAGCGATAACAGCGGTGATATACTTTCAATAATATAGAGAGAATATAATATAAATAGATCTAAAATGCAGTTAAAAACAAATCAATATTTACCTGAAATTGCCTAAAATTACTATAAAATCTATATAACTGTTAGCTAAATTTCAGCTAATTTCCAACTAAATTTTGTATGAATTTAGCTAATTTTAACATTAAATTTAGCTAACTTTTGATTTAATGTAGCTAACTTTTGATTGAATGTAGCTAACTTTTGATTGAATGTAGCTAACTTTAATTTAATTTTATCTGACTTCAGCTAACTTTAAGCTAACTTTTAGCTACCTTTTAGCTAATTTCTAACTAACTTTTAGCGAAATTTCAGTTAGATTCTAGCTAAATTCTAGCTAACCAAGGACAAATCGAATTCATGCACACAGCGGCAACGGCGACGGCGGAATCTGTTTATAATATAGAGAGATATAGCTAGCTTTTAGCTAAATTACAGCTAAATATATCTAAATTTTAGCCAACTTTGAGCTGATTTTCAGCTAACTTTTAGCTAACTTCTAACTAACTTATACGTAACTTTTTGCTGACTTTTAGCTTGCTTTCAGCTAAATTATAGCTAAATTCATCAAAATTTTAGCTGACTTTTAGCTGATTTTAGCTGAATTTTAGCTAAATTTTAGCTGAATTTCAGCTGCATTTTAGCTAAATTTAGGAGCCAAAAATGAGCATCGTATTTCAGACGGCGACAGCGTCGACAGCGGCGACAGCGGTGATATATTTTTAATAGTATAGAGAGGAAAATAGAGTTAAAAAAAAAGATAAAAATATTTGGCAGGACATGAAAAAATAGTATTTTGTCTGACCTTTCAAACACCGTCCGGATTTTTCAAATTCATTGAGTCGTTTCTAAAATATCGCAGTTTGAAGTTGGGTTAAAAAAAAAAATTTTGAGCAGTACTGTATATATATATATATATATATATATATATATATATATATATATGGGACATTTCACACCAACTGGAAGGGCAGAAAAATAAAAATCTCTGAAACTCTAAGAATATATTCTTTCTGTTACTCGAAAGATGTAAAAAAATTTTCAAGGATTTAGATTAGAATTCGATTCCTGAAAATCCTGATGTCTTAGAGTGAGATTTATAAGAATACTTCTTGTTGTAAATGAAGAGCAGAGTAAGCATGATTCTTTACAGACCTGAATTTTAAAGTTTTCTATTGGTTATGTTAACCGATATTCATATATTAGAATTTAATAATATTTTAAACCGGTACACCTCATTCAACATGCGATTGACCTCACTAATCCAAAGACCACAATATATTAAATCAGTACCGATTGATGGAGAATTCATACAGTCATTATTTTCCGGAAATTTAGAAAAAGGTCACCGGATTTGCGTATATTATAATAATAAGGTAATTCATGTATATGACAGTTTGAATCTTAAATACATACGAGATGAGCATAAGATTTATATAAACAGATTATTTCCAAACAAATCAGAAATGATTGTAGAATTTAAAACAGTACAATTACAAACAGATAATTATGATTATGACGTTTTCGCAATTGTTTTTGCTATTGCAATACTTTATAATTGAGGTCCATGTTGTTTAAGATATGCTGTTTATCAAATCCGATTACGTTTATCAAGAATTTTTAAAACGCAACAAATAAGAATGTTTCCAGTTTCGCAAAATTATAATAATGCAAATATTAATTACGATAATCCACCGGACATGATAAGGAGGAGTTATTGTCATGAGCATCGTCTAAATCAAATACCATTAAATTTAGATTTCGCCGAGCTTGAAGTATTAGAAAAAAACTCACAAATGCATTTATTGGCAGAACAAAAAAAGATCATGGAAATGTATCGTAAACAAAAAAATTCGAATCATGGAAAAATTTTGATGGAAATTGACAATGACAATTCAGATACAAATTTTTTGAAACCAGATAATGAAATGATGGGAATCGATGATATCCACTTAAATTATAACCATAATAAAATTAGCACAATTGAGATTAAATTAAATGAAGAAAAAAAAAGAAACAAAAGAAATAGATGAAAAAGAAGCTTTATTTGTAACAGGAATTGAGAGCATGACGAAGCTGCCCGCCTCCTAATAATATTTCCAATCCTAACTTACGAATAAACGATGCGCTTCATCGAGTTTTTTTGCTACAAAGTAAAAATTTGTAAAATTAAACTCTACAAGTCAATGGATTTTCTTTAAACGATTTTAATTTACCTAACATAAGCACATTTATAGAAGAAGATTATAATTAAACAATTTTAAATCATAATAATAATATCCTTAATGAATGAGAAATGAAAATAAATTCTTCAAATGATAAACAAAGACAAATATTTAACTCTACTATAAAGAGTTTAAACAACTGAAGTAAAGCAAAATATATTTTTATAGATGGACCAGGTCGAAGTGAAAAAGTTATTTACTTAACGTTTTAATAATTTATTTGAAATATTATACTATACATTATTTACTTGCAGCTTGAACATCTATAGCAGCGAATTCATTAGTCGATGGGAAAACCGTGCATACAACATTTAAACTACCGTTAAGAGGCCGCTAAATTAAATTAATTTATTAATAATGAATAAATTAAATTTGATGCTTTGTTTTCAAAAAAGTTTGACATACTTACAAAATCATAAGTAAGGCTAGAGAATTAATTTCTTCTCATTAGAAATAGTATTGTTTTTTACAGTACAAGTTGCGGACAACTATTGATTTCTAGTAATAACTACTAGTTTTTCCAAAAACCTGCATTTTTTTATTAGAAAAGAATAGAGAGATACAACGCCCTCTTAAATATAACAGATTGTACAACTTGTAATGTTAAGCCTAATTCTGCAGGAAGCAAACAAAGGAAACACAAATAATTATTTGGGATAAAATATCCTCGACTTCTAAATTTGCTTTCGAAGCTGTTGATCGTATTTTTCAAGATTTATGCAATGTGAACCAACCTTTTGGTGGTAAAACTGTAATTGCATCAAGAGATTTCAGGCAAACATTACCAATTGTACGACATGGAAGCCGTATGAATATTATTAAGAATTCAGTTAAATTTAGTTTATTATGGCAGAATTTAGAGTCTAAAATATAGAGCCAAAGTAAATATAAGAATCAAAAAAATATTAGGCTCAAAAAAATATAGAGACAAAGAAAATATAATGAAAAAAAAATATTAGGCCCAAAAAAAAGTTTAAAAAAAATATTGGGCCAAGAATACATAAAAATTAAAAAAATATAAGATTCAGAGAAACACTGGGCCCAAAAAAATATAGAGCTCAAGAAAATATAAGAATCAAAAAAATATAGAGCTCAAGAAAATATAAGCATCAAAAAATTATAGAGCTCAAGTAAAATAAGAATCGAAAAAATATTGGGTTCAAAAAAATAAAAGATTCAGACAAATATTGGGCCCAAAAAATATAGAGACCAAGAAAATACAATTAAAAAAATATTTCGCCCGAAAAAATATAAGATTAAAAAATACATAAACCCGAAAAAAAGTTAAAAAACAATAAGGCCCAAAAAAATATATGGCCCAAAAAAATTAGAGGCCCAAAGAAAAGAGGACTCGAAAAAAAGTAGGTCCGAAAAGATATAAGGCCTAGAGAAATATAGGACCAAAAAAGATATGAAAGCCAAGAATTAAAAGGCTGAAAAAAATGAGGCCCAAAGAAAATAAAACTCGAAAAAATGCAGAGCCTAAAAAATATGAGGTTGAGAAAAATATAAAGCTGAATAAAGTATAGTATTCCAAAAAATATATAACGCATGAAAATATAAATTTCCAAAAAATATTGGACCCAAAAAAATATAGAGCCAGAGAATATATAAGAAACGAAAAAATATTTGGCCCAAAAAAATTAGAACCCAAGACAATATAAGGCCCAAAGAAAAGAGCACTAAAAAAAAGTAGGGCCCGAAAAGTATAGGACCCAGAAAAATATAGGGCTAAATAAAATATAGGGCCCAAAAAAATCATAGAACCCAAGAAAATATAAATTTCAAAAAAATATTGTACCCAAAAATATAGAGCACAGGAATATATGAGAATTGAATAAATATTAGGCCTAAAAAAATTTAAAGCCCAAGAATACATAAAAATCGAAAAAATATTTGGCCCAAAGAAATATAAAACCAAAGAAAATGTAAAGCCCAAAAAAATATGAGGCCCAAAAAAAATAGGACTCGAAAAAATGCAGAGCCTAAAAAATATAAGGTTGAGAAAAATGTAAAGCTGAATAAAGTATAGTATTCAAAAAAATATATAACGCATGAAAATATAAATTTCTAAAAAAATAGTGGACCCAGAAAAATATAGAGCCAGAGAATATATAAGAATCGAAAAAATATTTGGCCCAAAAAAATTAGAACCCAAGACAATATAAGGCCCAAATAAAATAGCACTAAAAAAAAGTAGGGCCCGAAAAGTATAAGACCCAGAAAAATATAGAGCTAAATAAAATATAGGGCCCAAAAAAATCACAGAACCCAAGAAAAAATAAATTTCAAAAAAATTTCGAACCTAAAAATATAGAGCAAAGGAATATATGAAAATTGAATGAATATTAGACCCGAAAAAATATAGAGCCCAAAAATACATAAGAATCAAAAAAACATTGGACCCGAAGAAATATGAAACCAAAGAAAATGTAAGGCCCAAAGAAATAGGACTCAAAAAAATGTAGGGCCTGAAAAATATAAGGCCATAAAATATAGCTAAATAAAATATAGTACCCAAAAGAATTATAGAATCCAAGAAAAATCAATTTCAAAAAAATTTTGGGCCCAAAAAAATATTGGTCCTAAAAAAGAATAGAGCCCAATAATCCATAAAAATCGAAAAATACAAAGCCCAAAATATATAGAGACCAAAAAAATATTGGGCCTAAAAAAATATAGAGCCCAAGAAAACACAAGAATCGAAAAAATGTTTGGCCCCAACAAATATGAAACCAAAGAAAATGTAAGACCAAAAAAAATATGAGGCCCAAAGAAAATAGGACTCAAAAAAATGTAAGGCCTGAAAAATATAAAGCCCAGAAAAATATAAGGCTAAATAAAGTATAGTATTCAAAAAAATATATAACGCATGAAAATATAAATTTCAAAAAAATGTTGGACCCAAAAAAATATAGAGCCAGAGAATATATGAGAATCGAAAAAATATTTGGCCCAAAAAAATTAGAACCCAAGACAATATAAGGCCCAAAGAAAAGAGCACTAAAAAAAAGTAGGGCCCGAAAAGTATAGGACCCAGGAAAATATGGGGCTGAATAAAATATAGGGCCCAAAAAAATCATGGAACCCAAGAAAATATAAATTTGAAAAAAATATTGGACCCAAAAATATAAAGCACAGGAATATATAAGAATTGAATAAATATTAGGCCTAAAAAAATTTAAAGCCCAAGAATACATAAAAATCTAAAAAATATTTGGCCCAAAGAAATATAAAACCAAAGAAAATGTAAGGCCCAAAACAATATGAGGCCCAAAAAAAATAGGACTCGAAAAAATGCAGAGCCTAAAAAATATAAGGTCGAGAAAAATATAAAGCTGAATAAAGTATAGTATTCAAAAATATATATAACGCATGAAAATATAAATTTCAAAAAAATAATGGACCCAGAAAAATATAGAGCCAGAGAATATATAAGAATCGAAAAAATAATTGGCCCAAAAAAATTAGAACCCAAGACAATATAAGGCCCAAAGAAAATAGCACTAAAAAAAAGTAGGGCCCGAAAAGTATAAGACCCAGAAAAATATAGAGCTAAATAAAATATAGGGCCCAAAAAAATCACAGAACCCAAGAAAAAATAAATTTCAAAAAAATTTTGGACCCAAAAATATAGAGCAAAGGAATATATGAAAATTGAATAAATATTAGACCCGAAAAAAGATAGAGCCCAAAAATACATAAGAATTAAAAAAATATTGGGCCCGAAGAAATATGAAACCAAAGAAAATGTAAGGCCCAAAAAAATAGGACTCAAAAAAATGTAGGGCCTGAAAAATATAAGGCCATGAAAAATAGAGCTAAATAAAATATAGTACCCAAAAGAATTATAGAATCCAAGAAAAAATCAATTTCGAAAAAATTTTGGGCCCAAAAAAATATTGGTCCTAAAAAAGAATAGAGCCCAATAATCCATAAAAATCGAAAAATACAAAGCCCAAAATATATAGAGACCAAAAAAATATTGGGCCTAAAAAAATATAGAGCCCAAGAAAACATAAGAATCGAAAAAATGTTTGGCCCAAACAAATATGAAACCAAAGAAAATGTAAGGCCCAAAAAAATATGAGGCCCAAAGAAAATAGGACTCAAAAAAATGTAGGGCCTGAAAAATATAAAGCCCAGAAAAATATAAGGCTAAATAAAATATAGTATTCAAAAAAATTATATAACCCATGAAAATATAAATTTCAAAAAAATGTTGGACCCAAAAAAATATAGAGCCAGAGAATATATGAGAATCGAAAAAATATTTAGCCCAAAAAAATTAGAACCCAAGACAATATAAGACCCAAAGAAAATAGCACTTAAAAAAAGTAGGGCCCGAAAAGTATAAGAACCAGAAAAATATAGAGCTAAATAAAATATAGTACCCAAAAAAATTATAAAACCCAGGAAAATATTAATTTCAAATAAATATTGGGCACAAAAAATATAGAGCCCAAGAAAATATAAAGTCCAAAAAAATATGAAGCCCAAAAAAATATTGGGCCAAGAAAAATATTGGGCTCAAAAAAATACAAGGCCCAGAAAAATATAGAGCTAAATAAAATATAGGACCCAAAAGAATTATAGAAAGCAAGAAAATATAAATTAAAATAAAATATTGGGCCCAAAAAAATATAAAGCCCAAAAAAGTATAGAGACCAAAAAAATATTAGACCAAAAAAATATAGAGCCTAAAAAATATAAGGCCCAGAAAAATCGAGCTAAATAAAATATATTACCCAAAAAAATTATAAAACCGAAGAAAATATTAATTTTGAAAAAATATTGGATTCAGAAAATATAAAGCCCAAGAAAGTATGAAGTCGAAAAAAATATGGGGCCCAAAAAAATACAAGGCCCAAAAAAAATAGAGCCCAAAAAATTTGGAGACCAATAAAATATTAGTATAAGAAAAATATAGGGCCCAAAAAAATATAAGGCCCAGAAAAATATAGAGCTTAATAAAATATAGGACCCAAAAAAATTATAGAACCCAAGAAAATATAAATTAAAAGAAAATATTGAGCCCAAAAAAATATAGAGACCAATAATATATACAAATCGTAAAATACAAAGCCCAAAATATATAGAGACCAAAAAAATATTGGGCCTAGAAAAATATAGAGCCCAAGAAAACATAGGAATCGAAAAAATATTGGGCCCAAAAAAATATGAGACCCAAAAGAATATGGCCCAAAAACATGCTTATGACGAATAAGGACTAATTATATAGGTCCCAATAAAAAATTGCTACTCTTATTACCAAAAGATTAGACACATTTAACAAATGCGGAGAACTGGAGAACCAGAAAAACGGAAAAAAGTGGTTTCACTTTAATATAATATAGGATTTCATATGTATTCATAAAATATGATTCGATAAAAGGATACTTATTTTATATGCATATAGATAGTATCATTTTATCAGTGATTAAGAAATGATCGTCAAATTTAGTACAATGAACAACATATTTATGATTTCAATTTTTAAAGTTGTAAAAAAAATTAAATACATATTTTATATTGATATACTATTGTCATTGAAATAAGCAAATTTATATACAATAATATAATATATGAAAATGCAATCGAGTGACGTTAGGAGCGAGGTAAATTTTGCTAGTTATCAATTAAAAATAGTAATTATTTTATATGACATGTTATTTTATTTAAGTGTAATGTCTACGTCGTATAAAGATTTTTTGAATTGCCCATCAACTAGGAAATTTGATTCCTTGACTATTGATAAATTAATTTATTAGAACATTGAATGATATCACTTTTATTGGTTAATAAAAAATAGCGTTAAATTTTTAATTTATTTATTTGAATTTTTTAAAATGATTATAACTATTTTTTGGAGCAAACATCTATGTTTAAGCATAAAAGTTATAACGTTTTTATGGCCGAACCCGAGTTACAATTTTTTCATACGCTAACTAGGAGAGTATCAGACCTCCGGATCACGGATTTTGCTCAAACTTTGGGATAAGTTTTCAGATGTCAAAATATGAAAGGAAACAGAATTTTAGACCCCAACGCTCAGTATTTCCCTAGTTACAGGCGATTAAAGAAAATCACTAAAAAAGTTACTAGATTTTCAAACGCAAATAGTTCCTAAGCATTAATAGCTGGGAGCTTGAAACTTTTTTTAAATGAAAGCTGAGCTCAAATCCCTTCGAAATAGCAGTTATAGCATGTCAAAATATTATTTTTTCTCAAAGTTTTAGCGTGATAAACATTGGACCTGATTTTTCTTTTTAAAACATTAATTATTAACAGAAGCTGAAATTGGGTCTAATGTTTATTACGCTATAACTTTGGGGAAAAATAATATTTTGACATGCTATAACTGCTATTTCGAAGGAATTTGAGCTCAGCTTTCATTTAAAAAAAGTTTCAAACTCCCAGCTATTAATGCTAAGGAACTATATGCGTTTGAAAATCTAGTAACTTTTTTAGTGATTTTCTTTAATCACCTGTAACTAGGGAAATATTGAGCGTTGGGATCTAAAATTCTGTTTCTTTTCATATTTTGACATCTGAAAACTTATCTTAAAGTTTGAGCAAAATCCGTGATACGGAGCTCTGATACTCTCCTAGTAAGTTGAATTACAACTTCTTGGTTGCCGAAGCCAAGTTGTTACGTTTTTGAACTTAGCTGAACTACGATCTTTTTCCTTCCACCCGACAATATGCTCAACTACACCCAACGACAACAGAGCCCTTGTTCCTTCTTGTTCTTTATGGTTATGGTTTATTCATGTTTAGCTGCATGACCTTAAACTGTTTTGATTGTGGTCAAAAAAATTTATATTAATAGAACATACAACGATATTACAAATAATATTAAATATTATTTGTAATATCGTTGTATGTATTAAATATCATTTGTAATATCAAATTTTCTAATAATAAAACATACAACGATATTACAAACAATATTAAATATTATTTGTAATATCGTTGTATGTATTAAATAATATTTAAGGTGACTTCGGATTTTAGTTTAGGTTTTATTTTTGAGTTTACAAATTACTTTTTCAATATGTAAAATTTTTCAGATTTTTTAATTTTCCACCATTCTACGGATTATAATAAATGGTGGAAAATTAAAAAATCCAAAAAATTTTAGAAACTGGAAGAGTAATTTGTAAACTATAAAATAAAAGTCAACCGAACTTACGTAGTTGTCTTAATATTATTTGTAATATCGTTGTATGGTCTATTAATACAAATTTTTTTGACCACAATTAAAACTAATTAATTGTCATTAAATAATTTTTATAAGTAAAGAATTAGAATGATTTTGATTTTTTTTTCCTTTTTTTTATTTTACGTGAAATACTCGATGCACATGTTCCAAAATTTGCACGATCTATTGATTTGCTTTTTCATTTATCAAATAAGCTTTTTTTTCATTATATTATTATTTTTTTTAATGCCAAATTTAACTATGAAACTTTATTAGGATAAGCTTTATAAAAATATTAGAAAATATTACTGGTAAATCATTTTTTATATTAAAATTACATTTTAAAAAACAAAGTTTAATTACTCGAACTTAAAGAACTCTGAAGCACTGCGCTAAGGCAGTTGACAGCGTTTTTTATTTTATTTTTTTGTGCATATACTCTCGCTTATTTAACAAAAACGTGACTTACTATTATATCTAAACGAATTTGTTGGTAGATAACTTATTTTAAAGGGTAGTGTTTAGCTTAACATCAAAAGCACTGTGTCAAATATAGAATATGTGAGTTTTTATGTCATTAATAATATAGCATTTTTTAAGAAAAAATGATGTCTTCAATAAACATTAAGTCAACACCTTGGATCATTACCGAGATAACGTGAGTTTTTACGTCGTATGCAATATCAAAACGCGTTTTTTGAGGTTAGTTTTCGACATTTGAGCAATACATTGTGGAAAAATGTATCAAAAACTCACATTAAAGGGTATTTTGGGTCGCTCAACTCATTTTTCATCATAAATTGTACTTTGAAATTGTTGCAATACTCTAAAAATCCCAAAAATGAATGGAAATTTGAGTTTTTTATCATTTTAACTACTTTTCATCCTTCTAAAACTTCTGAAAAAATTTATGGTACTAAATTCAAATAAAAAGAAAACTTTGAGGTGAACTAAAAAAAAGACCACACAATAGTTTTTTTCTATGCAACTTAGAAATTTTCAAACTTATTTTTAGTTTATTTTTTGGTTTCAAAAACCTCTAAAAATAATAAGCTTATGTGCTCATTATGATTTCCTTCAATCTCGATTTCGAATCACCCAAATCAGTTAAAAATTCGCAGAGATATGCTGAAGAAACTAAAAATCACATTTTTTGAGGTTAGGAAGCCAATTTTGAGTCGAATAAGCTGTAACCTTTAGGATCGGAGTTTTTTGACATGATAAATAAATAGGCCAAATTCTTAAAAAATCGAAGGACAGGCCATTTTAACGTACTTATCCAGCTATACTCTTAGTGCAAAAAAACGCGTTTTTTTTGGTTTTTTGTTAATAAAACGAAAACTATTTGACGAATTACTATAATGTCAATGGAAAAGTTGCAGAAAATTAAATTAGCAACAAAACGAGAGGTCAAACGACCCGATCGGTTTATTAGAAATGAAGAAAATTAGGAAAAACCGGAAAATTTGTCATTTTTTTTAAAAATCCATAACTCTGTTGTTTATAAATATTAAGAGTTGAAATTCGGCACAGGAGTAGATAATTATATCTACTTTTAACATGCCAAAGGCAGATACTATCAAATAATTAGTTTCTGCGCAATTGCAATTTTTTTTTTTTTCGGTATTTTTTCCTTCTTTATATTACCGATTGAGAACGTCGTACATACATTTTTAAAACGATTTTGAAAACTAGAAACAATATACTATTAAACGTATATTCTAAGTTTTCAATAAAATTGTGTAAAACGAGTGAAATATGCATTTGTTACATCCCATGGAACTACCCTTAAATTTAATTGGAAAATTTTATAACATTTTTATTTTGAACGACAATAGTAAATTACAAGATTTAGATTTAAAATTTATATTTAAAAATTCGAAGTCTTATTTCAAAACCCGTTGTATGCGATGTATTCAGTCAGCACATGTCAACAACACATTTTTATTGCGAAAGCACTCGAATTGTACGCAAGTGTGGAGGAGAGACAGAGAAGAAAGATAAAGGAATTTCATTGGCAAACAGGATTATGAACTTTTTGACGATTCTTCATGATGAATTCCAATACACGTCGAAGTTTGATTGGACTTTCCATTTCCCAATTGCCCGGACGCAAGGTTATAAAGACAACCTGGAGGTTTTGCAAGGCCTTTTGTCGTAGAAAAATAGCATCTGCAATAGTCGGCTCTGCTGGTCCACTGTGGAAATAAAATCAGTGTTAATTATTAAGTTTATCTGAATTAAGATTTAATTCTGAAACATATTAGTGAATAGCCTAGAAGCCTATTCCATTATTATAATAAATATAATTATTCTTGTGTGACGTTAAAATCCTTAAAGAATTATCTTAACTAAGGAAACTATATCAACACAAGTTCCAAAAATTAAAATTTAGAGACAATTGTGCCAGTGACCGAAATACATAGTTAATCATAACCTGTGTTCGAGCAATTAAAGAAGGAGCCCAATTTATCTTGCCACGGACATTCTCACCGTGTAGTTTAAGGAGTCCAAGTATAGAAAATCTCAGGACGATCGAGCCGGGAACAGATTTTTCTCTTTCTCTCTTAATTAGTGAGTTACTTATATTAACGAAATTTACGAATTAAATTAACAACAGTTAAAACGTAAATAGCGAATTGAAATAGTAAAATCACGCAAATATTCTCTGTTAACATTCAGAAAATTAATATAGATTTATTCAACTATTTTTCTTAAGACAAAAATGATTATTGTAAGATTAATATCTAGAGTATGGAATTAACAATAAAGTATAAAAACAAAAATCGTTTAAATGAATGAAAATCAATTGAAATAATGTTTGTGTATTATTTAATTTAATAAAATATATCATTTTCTTATAAACATAATTATTCATATATATATATATGGGACGTTTCATGTCAACTCGACTGACAAAAAAATAGAATTTGCTGAAAATCGATAAAGAGGTTTCATTTGATACCCAAAATATACAAAAAAATTTTTAGAGGCATAGGTCAAAGGGATTACGAGTAATAAGTAATAGAATATTGTGATTTTTCAAATTTTTTTGTTAAATTACCAACTTAATTATTTTTTTCCTCAGAAACTAAGGATTTTAGAGATTCACTTATGAATATATTTATTGTTGCAAATGATGAGTAGAATCTACACAAATTTTTTTAAATCTCAGAATTGCTGTCTTCTGATTGGTTCATTTTGTACTTTCATGTAATTTTGAATTTCTGGTGTTCGACCAGGTTGATTTCACTCAGGTTGCACTATGTTATGTCTTTTTATAATATCTTGAAGTGAGCTTTGTCTCATCTTAGGCATAGAACTGAGAGAAGAGCTATAGAACTTTGAATATTAAAAAATAAAATAGAATTTTCAATTTAAAACATATATACTGTGGATTTGGTTCTTCGTTTATAGATAATGCAATATACAAACAAATGATTTTTAAATATCTTAAAAGAGATCTTTTTCTTAACAATTTAATTATTAATTTAGAATCTGAATTGAAATATCAACTGTTTATTATTTAGACATCCTCAAAATACACTCGTAACCAAAACATATTTATGTGTTTCAATAAATTGTTATTATAATGATTTTAAATATGTGTTGAAAAATTTTTTTTTCAAATTTTATTACCTTTATTAAATAATTGAAATAAATGTCAAGTATATAATAAAGGTAATAAAACTATGAGATCTTACCATAATTTTTAACAAAGGATTTTTCAATTTTTTTTCTTTATAAATTAACGTTGAATTTCAGTAACAAAATTGTATTATTTCTTGTTATCTTTTTTTTTATCATTTATTTAAAAATGTTCTGAAATTTTTTAAATTTCATTCAATATTTACAAAATTACTTGCCAGGCCCATTGGTAAGTATTTTATGTCAATGTTTAAAGTTAAGATGTACATATAAACTTTCATTTTATGTAACATTACAGATATAATGGGACATAACATGTAAGTATTAAAATCATTTTCTACTTATAACACGTTTCTAATTTTCAATTTGACGGTAATATAATTCTGTAATATTATTTTAATCAATTATTAGAATTTATAGTTATCGAAATCAAATAAGAAAAAGGATCTGAATATTTTAATATCTAATATTTATAAAAATCTTAATTTATTGGATTACATAAAACTATTATATAAATAATCATTCCTAAATGTATAATACGTATCTAAATAATTTTTCAATACATATGTATTATATATTTATAAACTCATTTTATTTTAAATATTTAAAATCATAATAACAATTTATTGAAGTACATAAATATGTTTTGGTTGTGAGTGTATTTTGAGGATGTCTAAATAACGAACAGTTGATATTTCAATTCAGATTCTAAATTAATAATTAAATTGTTAAGAAATAGATCTCTTTTAAGATATTTAAAAATCATTTGTTTGTATATTGCATTATCTATAAACGAAGAACCAAATCCACAGTATATATGTTTTAAATTGAAAATTCTATTTTATTTTTTAATATTCAAAGTTCTATAGCTCTTCTCTCAGTTCTATGCCTAAGATGAGACAAAGCTCACTTCAAGATATTATAAAAAGACATAACATAGTGCAACCTGAGTGAAATCAACCTGGTCGAACACCAGAAATTCAAAATTACATGAAAGTACAAAATGAACCAATCAGAAGACAGCAATTCTGAGATTTAAAAAAATTTGTGTAGATTCTACTCATCATTTGCAACAATAAATATATTCATAAGTGAATCTCTAAAATCCTTAGTTTCTGAGGAAAAAAATAATTAAGTTGGTAATTTAACAAAAAAATTTGAAAAATCACAATATTCTATTACTTATTACTCGTAATCCCTTTGACCTATGCCTCTAAAAATTTTTTTTTGTATATTTTGGGTATCAAATGGAACCTCTTCACGGATTTTCAGCAAATTCTATTTTTTGTCAGTCGAGTTGACATGAAACGTTCCATATATATAAATCAAATTCGTGAATATCCACACGTACCATTGATATTTTTATAAAGATATTGATTATAAACGTTAATTGTACACGTGATTTAGGTGTAACTATCATCACACTAATTTTTAATTTATTCCAAAAGATACGCAACCAGTTTAGTTACACTCAGATGCAAGTTGCGCCAATTAGCTGATCAACGTGTAACATTATGACGACGCAACCTCGGTTGTGAATCAAAAATACGTAACCTCGGTTGCGATCCATAATTTCGTAACTTCGGTTGCAACCCAAGTTGCGCAACCATCAGTTACACTCAAGTAGAAGTTGCACCAACTAGCTGATTGGTGTGTAACATAAATACGGCGCAACTTGAGTTGCACTTCTAGGGAAACGTAACGATTGAAGTTACGAGTGAAGATTGGTTACTTATAACCGATAGTTATACGTGGTATATTTTTAGATGCAACGAGAGTTACATCTCTATTGAGGTGCAACAACCTATCGTGTGTTACATTCAGTCTTTTAATATAAAGACAAATCAATTTGCGGGAAACATAAATTCTAACCGATATAAAAATTAATTCAAAATTTTATAATAAGTAAAGATTGAAGAAAATCATTATACTTGTGCGTATTCTAACGAATTACTATTGGAATTTATAAGTCAGCAAGAGACAAGGTAAGTCCTGGGACGGTAGACTGGTTCCCAACAAAAATAAATAATTTTTGTTAAAGAACTCGACGACCGAAGCAAGTTCGATCTTAACAAATGGCATCCCTTGTGGAGAACCAGTAAGACTTGTCACTTGCTCATATAAATTTTATAAATCATAATTTACTTCGATTAATTAAAAATAAATAATACTTTATAAATCTTAATTAAACAAAAAAAATAATAATACTTTATAAAATTAATACCTTATAAAATCTTATCTTTGCGACATATATAATTGTTATATAGTGAAGTATTAAGTTATATATAGTTATAAAATTTTAATTTACACATATATTAATTTAAATAAAGATTGCACTACACTAAGGTAGTTAGATCCATGAGCATTTAATTTAACTAATTGATTCAATATTAAGAGGAGGTCACGTATCTCTGTCCTTTTCTAATCAAAGAATTGAGTTTTTTACAGAAACTAATAATTTTATCAGAAAATGAAGAGAAAGCCGAATCTTGCATCAAAAAAAGCAATATTTTCTTTGATAAGAAAAAATTAATTTTATCGATTCGTTTTCAAGAAAACCTTGAAAAACTCAAATCATAGAGGTTAGGGTGGACAATTTGGTTTTTCAAGGTTTTCTTGAAAACGAAGCGATAAAATTAATTTTTTCTTATCAAAGAAAATATTGCTTTTTTTGATGCAAGATGCGGCTTTCTCTTCATTTTTTGATAAAGTTATTAGTTTTTGTAAAAAATCATTTCTTTGATTAGAAAAGGACAGAGATACGTGACCTCCTCTTAAGGTAACTTAAATCTATAATATCTCAAAAGAGAATAATTCTAATAATTAGACAAAATGGCTACCATACAAGAAATAATGCAAATACAAGATGTTACGGCACGTAATAACGCATTAGCAGAATTTCAAGCACGAGAACAAGCGGATAAAAGCATCCGAATTTTAGAGCATCTGAATATTTCACATGACGCACTGACCTCATTAGCTAACAGTTTCACTATTCAGGCAGCTACAGTTCATATTCCATATTTTGACGGTACGAATCCGCCATTGAAAGACTTTATACAAGATATTGAGAACGGAAGACAATTAATTTCTTTTGCACAAGAGAGATTACTTCTAAGAACTATAGTAGCTAAGTTGAAAGGTAAAGCTCGACATTCCATATTAGGACAAACTTTTAATACAATAAATGAATTAAAAGAACATTTGAAGCATAGGTTTGCCCCAAGCAGATCATACAGTTATTACATACAAAACCTAGCTAATGTTTGTATGGGTCAAAACGAGAACATACGGGAATATCACGGTCGTCTAACCTATTTAGTAAACCTTGCTCAAGCTGCTGTTAGAGAAGATTTAGGAGAGGTTGAACGAAGGATCGATCAAACTCCTCAGCTACAAGTATTAGCATTGGAAGCCTTTTTAAGAGGACTACCAGACGAATGGAGAACGACTGTTATTATAGCCAACCCTCAAACATTAGATAAGGCTCTAGAAGTCGCTAAAAACCTTGAAAAATACACAACAACTTTTAACAACATTCGCCCCCAAATCAGAATGATACAACAAGTGGACAAACCTAAGAAAGGTATTAAATTTTCAAACAAAAATGATCCAGAAATATTTAACAGGAATATACCTTATTATTATAATCATAATGACGTTGAATTTTCACACACCACAATAGAGGGAGGCCGCATCATTGCTCCTCCGCAACTAAGTTATAGGCTAAATTTACAACAAAATAAGACAGAATCTCATCCATCCGTAAGTATTCTGAAGAATCCTCGACCGCAAACACCTACAGATACTATCTCTCCTGGTTCTTCAATACCACCTAACTTCTATAATTATGGCCCTCAACAATTTCCTATGTTTCCTCCTCCTTTCTATCCACCTATGTATCCCGACTATCATAACCCTTATGCCTATCATCCAATGAACCTTGGATTAGCTCCAGAACAAATGTTTAATACCAAGAAATTCGAATCACCAAACTCTCAAAATTTTCATACATCTCAACCAAGACCTTATTACCCACCACGTAATGGTGACTCACATGATAAGACGAATAACGGATCTAGACCGACTTCGCCTTTTAGATCCAATGCTAACACAAATAACGCTTCTTTAAACTACCAGGGTGTTCGCCGAATGAACGTACCGGTGAACAAGACCCAATTTACTCGTCCCGCTAAAATCAATATAATAAGATCGGAAGAATTCAACGATGATGGAAGGAGCAGAGAAAAGTGTCCCATAGTACGATTAAATGTCATCACTCCAAAGAATGAAGAAGGTGTTTTCATACTAGACACAGCCGCTGATATCAACGCGGTAAAACGAAATGCTCTTAAGGGTGATACACTGATTAACATAGATGAAGCAATAACAGTAACTGGAATATCACCATTATCCCTAGATACTGTAGGAACTGTGAACATGGAAATTTTAGGTTCAACACACGTGTTTCATGTTTCACCGTCAACTTCACCACTTGACCACGAAGCAATTTTAGGGTCCTCATATTTTGAATACGAGGCAGCTAAGGTTGATTATGAGTTAAAAGCCCTGGTCATAAAAAGTAGACCAATTGATCCTATACCATTTTTGGATAGAAAAATCACACTTTATGATCAAGAGTGCGGATTAAATTTTAATGACGAAAAAAAGAATACAAAAACTGCAAGCGAAAAACTTCAGCCATCATCAGCTGAAAATAAGAAAAATCTGAAACCCAAAAGTGAGTCTGAAGAAGTAAACGCCCTTCAGGAATTACCGTTTCAATTTTCTGAAGACGAAGTGCCCAATAAATCCATCAAGAAAATTAATCACCAAGGTAAAAAGGTAGGCTGCAACATCATCCACCGACTACCACCACGTAGCAAGGTAGCACTTAAAATACCTACTACCAAACAATCAATTAATGATAAAACCTATTTACCTAGAGTTGATACGGCTCCTGGGGTGTTCCTAGGAGAAGCCGCTGTAAATAACAAATCAAGAATGTGTTATGTAATGGCTATCAACACTCGAGAGGATGAAGTCGAGATTGAAATACCACCTCAAGACTTAGTACCTTTTGAATTCGATGGATCTGAGGAAATGTTTGATGATGAAGAAGAAGAATTTGATGTTGACCTCAAACGAGATCGAATAGAATATATCATGAACAAAATGACACGTGACCATCATTCAGAAGAAGAACTAAACCAAATGAGAGAAATTATTGAGACATTTCCCCATTTGTCTTATCTAGCAGGAGATATGCCGTTTCGCACGACTTATATACGACACCGAATAAACACAAAGGACGAAATAACAGTCTATATTAAACCCTATCGTTATCCACCAGCCTTACACGAGGAAGTACGTAAGCAAATAAATAAATTTTTACAAGACGGCTAAATACAAAATTCAAATTCTCCATATAACTCATCATTATGGATAGTCCCAAAGAAACCAAACTCTCAAGGGAACAAACGTTATAGACTAGTAATTGATTATCGAAAATCAAACGAGAAGACCATTCCAGATGCATATCCACTCCCTAATATTAACGAAATATTAAAACAATTGGGCGGAGCAAAATACTTCTCAGTTTTCGATCTAGCTAACGGTTTTCACCAGGTCGAAGTTTGTCCGGAGGACCGAAAGAAGACGGCTTTTTCTACTCCCTACGACCAATACGAATTCACAGTTATGCCGTTTGGCCTTTCTAATGCACCTCCGACCTTCCAAAGGTTTCTAGATCAAGTGATGCTGGGAATGCAAGGCACGGAAATTTTTGTTTACCTAGATGACATAATGGTTTATGCTAAAGACCTAAATGAACACAAACAAAAGATATTAAAGGTTTTCAATCGATTGTCAGATGCAGGATTAAGACTAAAAATTGATAAATGCGAATTCCTGAAATCAGAAGTGGCTTATTTGTGTCATGAGATAGGCAGTTATGGAATAAAACAAGATCAAGGGAAAATGAACGCAGTTAAGAATTTTCCCAAACCCAAATCTATCACCAATGTTCGACAATTCTTGGGCTTAGCAGGATATTACAGAAGATTTATTAAAGACTTTGCATTTAAGTCAAAAGCACTAAATACGTTGCTAAAGAAAGAAAATAAATTCGAATGGACAGAGGAGCAACAGAAAAGTTTTGACACACTTAAACGAGCTTTATGTAAAGCTCCTATCTTAATGAGCGCAGATTTTGACGAACCTTTCATCTTAATAGTAGACGCCTCAGATTATGCATTAGGCGCTGTCCTTAGTCAGGGCAGCCCAGGACAAGACCGCCCTGTGGCCTATATGTCACGATCTCTTAATAAAAGTGAAAAAATTTATTCTACCACCGAGAAAGAATGTCTTGCAGTAATATTTGCAATATTGTATTTTAAACACTACCTTTGCGGTCGACATTTCACTGTATATGGCGACCACGAACCTCTGACTTGGATAGAAAGCATAAAGGACCCTATGAGTAGGCTTAATCGCTGGAGAGCCAGACTGAGAGGTTATGAATATACATTTATATATAAGCCAGGCCGTTTGCACACCAATGCTGACGCACTTTCTAGAAATCCTGTGGATGTTAGAGTGAACGATGATTTATCAGATTATCAATCCATAACTGATAAAGAATCAATCCCAGATCCTCTAAAAGTTATGGCTTTCCCACTTAAGGCAGGAGAAGCTAAACCGACTAAAGCATTACTGGCCAGACAGGCAGCAACAACCACTAAGTTAAATACTTCGGATCAAGGAAACCCAAAACCTACCCGAGGACGTAAGAAAGGAGGTAAAACTGCACCATTGTTACCACCTCTTGGATACACTAGTAATCAGGCCAATTTAGATGGAAGCACTATAGCAAAAAGGATTCGCTTTAGAATACAGAACGAACCTATCATTAATGCCCCAACGTCTGCCTCAATAGATACAGAGGAATCTAGCACTACTTCTAGCCTTAGACAGGAGAGTGAGAATACAGAACTTGAATCTCGAGTCATATTAGAGGAAGAAATAATACCCATACCCTTGAAGGATCGATCAATTATACCTTCTCTTTTAACCAAAGAGGCTCAACCTTTTGATACTGAAACAGAATCAGAAATGGATCAAGGAAGTAAAACCTCGGAATTACCGTAACAAAAAGATAACGTGGATGAGCATAGACCAGCCGAACCCACGGCCTCAAACTATCTCTCTACGAAAACAGTAATCTGTCAAAAACGTCAATCCATAGATTCATCTTCCTCATCAGAAGATGAAATGCCTAACCCTCGCTTCCAATCTACTATTAGAAAATCATTAGCAATCGAAGAAGAACAGGAAAGTTATAAAGATATAACAAAAGAACTAGAAGCAACCAAATTTAGACCGGAAGAAACTAAACAATTTCCAGAAGAATTTGACGGTGGATCTTATTTCTCCATGAATACTTACCTTCGTGATCCCGACGAAGAACCCGAGGGGGAAGGAAAAATGGAAATTAAACAATGTAGCGAAACTAGTAATGATGGCACAATAGAGTGGGAGGGTGGACAAGGAAGAATATTTCTTGAAACAAGAGAAATAAAATCTTTACGTAATTCATCAAGTAATGAAACCGAAAATCAGGAGAAAGAGATAGATACAGCAGCCTGGGTGAAGGACCAAATAAAAGAAAATGCAACTCTTTTCCCAGCGTATAAGGAACCTGTAGCTCTGACACATAAGTCATTGATCCGAGGTCCAATATGACGCTCCACCCCATTCACTTCACGACTCCACCAGCTGTCAGAACTGTGTCATCTATCAACTATGAACCAAAGCGACGACGACGAAAGAAATGAAAGTAACAAAAATGTCAATCAACAAATAATTCCTGCAAGAAAATCTGAACCTCTTCCCAAACGTCTCGATAGCAATACTCAACCTACCGAGATATGCAAAAATTCCAAGATGAATACACCTTTAAAACCACAATCTAAGGAAATCAAAGCACGTTCAACACCTTTCACAACGCATTTCAAGGCCTTGTCAGATTGGAATAAATTATCTACAATACATGAGTCTAATCAAGAGGAATCAGGATTAGAAACTGATATGATAATTCCAGAAGTTTCTGTATCTACAGCACTTGTATCAAAACAACCCACGAGTAACGATCTTGACACCCAAGAAGAGAATTACTCAATTGAAATACCAGAATCATTGACTGACAAAGAAAGAAACGATATTCATGCACCAGAAATCTACAACGAAGAAGAATCTAGCGAAATATTACAACCACATTTCAACAAAAACAGGAAAATAAGAGTTCTTACCACTAGAGAATTCCTAACATTTACGAAAGACAACCTAGTTCATTTTGTATCAGCAGACATGCAGATGGTAGCTGAAAACAATCAGCTTTTATATGACATTCAAGCTATAAACAAGAATCATTTAGCGAATTCACAACTTACCGTTGGAGAAACAATGGTCACTTAATTTCGAAAACGATACATATTCAGCTTAGTAGTCACAAAAAAATTATAAAGATAGAATAAAACCATCTAATATAAAAAAAGTGTTTCAAAGTATTAAGAGAATTCCTAGTAGAAAAGCAAGTGAAGTCCTTTAGAATAGCAAAAAGGGGCGAAATCACTGATAAACTCCCGCAGAACCAACTTCTCTCACTTCTAATAAAACACCTGCAACATTTAGATATTACAATGAAAGTATGTATAGACATTTGTAAAGTGCCACCACCAGAAGCAAAAGAAGGTATCTCAATTAAAAGTGATACCAGTTTATTTGGCGGTCATAGAGGCATAGGAAAAACTTATCGAAGAATAAGAGAACGTTATTATTGGAAGGGAATGAAAAAAGAATTAGCAGATTTCGTGAGAAAATGTGACATTTGTCATGAACAAAAGCTAACTCGAATCCGAACTAGAGAGCCAATGATCATAACAGATACACCCTCTGAACCTTTTTATAAGATAGCCATAGACACAGTAGGACCATTACCTATTACTACTTCTGGTAACAAACACATATTAACCATCCAATGCGTCTTTACAAAATATTGCATAGCCGTCCCTATACCGAATCTGACAGCTATAACTATAGCTGATACCTTGGCTAGACACTTCATCGCCCAATTCGGCGTACCAAGAATAATATTGTTGGATAATCATAGGAGTTTTAAGAGCCAATTACTACAAAAATTCTCAAAGATTTTTGAGATCGAACTTAAAAATACCACAAGTTTCCATCCTACTTCCAATGGCTCTTTAGAACGTAGTTATGCTATGCTTGCTGATTATTACGTACAGGAGGTTCTGGCAAACAAGATTGGGATAAAATAATTCCTTCCGCCATGTTCGAATACAACACCTCAGTCCACTCATCCATCAGTTGCACTCCACTTGAACTCATATTCGGAAGAATCGCACGAACTCTAAATATAATACTCGATGAATTCAATATAGAAACCTACAATGATTATTTATGTGAACTTATTAGATGTTTAAGAGACCTACGAAAAACGGCTAGAGATGATCTCATACAATCAAAATATAAAAGTAAACAACAGTACGACAAAAAGGCATGACCCCGAAACCTAGAAGTAGGAATGGAAGTGTTCGTTCTAAGAGAACCTCGAAAAGGGAAATGAGATAGATTTTATAATGGAAGATTCATAGTGAGAGAAATCTATAAATCAAAAACGTACTCATCGAATCCACTAACGGAAAACGATTAATCAAACACATGGACAAAGTCAAAAAGGCTTACGGATAATTACAAAAAAAAATGTAAAATTATATTAATTACGTTTGAAACTTTTATATGTTGCAGGAAATAAAACAAAAGTCAAGATAACGAATAAAATAGCTATAAACTACTTAATCAACACCCTTATAGTATGGACCGCATTCACGTCAGTAGTAAATTTTGAAGAACCAATCTATCGCATCACACCCTTACAGAAAAATCCAGGAATCTTTTATGAGGCTCAAGGCGAAATAAAACTCATACGCAGCCACTGCCGAATAACCATAATTTTGGATTTGCAAAACTTAAGAGATCCAATCCCTTGGAAAAGGAGCCAACTACAGAAAACTTACGACGACTGCTTAAAGGTATTCGAAAACAGATGTGACGAATATATTCCCATTACTTACTACCAGAAGAAACTTGACGACCTTCAATCACGATTTGACGAACTTACTAACATCCTTGTTCCCACCACCCCGGTCCCCGTAGAAAATAATTTATCTCCCACGCTAACAAAGAGAGAAGTGCCTATAGAATTCATAGGATGGGCAAGCAAGAAATTGTTTGGCACCATGGACGCAAAAGACAGAGAACAAATCAATCAACAAACAAATACCCTATACCAGAGTCAAGAGTCACTTTCTAAATTGGTAGCAAACCAAACACACATAATTTGTTCTGACCTGAACCACATTCATTAAACGCTTAACAACTACAAGGAGGAACTTAACAAATTGCATAATGGAATGTTAAATCTCCTCAACGCCACTTCTACAGTACAATCAGTAGAAAATAAAAGCATCGCAACTCAGTCCATGATAATTTGGTCAGCACAATTCGTGCAATCATTAGATTTCCATTTAGACTCCCTTAAAACCTTACTTGTTTCGTCGAAAGCACCACACATGGACATCTACACCCCTTAATTTTGAGTCAAAATCAGTTTCGAACCTTACTCACGGTAATAAACAGACAGAATAACGACCACACCTTTCCGCTCGATTATCCCAAAATAACCCTGGAAAAATTATTGGCACTTTCTCAAACGAACATCTTTCTAATTCAAGGAAGATTGAACATAGTAATAGATTTTGCCCTTACAGATCATATAAAATTTCTAAATTATAAAATCCACACCTTACCAATTCCCAAAGAAATTTATAATAACTTTACAGGTTACGCGAGCATAAAACCAGAATACAGTAATTTAGTAGTTACTCCTGATTCACAAAAATATTTTCTTACTGACGCCACTTATGTGAAAGATTGTTTGAGGAATAAACAGACTTATTTTTGTATGCTAAAATACCCAATACTCTCTCCCTCAAGCCCGCATACTTGCAAATATTCACTATATTCACAACCAACCATGCAAGCTCTAAAAACTTGTAACGTATTAATCACAACTGACGCTAAACCCTACTGGCAAAAGTTAGATTTAACAGACGAATGGCTTTACTCAACTTTGACGCCGATGCCTTTACATATCACATGTCAAGGTAACTCAGGTACAAACGTGCAGTTGCAAGAAACAGGACTATTCACATTACACGGCCAATTCACTGCCCATAATCAGGACATAACTCTCTATGGAGTAAATACTATAAACGTAAACGACACCTACGTGTACAACTCTAATATAGCATACGATCTACTCCATTATTATCCCTCCAACAACCTCCAACCTTTTTCACCCTACCAGAAACTCTAAAAACCGAAACCACAGCACAATTTAAAAAATGGACACGGAACAATAATATTGTCTCATTGCAAGAGATTGAATCAAAATTCAGAGAAATAGCTAACAATCACTACGAGCGCAATCGCAGTTACACATTTATTGCAGCTGGCTTTACCACTAATCTAATAATAGGAACAATCACAATTTTTTTGGTTTGGAAATGTCAAACCTCAAATTGCTCGAAAAGAACCAACCATCGTGATAAAACAAAACCAATATACCTGCAAGAATATAATAAAAAACAAGCAGAAACAAGATTCGACACTACCTACCTCACAGTTCAACCCTTATAACAGGCCCCTACTAATCATAGCACCCTCGTAATATCTACACTACCCAACTCTGACAATAATACCCATGAAGGCATAACCCATACTAATAGAAACTTTGAAAGATCACTGTCAATCTGCTCCCTCGACGCAGAGTTACCCCCACAAAGTATAACATACGCCTAAACTAAAATCATTACGGCTTAAAGTTAAGTTTCGAAATCCAAAAATGAAATCCCTCCTGCAAGCTATTAACTGTGAAATTTTTTTTTTTATATACTGTAACATGGTGGATTTTCCATCCACATGTTATATTTGTACATAGATACCTACTATACCGGCGAAGAGCCTTATAAGTAGGATTTTAACTTGTATATAGCAGTGCGGCATTGGCTCGGTGAATAGAGCTCGTGCCTGGAGATCTCGAGGAGCGGGGTTCGCGCCCGGTGTCCGCTTATTTTTTAATTCAAAAAGTCTCATGTTTCAATACAGTTCAATAAAGAAAGACTAATTTTAGAGGTGCCTTAACATCTAATCAACAAGGACCGTCAGTATAATAATTTTATATCTTGAATTTTCATAAAGTTTTCATTGAAAATTATAAAGTGTAGATTATTGCTACTCATTTATATTAATAATCTTACAATTAAATAACAATCAATAGCAAGTAAAATACGAGTAAAACAAAAATTTATAGTAGCGTAACATGCAAAGCAAGAGGTATAGTCATTTCGGCGTTGTATTATAAAATGCTCCGGGAAATCCCCTATTACTACACGCAATTGCTATTGCTATACTATACAGAAGTTACCTCCTCACCGCTCCTACGACGCTAATATACACTTAAAACCAAATTTAAATTTATGACCTTATGAAGGATAATTTGAACAAACAATTTCACATAATATCAATTATATTCATTAAAATTAATTATTATCACACATTTTAAGTATATTTCTAAAATAATAATTTTTTTTCTTTTCGATTTATTATCCACGGAACGCCTAATACTTTGGCAGTTTTCGTTTTTAATTTTTATTATCATTCGTGAAATGCATGCAACCAAAACTAATTTAAAAGAATTCTTAATAGGTCACCATCTTACCTGATCAATTGTCATTCCGATGACATATCTTACAACGATGAGGAGAAGTCGTCACACAATGCGCATGAGAAAATACCCCACATGGGCATCGCACCGAAGGATCCGAGTATACAATTGTTTTTAGGCATTCGGAACAAACACCTACATTGTGAACGTTAGGAGTCTCTCCGTCTTCCAACCTAAGCGGATCAAATTGAGATGTCGCCGATCGCTTCTTTTTACGGTGCTTGCGCATCCTCATCTTGGAACCCTCTCTCCTTTTTATCTTCTCTTCTTCAGATAAAATTGCCTGACGCTTCAATTTTTTTCTCTTTCCCTTAGGCTGGACCTTATTATCCAAGACCAAAACCATTAGATCTTTTGACAAAGGATCCGCAACAGTCTTAATTGGACTTTCTTGTTTTTTGTCCGCCCCAGCACTACCACCGACACTCACAAGATTCTCCAGCACTCCTACTGAATCTTGAATTGATAACTGCATATACGCAGGCCCTGCCGAATTATGTGGAGACGCTGGCGAAATAATAGGCCGATAAAATCTACGGTTATCCTGCGCACTGACAGTCTCATCACCAACTTCACTGTCCTCGTGAGTTAGAACACTATCACTGACCTCCGAACCATCACTTACAGCGGCTTCATCATCCAACCTCTCACTGATATCATTCGCATCATTAAAGTATAGTGCCCCCACCTTAGCGACATCTCCACCCAAACACTGAACGCTTCGGCCCACCAAATCCCGAAGGCCCACGCTACACTGCACTTCAACGTGATTTCCAATGTTTTCTGTCTGCTCACCCACACTCCTACCCATTAACTCCACTTTCACACCAATACTTCTTCTAATGTTTTCTGTTTGCACACCCGCACTGGTCATCATTGGCCGAACCGCTTCCTCAACCCTGGACACACTGGGCCGATTAGCATACAACCTTAAAACATCAAGGAGATCGTTCACAATCTCCCGATTTTGATCGTTAGCAGACATGGTGAAGAACAACCTACAAA
This sequence comes from Anastatus disparis, assembly GCA_017163975.1. Taxonomy (NCBI): domain Eukaryota; kingdom Metazoa; phylum Arthropoda; class Insecta; order Hymenoptera; family Eupelmidae; genus Anastatus; species Anastatus disparis. The sequence continues at coordinate 268,967 of JAFFSR010000217.1, forward strand.
TTTAAATTATCCTTTTTATTCCAATAAAAAGTAATCTTAATTTAGTAACATCATCAAGTCCCTACGATTACCACTGAACTAAACCACCGATAGCGATAGAAACTACGAGGTATAAATTATAATCGGGGCCCGAGCACACTAGTTGCACGCAAATAAAAATCGACCGCATAAACATACGTAACAGCACAAGATATAACCATCGAGCGAAGTTACACGCGAACGCTTGTACACACATTAAACACTGATTGATTTACTTAAATTAATGAAAACAATAAAGTCAAGTACCCAATTTCGGCTAGTTTAAGGTTACGTGTAACATATAGTAAAGAACAAATACATTTTATCGTATGCGATTTTAATAAAAATGGATTAGACTTGTAATAAAACTATTAAACTATCAAACAAATAAGCTTATAGAGAAAGATTCAAGACTTAACATTTTCGATTTTATATGCTGTAATATTCCTTTTCAATTTTTATTATATATTTCTAATTTCAATTTTTCCAAACGTAACTGTTTTTTTTTTTTGTCAACATAACCTCAATCTTTTTCTTCGTCTCTTTCTTGTTACATCTTTCAAAGCTTCAGAAAAAGTATTTCCAGAGTAATAAAAATGCTTCTTCTTGGTTATTTTTTTTTACTTATGGCCAAGCATTCATAATAATAAAAATTAAAATAAATTACACTGAACAAAATATTATCAATAAAATCCTCCATATTCAAGGGAACATATAAATATGTTTTAGGTTATATTTAAAAAAAAAAAAGTTAATTATATGCAAAAGTTATATATGTACTAAAATATAAACAAAAATAATAAATAATTACTAAATAAAAAAAATCAAAAAATAAAAATGTAAACAGAAACGTACAAAAAATTCGTGAATACTAAAATTTATTATTAACTGAAATAGGTGCAATACTTTTTTGTTATTACACTAACATATACAAAAAAAATAATTTCAAATAATTATTACTGTCTTCATTAAACACGTTTGCAATGTTTATATTGAAACATTTGAAAATAAAACAATTTTTCATTTGATTAGACGTGCTAGATAAATACACATTTGCTTAGCTAGCGTGTTTACGCGAGCTCCGACATGACAGATCAAATCGAGGAACCTACATTAACGGGATGTCGGAGCTGCAGCAATCGAGTTTTGCTTTTTTTATTTTACCAATATCTTTTCAAATTCATAAACTAGACAAATATAATGACTTGTCCGCACTAAAGCTATGCTAAACCAATAATTTTTATTAAAATAAAAAATCATTTGGACTTGTTATTTTTTTATGAACTTGGAATGGAAAATAGATGTCAAGCTCGACAAACCTAACCTTAAAATACGATACATTGAAAGTTTTTATTATAACTTTTCATGTATAGTTTTCTGATGGATTTCTTGAGTTGTCCGCACTAGAGTTTTATCTTACCAATTTTTTCTTTGTAGCAAAAAAACTCCATTAAATGCATCGTTTATTAATAAGTTAGGAATGCAAATATTATTAGAAGGCAGACAGCTCCTTCATGCTCTTAAATATTTTTTCTCGATTCGTACTGCTCTATGTAATCGATAGAAGAGTGCCATCCATACGGCAATATTGAAATGTAATAAAACAATTTTTTTACACTGAAGAAGGAAAATTTTGTCATGTTAATGGAAAATTTATTTGAATTGATTAAGTAATTTGACCGATATATACTGAATGGAAGGTTTGTTTGATTCAATTAGAGGCATTTTTTTTCCTTTCCTTTTAAATGAAAAATTATTCAAATTGAATGAATGAAAAAGAGAAAAATTAACGGCGCCACCTAACGGTCACATTATTAAACCATCAAACTCATTAGAATTTGTCAATATAAATAAATTATTTATTTAGATTGAAAATTTTTTTTTATCGAAGCCGTCAATATGAAAAACCAGATGATATAATTATTTAATCTAAATTATGAACTAAATAGTTAATCACAATCTTCTAGATATTTATTACCATTTATAAACAAATTAATTTTTTAAACGAATTTTTTTTTTAAATAAATGATTTTGTTGACATAACAAAATTATTATTTCAATTAAATAAAAGTTATTTAAATTAAAAAAAAAAATTAGAATTCGAGTAAATAATCTTATTCTAATCAAATAATTTATTTAATTTACTGAACATTTACTTAAATTGAATAAATTTGTTTAAGTGTAATTTCCTTAATTTAACAAAATTTCATGTTTTAATCAATAGTCGATTTATTTGAATAAAATAATTGATTTGATAATTGTTCTACAGTCACTATCAAATCGATTTTGTTGAATTAAATAATTATTTAATCGGTTCAATAGAATCATTTTATTAAATTTATAAAATTTTAAATGATTTGATTAAATAAATCATTTGCTCGAAATATAAGATATTAATTTAATCGGCTCAAATAATGATTTTTTGATTCAAATAAATGGGTTTTTCAATTTGACTAAATATTTATTAGCAAATAAATTACCATTTTAAAAAAAAAAGGGGAATTTTAATTTAATTGCTTTAAATGGATGATTTTGTTGGCATGACAAATTTGTTGTTTTGATTAAATAAATAGAAATCAAATAAGTGTGTTTATTTGAGTCAAGTTATTTTTTTTCCAGTATATATTATACATATATATATTATTTTATGTAATATAATTGTTACAAATTTAGCAGCAATTGGGTTGCTACCCAAAATTGAATATTTGACATTATCAAAAATTCTTTCTAATTTTTGTTGTTTGACTAAAATTTCGTTAAATTAGTAACCTTTGCTATAAAACTTGTAACAATAAATTGATTTCAATGTTCTTCAAACATTATCGAAATGTGCACATGGCGTAACTTAGTGCTCGCACATATAACAATACACACAGCCAGTGACACCGGTTACATACGGCAGTCAGCTATATGTGACAATGCTAAGGTATGCAAACAACGTAACTTGGCACGAGCGCGTGTAACGCAGCGTAGAACAATAACAGTTATATACAGTGACGGCATTCAATTGCAACACAGCTATACGCGCGACGAATTCAGTTCAATGGCGTTATTTAAATCAAGAATTCTGATACAAGTTATAAAACACGTTATTTAATTTAAAGAACGAATAATTAAGATAGAAATTAAATTTAAAGTAAATCAATCAATTTATTCAATTGGGAGAATGATTGCTATATATATATATATATATATATATATATATATATATATATATGTATACATGTATATAAAAATGTATGATTATGTATACGTTCAACCAACTCAAAATAACATTAATAATAATACTATAACACTCACGTCTGTACACTTGTAAGAAAAAGCAAAACTATAACGCCACAGAAAACCTAGAAACCCAATTCAAATATAGTTATATTAATTAAAGTCACTGTAAAACACTGTTGCAATCACTAACTATAACTAAACTGTCCCTTTTCCTTTCTCTCCCAAGTTATCTATTCACAAATTATTTTAATCTTTACAAAGCAAACTCACAAATAATTATCTATGTGCCACAATAAGCAGCAGAAGCTCACGAGTATACATACAACCACACTGTTTAATTAATTTTAATAACGAACGTCAACATAATGAGTGCAGCACTTGACGGACGGCGTCGTAATGTGCGCCACTTAACAACTGTTACGTGACAAGATACCTCTTTGAGAAAGCAAGTTGGGATCTTGCAACTCAAATATTTCCATACAGATGCAGTGACAAAGAATGTAACGCTCGATTCCTGGAGGAAATAAGAAACACTAAATGAGAAAAGATAGCCAAGATGATCGAAAGCCTAGATATGAACTACAATGAGGCAATAAACCCATACATATCACAAGTATCCTGCACGGCTAATCATGAAATAACATACAGCTACAAACGGACGCAACACCCAACCATTCAATGGCATGTAGAAAATCACAGGGTACGAACATCAGTGAAGAAATTATTAAAAACATTATCAAAACCTGACTGTTGGGATTTTGCGCTTGATATCGAGTCCTTCGAATCAGGCTAAACATTGAAGAAACAGCAAATTCACAACTACCACAAGAACGACCAACCAAGGAAAATTTTAGCCAACTTCGATCACAACAATTTGATTTAAGGAATCCAATTTCCAATACAAGTAAACAATTGCCTTATATTCTACGTAATATTAATATATATGTACATTTGAACAAATAGTACTTTATTTTAAAGCGAATTATTTATAAACTCAAGTATTTAAAATTTTCATTCTGATATTCTTCCTATAAAGAATCAAAGATTAGATCTTAATAAAAATTTTTTTCAAGCTATATACATTTAATTTAAAAAACTACATTGAGAAATTTTTTTTTAGAAGAATTTATGATTAATCTTAAACTACATAATTTATTTAAATTTAAAATTTTGTATCTAAGTACGACAAACCTAAAAGTCGAAGGAAACAATTAGTTTCCTATATATCTTATAATGAATTATAATCTATTACATTTATTTATAAATCAGTTGTCTGACTCGGTCCATTCTGCGACTCTTACGCTGATTGCCGGGGCGACAATTGACCTGAGGGAAAAGGTGTTACATCCCATGGAACTACCCTTAAATTTAATTGGAAGATTTTATAACATTTTTATTTTAAACGACAATAATAAATTACAAGATTTAGATTTAAAATTTATATTTAAAAATTCGAAGTCTTATTTCAAAACCCGTTCCATGCGACGTACCGAGTCAGCACTTGTCAACAACACATTTTTATTGCGAAAGCACTCGAATTGTACGCAAGCGTGAAGGAGAGACAAAGAAGAAAGATAAAGGAATTTCCTTGGCAAACAGGATAATGAACTTTTTGACGATTCTTCCTGATGAATTCGAATACACGTCGAAGTTTGATTGGACTTTCCATTTCCCAATTGCCCGGACGCAAGGTTATAAAAACAACCTGGAGGTTTTACAAGGCCTTTTGTCGTAGAAAGATAGCATCCGCAATAGTCGGCTCTGCTGGTCCACTGTGGAAATAAAATCAGTGTTAATTATTAAGTTTATATAAATTAAGATTAAATTCTAAGATATATTAGTGAATAGCCTAGAAGCCTATTTCATTAATATAATAAATATAATTATTCTTGTGTGATGTTAAAATCCTTAAAGAATTATCTAAACTAAGGAAACTATATAAACACGAGTTCCAAAAATTAAAATTTAGAGACAATTGTGCCAGTGACCGAAATACATAGTTAATCATAACCTGTGTTCGAGCAATTAAAGAAGGAGCCCAATTTATCTTGCCACGGACATTCTCACCGTGTAGTTTAAGGAGTCCAAGTATAGAAAATCTCAGGACGATCGAGCCCGGAACAGATTTTTCTCTTTCTCTCTTAATTAGTGAGTTACTTATATTAACGAAATTTACAAATTAAATTAACAACAGTTAAAACGTAAATAGCGAATTAGATTAGTAAAATCATGCAAATATTCTCTGTTAACATTCAGAAAATTAATATAGATTTATTCAACTATTTTTCTCAAGACAAGAATAATTATTGTAAGATTAATATCTAGGGTAAGGAATTAACAATAAAGTATAAAAACGAAAATCGTTTAAATGAATAAAAATCAATTAAAATAATGTTTGTGTATTATTTAATTTAATAAAATATATAATTTTTTTATAAACATAATTATTCCATAAATATATATATATATATATATATATATATATATATATATATATAAATCCAATTCGTGAATATGCACAAGTACTATTGATATTTTTATAAGGATATTGATTATAAACTTTAATTATACACGTGATTTAGGTGTAACTATCGTCACACTAATTTTTAATTTATTCCAAAAGATACGCAACTAGTTCAGTTACACTCAGGTGCAAGTTGCGCCAATTAGATGATCGACGCGTAACATCATTACGACGCAACCTCGGTTGTGAATCAAAAATATGTAACTTCGGTTGCGATCCAAAATTTCGTAACTTCGGTTGCAACCCAAGTTGCGCAACCATCAGTTACACTCAAGTAGAAGTTGCACCAACTAGCTGATTGGCGTGTAACATAAATACAGCGCAACTTGAGTTGCACTTCTAGGGAAACGTAACGATTGAAGTTACGAGTGAAGATTGGTTACTTATAACCGATAGTTACACGTGGTATATTTTTAGATGCAACGAGAGTTACATCTCTATTGAGGTGCAACAACCTATCGTGTGTTACATTCAGTCTTTTAATATAAAGACAAATCAATTTGCGGGAAACATAAATTCTAACCGATATAAAAATTAATTTAAAATTTTATAATAAGTAAAGATTGAAGAAAATCATTAAAAGAATTATACTTGTGCGTATTCTAACGAATTACTATTGGAATTTATAAGTCAGCAAGAGACAAGGTAAGTCCTGGGACGGTAGACTGGTTCCCAACAAAAATAAATAATATTTGTTAAAGAACTTGACGACTGAAGCAAGTTCGGTCTTAATACACTCGAACATCGACGTAAACGGTCGAGCGTGCGGTACGCAGCAAAAAGTGGGGACGGAGGAGAAACGATATATATATAGATATACCGGCACGCGGCGTCAAACGTTCAATTTTTTAACTGGCTTGTTTTTGGCGATTAATGCACTTATATTAAAGTGTTTTTTTTTAAATAGGGTATTTTTTACCGAGGAATCTGATTTCCTATTCAGATTTCACGAATAATAAAATCTAAAGGTATTTTCAGATTTCGGAGTTTTTTTAAAACTCACAACAAACGAAGCATATACATGTAACTACAGCAGGTATAAATTTTAAACAGCTGTATAACCGTCTTTTGTAGCGTCTCTCTTAGAAGAAAACACTTTAATATAAGTGCATTAATCGCCAAAAACAAGCCAGTTGAAAAATTGAGCGTTTGACGTCGCGCGCCTGTATATCTACATATATCGTTTCTCCTCCATCCCCACTTTTTGCTGTGTACCGTGCGCTCGACCGACGTCGATGTTCGAGTGCATATTTCACCCTTTTTAAACAGTTTGATTGAAAATTTAGAATATACGTATAATAGTGTATTGTTTCTAGTTTTCAAAACCGTTTTAAAAATGTATGTACGACGTTCTAAATCAGTAATATAAAGAAGGGAAGAATACCGAAAAAAAACTTGCAATTGCGCAGAAACTAATTATCCGATAGTATCTGCCTTTAGCATGTTAAAAGTAGATATAATTATCTACTTCTGTGCCAAATTTCAGCTCTTAATATTTATAAACAACAGAGTTATAAATTTAAAAAAAAAATAAAAATTTTTCCGGTTTTTCCAAATTTTCTTCGGTTCTAATGAACCGATCGGGTCGTTTGACCACTCGTTTTGTTGATAATTTGATTTTCTACAACTTTCCCATTGACACCATAATGATTTGTCAAATAGTTTTCGTTTTATTAACAAAAAACAAAAAAAACGCGTTTTTTGCACTAATTTGTTAATAACTAATTAATAAATCATAGTTTCTAGCCCAAAACATAAGTAAACATTTACGGACTATCTTTTAAATGATCGCACAGGTCATTGCTGGTTACTAATTTTGGCAGAATAAGACTTTTTTTCGGTAGATTGACTGGCCTAATTGTCTCTGATAGTCGCACAACGAATATCATAAAAACAAATTAAATTAGATACAAAATACTAGGTTTTTTTTTTTTTTTTTAAATTAATGATTGGGAAAAAATGTTTTTTCTGTTACAAGACTTTTCAATAAAGTTACAAGTGATCGTATATATGGTTAGGCATGTAAACAATTAAATTCGAATCAACATAATTCAAATAATTTAAATATTTTTTTTTTCAAATTTCTTTAAAAAACTAAAATTTATTTCTAAGACAATGATGATGCTATATATAATAACATGTCGAACGTAATTGTTAATCAAATTTTCACTTTTGATATTTTAATTGTTTATAACTTTATTAAAAAGCATAGGAACAAAAAAAAAATCAAAGTTGAATTTTAAATTTTTTTTAATTCTCTTCATTTTCGTTTAATTTTTTTAGTAATTATTGAAAAATATACAATTAAAAATTTTTTTCAATTTGAAATTTTTACAAATTTTAAAAGAGGATGAAAATAGATTAAACTTTCATTATTTTCCTTTATTTTTTCCTAATCTCTCTTGCTTCATCGCGTTTTTCATTTTCTTACTCTTGCTTATCATCCGAAACTTTGACTAAAACTGAACCTAAAGTTAGTTACGGAAAATTCATATACTGGGTAACTCGCACATAAGCCTTACTTTACCAGAATATGATTGAATGTATTTATTTATTGGAAAACGTTTGACTTATAGACACGTGGAAATGAATTACATAAAAATTGATATAATATGAACAGGAGTGGAATTTTTAGGTTTTAAATAATTTGAAATGATGAAATAACCTATATTTACGTGTATATAATACATGGAAACTCCTTAAATTATACATTTTTTTGGTTTTAATTCTATGAAAGATACCTAAATTTCAAGTTCACAGTAAATATTGATTAATTTTTAGTAGTCTAGCATCTTGTTTGCTTAAATGCACTATTTCTTATTTAATAAATAACTTTAAATAATAAGTAATTATTACATATAAAAAAAAATTACGCTTAAGATCATAAAGAAAACATTTTCCATTGGGAGTAGCAAGGAATTTTACATCAATTATTCATGAAAACAACGCAATAATTATTCACGGAGGTTTCCAATAATTGGTGATGTAACCCTATCAAGTTTTAAAAGTTTTCAATTTGAATTTAGAAATATCTTTCAAATTATTGAGCTTAGCAACAAATGAACGAAATTTTTCAAGACTCGATTGGAAAGGTTTGATAAAGCATGTACCTAATAAAATTTCGAATTTTTCGCTTTTTTAAATCATTTTCTTACTAAAATTCAAAAGCCTTTTTTGAAAAGGTCAAGGTCATTTCCAAAGTACATTTGAATGAGGAAATTAATGGTATTTTTAAATTACTTGAACCAAAATTATTTCAAGGTCGGCTTAACTTTTTTAAAAGTAAGGACCCCTTTTAAATATGACAATCAAAAGAACAGAAAATTTTATGTTAAAGTATGTAGTAAATTTCAAAATCAAGACCACTTCCAAAGATCAAGTGAAGGTCAGATGTGAAAAGCTGGAGAAAATCTCTAGGAAAATAGCAGGATCATTGATGAAAAAAATGACTAAGGTAAAGCGTTTAGTAACTTGTAACAAGAATTGCAATATCAACCTTGGATTTGACCTTAAATCTAATCTTCGAAGTCATTTCATAGCTAACTATGTTATGACTCAAAATTCCCTTTTGTACACAAACAATGGAAAATTTTACAATCTGATACTTTCTCATGTATTATTATGACCTTAAAAATCCCTTGAAGATAATTTAAACATTGTCTGTATGAATCTAGATGTAGGATCATTTAAAAATTATTCTTAAAGACTTCACGTTTAATTTAATAATGATTTATATTTTTAAGATTTTTTCAAGGCAGCATAGGTCACACTCGAATACTCAAAAAACGTTAAGAATACAAATAAACTATCGCAAAACGACGTAAAGCGTGAGGTCAGGTGTGAGGTAAAGTGAGCATTTTCCATATATATTTTTCTAATTTTTCATGTACTCTTGTTTATGAGTAACAATAATTTTTCTATGAATTACTAACAGAAGTTCGAAAAATTATTATACATGCATAAAAGAACATGTAAAATTAGAAAATCATATATTCAAAAATGCTCGCTTCATCCCATACCTGAGCGCTTTACCCCGTTTTACGGTACCATATCTTGATCAATTTTAAACCTAGAGAGGGAAATCAAAGATTATTTTAAAGTCCAGTAAAATACCTGCAAAACTAACTGTATAAAATTTTTCTATCATCATTTCCTGAAAAGTATTTTTTTTTAAGATATATTTTTAAACAAAACTTTTAAATATGTACCTCTTATATCAAGGGTAGCTCCGTTTAATAAAAGGTCACTGTACATAAAACATCGAATTGTTAATATTTCAAATAAATAATAATGATTAGTCAAGCTTCATTTATATTTCTTAGAGAGTGTACGACTCTTAGCTAAAAAGTCTTACGACACTGATAATATTTTGCATGACCATGGGAATTTTATTGTATTCAAACGGACGGTGTGTGTGCTATTATAAGCTTATCTGTTTGTTTTTTATGTTTAGATTGTAAATGATTACACATCAACGGAAAGTTCTCCACAAGTAGAGAATAAATTGAGGTAAGCAAGTTTTTTCCTGTTTCTAATTTGAAATCCTATTTCATTCATATAATATCCTTAATATTCTTTTTGCTTGAAAAATCCTTAACAAGATGATGAAAGGTGAGGGTGAAAGATTATTTTAATTACTTAACTGTACACAGTTAAGTAATTAAAATAATATTTTACCTTGTTATTGGGGCACCATGGATCGTCAAAACAAACCCCCACTCCACCTACCCAAAGGTTACTGACCACTAGGTCAATGACCTCTGAGAAGGTGAAGTAGAGGTTTGCTAGGCATGGTACCCGAACGACTGGAGGGTCACTTACCTTTTCCTAGAAATTTAGGGTGGGGATGAATTGGAGGGTCACTTAACCTCTTCTATAAAATTTAGAGTAGGGATAAAAAATATTTTAATCGATATTTCAAAATAATTAATTTAAAGTTTGTAATATAATCCTTTTTATTATCAAAATAATAAAAACTTATTTTGAATTATAAAATATGATCTAAAAGATTTTAATCTAATATTTTTGATTATTATAAATTTTTATATTTAATCAGAAAATATAAAATTTACATATAAATTATTGTGTGTATAAAGGATGAGGAGTTGGTAGCAGACAAGGTTATTGAAATACTTACGTTTTAAAGTTTAAAAACATTTATTATTAATAAATAAAACATATATTACAACGTAGCATTCATACATCTCATTACTGTGTACACATGATAAATAATGAATTCATATGTGATTATAAATAAATCTTGTTTTTCTAAAATTAGATTCTTGATTTTTATTGATTCATCGAGATCCTTTACAAAATTATCATTTATACTAGACATTGTACTTTTTACATTGCTAGCATGATAGTATACATATTTAAATTCTTGTTGCCGTTCCAATACATTTTTCATATGAATTACCAATTACCATTTCTTGTAATATATAATCTACAGATTTTGCAACAATATTCAAATATTGAATTCTATAATCTATACATGTTGATAACTCTTCTAGACGTTCATATGTTACACGTTCAAATACTAACGATCGACTATATCGGCCATGTTTTTTCGGTGGCCCACCACTCTCTTCTGCTTTTGGTTTAGCATCATTGAGTACCAATTCAAAAGCTCTCTCATTAAAACTAATCATGAAGCGGATAGTGTATCTAGGTATAGAAAGTCGCTGATCCAACATAGATTCCTCATTAAAACAAGTGAAAAATTCTTCAATTTTATCAAACTCCTGCTTCAACGCCTCCCAACAGCCGAATGGCAGAGGTAGACCTTGAAAATAGGATCCGCAGAAGCGGACTATAGGAATACACTCCATTTTTTCTTCTCCTATATTCTCCAGGCCTACCTGGATGATTTTCACGAAAGAGCTGTTAGTCCATAGACCATCGGTAGAAGATGCTGCCAATAATTTTTCTTGCTATTCTGTTTTATTAAATATTCCAAGTCGTTACCAAAGGATTGCTCCAGGCTTCTCTTTTGACCAGCCATCTTGATAAGGTTTTGTTGCTTGTTACTGCTGTCACCGTCGATCACACACAACTGTGGCTAGACTAAGCGGATGCCACTTCTTTTATATTGTAAAAAATTGGTGGGGATGTCGTAAAAAGGTGGCGTGCAACAAATCAGAGACATTCAAGCATCATATTACGCATAGCAATTTTTTCTCGACTATAGTATCATTTTTTTGCAAATTCTGCGAGAAATTTCCCAAAAATTTCTTAAAACCCAATCCGCTACACATATAATACAGAAACATGATACAATAATGACCACGAATGTTGGAATATTCGCTTTGTAAGCATTTATTATTCCATCTAAATTTTTTACAATTTTGCTAAATACGTCGTAAATGTTGTGGAATTTGCGGTGGCTCACCAAGACTATCAAAGTACACACCTGTGCCATACTTATCAACATATATGGCAACCCAGTGCGCACCACGCTGGTTATAATTTTGCGTATTTAACACGAACGCACAAGGTTTCACCCACATCAGAGGAATCTGATCCATTAGATAAACGCCTATTGCGTGAAATTTGATCCGTATCAGATATCGTACAATTTCTTTTGAATTCATTGCAGAGAATTTCGAAAAATTCTTCTCAAATCAGCAATTTTACGCTGGGGTTAAGTCTCAGTAGCCAATGTTTCAGATTAGCATGTTATTTAGTGCACACGCGTAATTTAAATGGGGTGATTTTATGTAATGATGCATGCACTGTCCACTGCTGGAATTTAAATTCCTAAGAGCTGGACAATCTTGTTCTTTTTCTAAATTTTCAATCATACAGGTGGTGAGCTTGAAAAGTAGTTCAACCTTTCTTTGACCTCGCACGAAAATTGTAAGACAATGCTTAAAAATATCCTTCAAATTTTTGTATAATCTTTTTATAGATATATCACCTTCCTACCACTCCAGACTATGATGATTCAGTGTCACCTGATTGTTCTATGTCAAAGGATTTCTAGGTAAGCGTCTTAAATTACAAGAAGGCGACACAGTCCAATAAGCGATAAAGTTTTTATGAATAGCAAGTACAGCTACCTCATTTGAAATCAAACAATTTTTGTTGTCCTTTAAAAACTGCACATCAATCACCACCTCCATACTGTTTGCAATGAAAGTTGCTCGCTGAATGAGATAATAAAGATGACTTTGCTGAGTGAGAAATATATTTCCACCACTACTACGCAACTGCTATAATCCACGATAACCTGTCTCGACGAGTCGGTTTCGAGCAAATTGTCGTATTTAGCATAAGTTATACAATTTACAGTGCCCTTTAGCGGGTCGTCAAATCTAGCATCAATTCATACATTACCATTTTTCATCAAATTCTAATGCCTACCATCACTCGCCGATAAATCAGGTGTCAAATCAAAAGCGAATAGTCAGTAATCGTTCGATTAGTCTTTACAGGTAATCGAGTTGCCTGAATTCACAAAGTGAATACCAGTACCGAAAAAAAGTGTATGATAAGCATCAACGTACATTTTGCATTTTTTAAAATCTGGCTGTAAGGGTTTCGAAGGCACCTGCATTCTATCAACGTACAGACACAAAAAATTAATATTGAATTCTTGAAATTGAACGGGTAAAGACTTTTATCACAATTGTAAGCTTTATTCTCAACAAAACCAAGTATAATTCTTTTTGGCAGTTGACCTCATATGATATTGTTGATTGTTTCTCCATTCATGCCAGCATGTAACGTAAAAGCCTTAACTTCTACACGTGTCAGTGGGTATTTAGCAGTAGTCTGCGACAGTAGTTTTTCGTGTGCTAGCACAAGTGAAGGATTTAATCTTACTCGACGTACAAAAAGCGTAGCCTCGGTAATATTTACTGTGAAAGCACCAGTGGGATCCATGAGACAGAAACTATCACGAAAACGCACAAGCCTTACTTTAACTTCAACACCACTCAGTAATAATTTGTCTTGATTAAAAATATCACAATGTAAATGGCCGAGTTAATCAATCTTCCTGTCAATCATAATCGCTTCACGCTGACTGAGACCTGCATTACTACCTGTGGTGTCGTCCATTTCCTTTCCTGTATTATCGTACCACAAGCCACTTGTTAAATGAGACTTTTTAGCTGTTGCGCCATAATTTAGTAATGTTTTAATGTAAGCTCTGTATGCATAAGCATTGTTTGGCGATGAAACAGGTTTCTGATTGAATAGCACGTCGACTTGATTGAACAACTAATGCAAAAAAATATTTATTAGTCCAACGTTCAGATCTTTAGGTGGTTCAGCACTAGTGCATGTTACACTTACACTCACACTTAACATTGTATGAGCCAAGTCTAGATACTCAGTGTTGCTAGGGGTGTTAAATTCAATTGGTGATTGGTCGTTGAGAGAAGATATCGGTTTGTACTGTACCCAGTAAGAGCCTTCAATTGCAGTCTGTGTCGGGGGTGATTCAAAGAGTGATAATTCCGACTTGATCAACTGACAAGATTCTGTATGCAACAACGCTATCTTAAAATTTTAATGTTCAAAAATATCTCTAGCTACACGTGCTTTCTTATTCTGCTTTTTCTTTTTTTTCGATATTTTACCACTTTTTGAACGTTTACCCGCTGAGGTGTTTGTAGTATCAGGTGCACTTGGCGACTAAACTGATGATGTCTTATTCTTTCCCTTTTTATATTCTGACTCCCCCTCCTCTTTGGCGCTTGACTCACCCAAGAGCAATTTGTCCAGAACAACGTCAGCTCTTCTTTTAAGATTTTTACCACTCTCGCGAATACGCTCTTTTGCTGCCTCTTTGACTGGTCTGCCACCTAGAGTGACATCATCTAGGATACCTTTACCTACTCAGAGAGCCTCTATACCGACGGCCTTTGCGCCTTGCTTGATCTTCGGTATAGCTGCTCGAAAGAGACCCTTTTAAAAACTACCTACTCCTGCACCCGACTGGTGATAACCAAAAAAAGGTTTACTAACTTTAACGCACTTATACCCATTACCAACCAGTTGGTTATTAAAAGAATTTTCAAATTCAGACGTTTTATCGGATGAACTTAAAGTAAAGCGTTAGTCAACGTACCGTAGTCGAATGGAATGGGAAATCCGTGTTCGTCTCTTATATCTATTTCGATCGACTAAAACGCTGAAGACAGCAGTGGTAGATACATGGATGGTGAAAAGTTTTTAATTTCAGCGCCTCCGTAAACGTAATCGCGCAAATGAAGTGAGACTATACGTAGTAAGCTCGTGCGCATATCACCTGTTACTTACGACTGGCAAATGTTTCTGTAAACCATGAGTACGGTTGGCAACCTATTTACAAGATTTGCTGGACGATTACCAGTAATGTAGTGTTCTGTATAACCTTTGCAAGAGAAAATTGGTATATTTTCCAGACCTGAAATTCTAAGTAATTTTTCCGATAGTGTAAACGTGTGCATATAAGTTGTACAATCTTCTCCACATTGACATCTAATCTGTACATAGCCACCAGCTTGGATTTTAAAATATAAATGATTTTTTATATTCTCGAGATTATTTATTTTTTCCAAAAGACTTTCAATGTCACAATAAACACTAGGTTTAACTCTGACAAACACCTCGGCTTTCTGTTGAGTCTCCTCTGTTTCTCGTAAAACATTTTCCATTTTCCGTCTAGCTGCTTTAAAAGAAATGACTTTCTCCTGCTCAACTATTGATATATGCCAAAATGTGAGAAATATTTGAATTTCCGTGAGTCCTACACACCAGTCGCCATGAAGATAAAAATTTTGTGATAATTGTGTAGTAATATGTATCGCCACATTGTGTGGAAAGAAAAACTTGCTGCTGTTGCTCGATAAAACCATGTGAAATTTATCGTTCATTGGAAATTTTTCAAATCCTCAACCACTATCCAAAAATTGAATTTTTTTGGATACCCCTTTCAACTAACCAAATATTGTTTTTTCGATCCTCTACTTTTGCTCTTTAAAACCTCATCAACCACAAATGCTTTGCTATCTAAATCCTTGCGCACTCTGTTCAACTGTTTTTCGTAAAAATATCCGTCAATTTTTTCTCCATCAAGATCTGCCAAAGTATAGACGGGTGGTTGTCGTCTTGTGTCGACTCTAACAATTTTAAACAGCTCCAGAGTCCAGCCACCCTTGTATGCTTTCCTGAAGGCTGTCTTGGCACGACTGACACGAACCAGATAACCAACGCTGTATTTAGCTACTCGAAACGGCTCTTTTTCGCTGTAACGCAACGTCCAAATTCGACGTGCCACGTGAGCATTATATAATTAGACCTTGGAAGGAGTCATTTTTATGGCACTGTGCCATGATTCGTTGTAGCACGTCACAATTTTTTGCAAAACATCTATATAACGTTTTGTGCACAAATGAGTAAAGTATCGCCAAATACGACCTTTGAGAGTTCGGATAATGCGTTCGGCAATGGCTGCCTTTATATCAGGGTCTCTGACGACTCGGTAGGTAATATGTTTCTTTTTCAGCACCTCTTGCACCTCTGGGCCGATAAATACCTTACCTCCATCAGTCTGTAGGTGAATAGGATGTCTACTATTACATCGTGATAAAATTTTGTCTTATGCTACAGCGATGCATCGGCTGGTTTTTTGGAGAAGAGGCTCTGCGCAGGCAAACTTTAAAAGTGCATCGATGACAATGAGAATATAGCTGTACCCATCATTGTAGGTTTCAAGTGATCTAAAATCTGCCAAACCAGCTTTTCACACTTCAAAGGGGTTAAATACGTTGTAATGTCGACGAGGAAAACGATGTCTCACGAGTTTGTGTAAAGTACATGCATTCTGATTCTCCAGCTATTTGGTAATCGCATTGTTATAAAATTTTTTGGGATTCGCGTGTTTCAGTAGATGAGCATCAGCGTACGCTGATGGTGCAGTAATATTATAGTAATAATGCTCAAGATCGTCCGGCTTTGTCGTCTCCTTCTTCTTTTTCTCCTTCTTTCTCATTGCTCCTCCTCGTTTTACAAACTAGCTCTCTCTCTCTCTCTCTCTCTTTCGTGATCTCTTAGATGTATTTTTAATGCATTTCAGAAATTTATCAAATGTAATTTTTCTGATCATGCGCAAAACAGTAATACCAGCTGCAGTCTTTTCATTACCATATGCAGTCTCCGAAAGTATGCGTGAAAATACTTTTTTTAGCCAACAGTCTGTCGGCTTTTATATGATTCGTTTTTTTTTTTATTTGAATATGAAACATCAAGCTCTAGACAGGCATTGTCAAGAGGATTTTTTTATTTCTGACGACATCTGAGATGCTCTTAGAGATGTGTGTCAGGACCGAGAAACTGGTAGCCTGGTGAATGCATTTCAAAGGGTACAACTAACATCAATCGGTCTATTAAAGTACCAGTTTTCTCCTACTTCTTCCCTCCATCACTTCCTTCCATGCTTTCACATACGGGTCTATCTTAGCTGTTCGATGCGACTCTTTTTTGCAGAGGTTGATGACGTAGCTGCCAACTCACTATCAACTTTTTTACGTTTTTTCGCACTTTTAACTTCTTTCTCCTTTACGCTCGTTTGACCAGTAGTTGTTGAAGTATAATATCCTTCGTTTTCTGGCGACGATGACAGTGATGACTCAGGGCTATGAGATGCAATCGGGTGCCACAGTTGATCGTTAACAATATATTTTCGAGGTTTACTAACTTGTTGCAAGACGTGCGCAAACTGTTTGTATCCGCGTAGTGGTGGTCTTTTTCTACTTCTTATAGCCTCGTTAACTTAATCGACAGTATTATTATCCTTGGCAACAGCGACATCTAGCTTGATTATACTACGACTATCCCATTCAATATTACCAGCTTGCCGATAGTATCTAATGAGACGCCTTGCATTGCTTCTAAATTTCTTCGGTACCGACTTGACAAGTTGTTTGTCGTCGATTTCGTCATTATTGTCTCTATCTATTGTTGTTCCCGTTTCTAATAATGTTGTCTCGTGTGAATGTATTATATCTATACTTACATCCTTCTCTTCCTTTTTTAGATGTAACTAACAAAATTTGCTGATATTGCAAAGACTTTTGGCGCTCATCACCCGTAGAATGTAAAATTTTACTCATTTTCTCGTGAGCTGTACCAGATTCTGGACACTGGATGCTGGTGATGTATGGTTGGTAGTTGTTACGTCATGCTGCTGCTGCTGATGCTGTTGCTCTGAACACTCTTGCGGTACTGAAATCATTTTTCTTGCGTACTTCATGCCAATGAAACAGTTTTCACAATTAGCTGCACTAGATATACTAATTTTAACACTAATTTCCTTTTTACCTTCAAACTACCTGGTTTAGCGAGTTTTCGCAACAGAGGTGCAAATTTTTTCAATTGTCTCTTATAATACTTGCTGAGTAGAATATTTCCACATAAAATGTTCAAAGCACACTCGCAAATGTACGTTATAAGTTTAGAATTTACTTCGCGTAATATAGCCTTAAGTTTATAAATTTTGATTTCACACAAAAAGTATAGCTGAGTTCAGTACTTTCCTGAAATTGGTCTGCTACGACGTGTTGCCGGCTTCATTACAATCGCACGACTGAAACATTATTTAAGTGAGCACCAGCTTTTATGGGGTGCAACGAGGCAGATAAACGCGCTGATGTTTGTCAAACGAAAATATACAAGTACAAAATCTCACGTTTTCAGGCATATTTTGTTTCAGATATACGAACAAATAGCCGTATGGCTGTGCTGTGGCATAGAGATATGCCTTTTGCAAAAAACGAGGCTCCTCGAGGCAGACTTGGCGCGCCAGATGATTTATTTGCGCTCGATCACGCGGATTTTTAAATACCACGATGTAATTATTAGATTTTAGAGAGATTTCTCGATGACCTTGATGAAAGAGATTTTGCGAGATAAAGATGACACTTAAGTTATCATGATGACTGCCTTTGATAAAGAGATTGATCACAGCTCTGCTAGATGATTCTCTCATCAGATCGTCGAGAATAAAGAGTTTTGCTTGTGGATCATTGGCATAATCTTCGCTCTTTGGTAAGCCCTCGTGAAATTCGATTCCCTCACCCAACTCCTATTAAATTGGTTGCCCCTCGGTATAGTACAAGAGTATACGACTGAATTTTGTATCACTCATGCAATCAATGAAATGCAAAAAATTTTTCACAAATACTGTTTTACAACACGAGCTGGGTCAACAAATCATCAAAGTCCACGAACGCACCCCCCTGCAAACGCCCATGTTACCGCCGGGTTTTCGTTTTACTACTAAATAAATTCGCGTCGCTCTTCGATCTTCATCGAATCTGACAAAAAAAGTACATATCGGTGGCATTATTCCGACGTGATTTTAATTTTCCGGTGAATTGGAAAGATGAGGAAACATACCTTTCTCAATATTAACAAGATCGTAAGCTTTTGGTGGTGCAAATTAACTCATATGTAGACAATTCAAACTATCTATGAATTTAACCAATAAAATTTCCATTATGATCATTTTTGATCCATTTAAAATTACATATGGCTTATTTCTGAGATCTATATGATCTGTTAAATGTTTAAGAATAAATTGTGCATCAAAACCCTGCGCATCGTGAGCTACACAGATGGTTTGTTCAAAATTTTTTTGAAATGGTGCCAAGGCCAAATTGACTAGCTGTTTCACGGGGTCGATTTCAAACATATACTCGCGCATCCCACATACTTCGCAAGAATTTGATACATTTTCATCGTTCAAACAGTAACCACACACTTGCTGAACAACATACAAATTTGATACATGCAGCTTTACTTTTTCAGCCTCACAGCCTAAGATGCTATCTGATTGCTGAGTCTCAAAATCATAAAATAAATAAAGAATTGTTTTTTAATTCATCATGAATCCATTTTTATCGACAATAGGCTGCATGTAACAAAGATGTTCTATTGGTCTTTTACCATTACATATTTTAAAAAATATCGAATTACAATCATGTGGTTCTTTATCGTTGACGCACACTGTTTCACTACATACACGAAAAATTTTTATGCACTCGCATACTGACCGAGAACTATCAAAAGATTTTAAATTTTTATGAATATAAAAAAAACGGTACCGTAAAAATTTCTGCTACATTAAAATAATTTTATTTTTTTAGAATTATATAACATTTATAGAATTTTTGTTCACATTTATGATTTTTCGTATGACTAAATTTTTTATTGCAAGGTATACAGTAGCCTCGACTCCCAGCCGCTGCGAGTAAATTTAAAATTAGCTGGTAATATCTGGAATTTTCATAATACATGATATTTAGAGTTTGTCCAACGACATTACCAACGTTGTGTTCGAAACGTGTATCATCGTAAAGTGGCCTATATCCACGAGCAAAATTTTGAAATGATTAAACGATGATTGCAACTCCAAAGAATACATAATATTCTTGAAATAATTTAATCTTCTCTATATCAAAGCCCGTCTTGGGTATTGTAACTCTCGCAACTCTGACGGGTTCCAATGCTTGCACTTTCTGATATTGTGCTGTATGATGTCTTATTTTATTTCATCTGTCATGGAAAATCCCACTATGCGTTTGGCAACTATGGCGTATACGAGAGCAGTGACTACCGAGCGTGGAAGACGAAGATTGTCGCTATTTTCAATATTTAGAATGGATTTCTTGAAAACTGATTTGCTAGTGAGAGACACAAGATCCCGGTGTAGTCACTGTACTGACTTTAACATTCAAAAAATCTTCAATTTCAAAACCATTATCACTCTGTGCTATATTAGCTATCAGTTCAAGTAAATTTACCGGTGAAAAATTCCGAAGCAGTCTAATAGAAATCCATAGAGGTTCGTGCACAAAACATTCAGAGCTTATAGTCATGCCGATATAATCTGATGGCTGTGCATATTCACACACGTGACGATATAAATCGTGTATGGCGATCTCCAACCAACCATATATATTTACATTAGCTGGTTGAGGTAATATCGAAACTCTTAATTGTCGCCCTTGAAGCTTAAACTGTTCGTAATATCATGAAGTCTCTCCATGAATGGTAATGTGTTTCTGAGCGGAAGGACCATCTCCCTGTTGTAGACATTCGTCTACAATACGGTGAAATAATATATAACAATTGACAAAATTATAAAATTATATACATCTCAATAGTCGAGATCCTCTGTACCTTGTATCGATATTGTAGATAATGTAGTTTTAGGTGGAACTATTTTATGCAACGTTTGTACATCCTGGTTATCCTAATGGAAGCAACCAGGCAACGGTTCATTAGGTAGTGGTGGCGCTGCAGCAATTACCCCCTCCAACATCGTGTTTGAAGTACTATGATAATAAGTCACATGATCATCTAAGGAATTTATAACTTCTCGTACTTCTTCGGTGGGCGGTAGTAACACAGGATCTCTCGAACTAGGCAGCTGTTCTTCTGCTGACAGGAGATTCTTCGGTGATTCATCCCCACCTCTGTCCTTCATCATGTTTCGCAGGTCTGAAAATTTTTCAATATCATATCTGTTTAAGTTAGACTATTTTAAACAAAAAAGTCTTATCCCGCGAAATTTTCCGACCATAAATAAAAAATCTATAGATTATTGATCCGATATTTGAAATAGATATTTTTTTATGAAACATATTTTTGGATTTATTACATATTTATTTAAAACATAAAAGTATTATTTTGCAAAATTTTTTGATCGTAAATAAATAAGTTATTGGGTATTGGTCTAATATTGGGAATTAATATTTCTTGTAAAACTTTTTTTTAGATTTATTATTTTATTTACAACATAATAATCTGATAACACAAAATTCTCCGGTAGTAAATAAAAAAGATATGCATTACTGAACGATTTCGTGATTTTAAAATACATTTCTAGATTTGTCATTGAATTCACAATAGAAAATATGCATAACTTACCTCTAGTAACACGATGATGTAACATGAGATGTCTGACTTGAGGTGCATCTTGCATTCCTCTGCTCACAATAAAGCGACCAATTATATCAAGTATTTGATTATCGGTAATAATATTTTAATTAAACATATGGGCTAAAGTACGTAGTCCACAAAGTCCTATGATGAATTTAATTTTTTTAACAGCTCATTCATAGAGCAAGTTTTCAAATTTTTGCACCATGCGTAATAAAGTAATAAAGTAGTTTTATTTGTGGTTCACGAAGGAGAGCCATATTTAAAATAGTTATTAAGATATTATATAAGTCTTTTTTATTCATTCTCTTTTTTGTTATTTTTCATTGAATGTTAAAACTCAGAATAATATTAGAACCGTAAATCGTTGTCTATTTATACCGAAATTAAATCATAAATTTAAGGGTGAGCATGCGCGTAAAAATAGAATATTTAACTTGACGAAACCTGTAAGAATAATTTGACGTTTAAAACTCTAACGTAGCAAGAAATATTTTAGTTTTATGGGAACCGCCGAGCAATATATACGTAAGTACGCAATTCAATATTCTGAATAATAATCTTTCAATAGTTACCCTCCTGAAAATAATCGTGGAACTTATGATGCAATATTTTACGTCACTTTTTGAGTCACTTTTTGGGTCACTTTTTATATCACTTTTCATGTCGCTTTATGGATTCAAAAGTGACGCAACTTTTCCAAAAATATAATATAAAATAAATTATAAATTTTTTTAAAACTTTTATTCTACATAATTTAAAAGATGTTAAAATACAGAATTGACAATATTTAGAGCATGATTTAATTGTCCACGTTTAAAGAATTAATTTGGAAAAAATCTTTCGAATAAATTCAAAATTCTTTATCTAAATTATTAAAGTAGTGTTAATAGTCCAATCAATAGAACAAAAAAAGGCTATTTTAAACATTAATCAGGGGTCTAATGAAACCTATATAAAGTTGTTAAAACATACCCTATATAAAATGTAACCAAAAAAAAGGTAGAAAACGCTCCAGGAGTCTGTAAAGTTGGCCAAAACAGCTTTTTCAATTCTCTGAAGCAACCTATGCATTTTAGCAAAAAAATATTTAATAAAAGTATTAGGGAATAAAAAACCTACAATTTCAGTACTGCCACGATTATTTTCGTCAATTAGTTATTGTAATAAAGCCAAAAAGACCATCAAAAGTGACCATTTCTTAGATATCAATTATTTATTGCAAAAATAATTTTTTAAATATTTCTAAACTTTCAAAAGAAAGCCTTTATAAATACGAACAGAAAGAGAGGTTGTCACAGAAAATTGGTTAATTTGTTGCTGAGATATTCCCTATTATTTATCCCAACACGCATAATGTTTATTGCTATAATTTTTATTTAACTGAACATATTAAGTTGCATAAAAGCTTAACCTCTTTATGAAAATTCAAATTTTCATATTTCGTTAAGAGAAAATTAGAAAATTAAATTGCAATATTTTTTATGACGCTTTGAAAAAGAGGGTGAAAAGTCTCTAAGGCCAATAGGAGCCGAAATAAGATTTTTCTTTTAATCACAACCACTTTTTTTATAATAATTAAAAAACGAATCAAGCGTCCTATTTTAGTTAAAGACTTATATTTTAAAAATCTATGATTAGATTTTTTAAAATGCAACTCTTTATTATTAAAACTAAAGTAATAATAACATACAAATTATAACGTCAAAGTCGGAGTCATGGTGGGGATGTTTATCTTTGCGGATGAGGAAAGATAACAGAGGACCCCGTTCCAATAAAATTGTAAAAATTAACCGTATTTCCGTAAATAATGGACCAATTTTTAAGTTTTTTTTAAATCCGGAGTACCTTGAAAAATTATGAATATTGGTGCAAATAGTTTTTCAAAATAGGGTGTATTAAAGTTGAAACAACTGTACCTAATATGGACACCTTAAACGCAAATGATTGTTGTGGCTCACTAGATCATATAGTTTGAGACGTGTAATATTTAATTTTAAAGCTAAAAGAAAGAACTTTAAAATAAGATATGATTAGTTTTATTACAATCAATATTTACGAAATGCGCGCGGATTTACGTAAATGTTGTAAATGAACTTACCTTATTATTCCTCGTAATTATTACATTTGGAACCTGGAGACAAGTTTAATTAAAATTTTTATTGTTTCTATATTTTAACTAATTATTATAATTAATTTTTAGTTTCAATCAATAAGAAAATAATTATTAATAATTACAAAAATGTTAATAGTGTTAATAAAAATAGTTATCTCGTTTTATTTTTTACTTTTCTGTTTTTCATGCAGAAAAATTTTTTTATCATGAAATATATTTTTAGTTTCTATCCAAAATTAAACTACTACCATTTTCATATAAGGAATATTTCCTAAATATAATAGAAAAATTGATATGAAAATTGCTTATTAATTGGAACTATTTTTATTTTCTATTTGATTATAAAATATTAATATACATAAAAAAAATTATGATATAAAAGGATAAAATTTTTGGGAAAAGAATAATGCTTATTTTCGTGTAAAATATATTTTTATTAAATATTAATTCTACTTTTTCTGCGGTTGGCTCGATGATCTATTATAATTAAATAAAATCAAATTGAACACGTGAAGTTAATATTAAGTTTAATAATGGCGGCGAAACTGACGCTAAATATGACGAGCAGAACGGCGACGCGCACTGATTCTAAGTTCTCACTTGATAAAACGTAAAATGGAGGACTCACCTTAATAATAACCAGTGTTACTCCCCAAAGTACAAATATCTCCAACAAATAATTCTCCAATCAAAAATCTCCTTTGCTCGTTTTGAAGAAACTCCTCAGCTCTCTCGAAAATGATAGAAAAATCTCTTTGGTGTGTAGCGAGAAATGGCAAAATGGCAAAGTAGCAAAATGGCAAAATAGCAGCGTAAATTCTTTATTGAATTCCAACCTAGTAAAGTGGAGTCAAGACTCAATAAATGTCGCTCAGCGAGCAGCAACGGAAAAACCAAACAAGTGTAACAACCAAGATCCAATAGAGAAGTGTGTCGGCGGAGCGTCTTTTCTTGAGCTCCTTCCTCTTTATCCCTTCTTTAATCAATTACGTCATAAATATAATAATAGTTAATTGGTTATAAATCCTTTCCGTAATTGTTATTTGTCAATTACGAAGGATGTTGACTTATATCAACACCTTTCCTTTTGGCGGCTTCTTTGATGTTAGCGCCCTCTATTTCTCGCGCGCTCCATTTAAATTTATATTTAGAATGCTCCATATACTAAGTCTTGATAATTCTGCAAGCAATTGTATCACTATCTTTCTTCAGCGCTCGATTTCTTCTATCTTCTATCACTCTCACTCTCGATTTCACGTATCTCGATATATAAGACTTACACTGCTTGATGTTCTTACAATTGCCCATGTATGATATTTATTCTACTGCTATTTTTACAATAGCCCATGTATATGAGTGATTCTACCAAATCCTTAACTTCTTAGGAAACTCTAAAGTGCTGAATTAGAAACACTATAGCTCAGCTTCTAGAAGAGGCACACAAACATAAGGCGATTCAAATTAATGGTTTTAAAGCCAAGAAATATATCCTGGTATTTTTGTGAGAGCATATAAAATATTATTCTAAAGATTTTGTAAAATTATCGAAACGAGGGGCCATTTCACGTTATAAATCATATAAAAATGCAAAATTTCCGAAGATTTATGGAAAGATTTAATTTAATATATTGGATAATCAAAAAAAATCATGAAAAATTATTTTTTTACTTCATTACGAAGAATTTGAGCCGCGATAAACTTATGTGCTTGATGAAAACATTGATCTTAAATTTTACTAAACACGATCTACATATCTCCTGCAGGCTGCTACTCAACTTTTTGAGCAGGCACACACGTTTGACTCCGGGCAAATTCTTTGTGATGAAGTCAAAAAATAATTTTTTATGATTTTTTTTGATTACCCAATATATTAAATTAAATATTTCCATAAATCTTCAAAAATTATGCATTTTCATATGGTTTATCACGTGAAATGGTCCCTCGTTTCGATAATTTTACAAAATCTTCAGAATAACTTTTTATATGCTCTCACAGAAATACCAGGATATATTTCTTGGCTTTGAAACTATTAATTTGAATCGCGTTATGTTCGTGTGCCCCTTCAAGAAGCTGAGCTTTAGTGTTTCTAATTTAGCACTATAGATTTCCCTAAGAAGGGTTTGGTAGAATCCCCCATATATGAGCCTGATGTATGAGCCATAGCTGGCTTCCCTTTTTCGCTGATCCTTTACTCTTCTTAATCATGAATTTCCGTCGCGAGTCGGTCACTTACCGACGCTTCCTCTTTACTCTCGAGCACGTGTTTCTAATGTTCCGCGTTGTTTCCTTGTTTCGCTCGTCATCGCGTACCGTGAGTGTATTGTGCGTATGTACCTATACACCAGGTGTGTAAGTGTGTGTGTGTGTAAGTGTACAGGTAACAGTGCCGCTGCGTGTTCGTCGTTATCAAGAACATAAGATACAAGAGCACTATCACAAGTTATGTTTACATGTGTGTTCTCTTCTTTTTATATGTTGTGTGCACTAGTGTTATGACGTTACAGCCTTCACCGTAGCTCAACTCCCAGTGCACCATGAAAAATTAATGGTGAGTGTGCTTTTTCCTTCACCACCTGTTCTGATTTGAGGTTAGGTTCCCCCTTCTATCTGTCTCTCTCTCTACCAGTAAGTCGTCTCCTCTCAGTAATTCTCATGTTCCTCAAAACAAACAAAAATACAACTGATTAATTTATTTTATTATGTTAATTAATGATCAGTTTAGTGAGTGCATCTCGGCTCATATTTCTCTCTTATTCTCTTGAATAAATCTTTTATTGAGATGCAATAAATGCATCACAGTTTATAATAATTGAGAAACAAATCAAGTGTCATTTTTTAGTTGAAGATTAATATTTTAAAAATCTATAATTAGATTTTTTAAAATGCGACTCTTTATTATTAAAACTAAAATAATAATAACATACAAATAATAACGTCAAAGTCGCAGTCGTGGTGGGGATGTTTTTCTTTGCGCGTGAGGAAAGTTAACGAAGGACCCCGTTCCAATAAAATTCGTAAAAATTAACCGTATCTTCGTAAATAATGGACCAATTTTTAAGTTATTTTTAAAATCCGGAGTACCTTGTAAAATTATAAATATTAGTGCAAATAGTTTTTCAAAATAGGATATATTTAAGTTAAAACAACTGTACCTAATATGGACACCTTAAACGCAAATGATTATTGTGGCTCAATAGTTTCATATTTTCAGACGTGTAATATTTAATTTTAAAGCTAAAAGAATGATTTTTAAAATGAGATATTATTAGTTTTATTACAATCAATATTTACAAAATGCGCGCGGATTTACGTAAATGTTGTAAATGAACTTACCTTATTATTCCTCGTTATTATTACATTTGGAACCTGGAGACAAGTTTAATTGAAATTTATATTGTTTTTATATTTCAACTAATTATTATAATTAATTATTGGTTTTAACCCTTGCGGAAAAAATTAATCCAGACAACAGTTAATAACTGAAAATACTGAAGAAAATAGGTAAAAACTGGAGAAAACGGAAATTCACTGTTGAAAAATGTCGGAATTGAGACAAAGACAACAGTTATCTTCTGATTTCTTCAGATTTCTTCAGTTTTTATCACTTATCTACAGTTCTATACAATTATCTGCAATCATCAACAATCATATTTAATTTTAAACATTTTTTTTAAATATAAAAGCCATTGAAAAAGTGAAGAAATCCGAAGAAAATTGCAGAAAACAGTTATATTCCGAACACACCTGTTAAAAAGTGAAGAAATCTGGAGGAAACTGCAGAAAACGGTTATAATCTGAACACAACTGTTGAAAAGTAAAAAAATCTAGTGAAAATTAATGACAACAGTTACATAACGTATTAAAACGAAGAAAAATTAAGGAAGTTAAACATAAATTCTTTCTTTTCGCGTACAAAGTAAACAAAGCAGAACATCACTAGAGAAAACTAGTAATATTAGCAGGTAACTGAAGGAAACAGTTTTAACTGTTTTAAACGAAAGAAAAGTGAAAAAAGTTGAAAAAATATTTTTTTCTCGCACGTAAAAAGTGAAGAAATCGGAGCGTAATTGGATAAAACTGATAATATTGGCAGATTACTAAAGAAAACAGTTATTAATTGTTTCGAAACGAAGAAAAGTGAAGAAAGTTGAAAAAATATTTTTTTCTCGCACGTAAGAAGTGAAGAAGACGGAACATAACTGGAGAAAACTGATAATATTGGCAGATAACTGAAGAAAACAGTTATTAACTGCTTTAAAACAAAGAAAAGTGAAGAATGTTGAAAACATATTTTTTTTCGCACGTAAAAAGTGAAGAAATCGGAGCATAACTGGAGAAAACTGATAATATTGGCAGATTACTAAAGAAAACGGTTATTAATTGTTATAAAACAAAGAAAAGTGAAGAAAGTTAAAAAAATATTTTTTTCTCGCACGTAAAAAGTGAAGATACGGAACATAACTATAGAAAATTAATAATATTGGCAGATAACTGAAAAAAACAGTTATTGACTGTTGTCTTTGTCTCGATTCCGACATTTTTTTGCTGTTACTTGCTGTTATAAACTGTTTTCTCCAGTTTTTTTCATTTTTTTTCCCGCTAGGGAAAAAATAGAGAAGTATTTATTAATAATTGCAAAAATCGTAATAGTAATAATAAAAATTGTTATCTTGTTTTTTTTCTTTTCTTTGTTGTTTCTTTTTTTCTTGTATCAATGTTTACAAACTCAAAAAATGATTCTGACCCACGTGATTACATGTAATTTTTGTAATTTTTAGGTTTTCTCGAGTTATGTTCCGTCTTCTTCACTTCTAACGTGCGAGAAAAAAATATTTTTTCAACTTTCTTCACTTTTCTTCGTTTTGAAACAATTAATAACTGTTTTTTTTAGTAATCTGCCAATATTATCAGTTTTATTCAGTTATGCTCCGATTTCTTCACTTTTTACGTGCGAGAAAAAAATATTTCTTTAACTTTTTTCACTTTTCAGTTACCTGCTAATATTATTACTTTTCTCTAGTGATGTTCTGCTTTGTTTACTTTGTACGCGGAAAGAAAGAATTTATGTTTAACTTCCTTAATTTTTCTTCGTTTTAATACGTTATGTAACTGTTGTCATTGATTTTCACTAGATTTTTTTACTTTTCAACAGTTGTGTTCAGATTATAACCGTTTTCTGCAGTTTCCTCCAGATTTCTTCACTTTTTAACAGGTGTGTTCGGAATATAACTGTTTTCTGCAATTTTCTTCGGATTTCTTCACTTTTTCAATGGCTTTTATATTTAAAAAAAATGTTTAAAATTAAATATGATTGTTGATGATTGCAGATAATTGTATAGAACTGTAGATAAGTGATAAAAACTGAAGAAATCTGAAGAAATCAGAAGATAACTGTTGTCTTTGTCTCAATTCCGACATTTTTCAACAGTGAATTTCCGTTTTCTCCAGTTTTTACCTATTTTCTTCAGTATTTTCAGTTATTAACTGTTGTCTGGATTAATTTTTTCCGCAAGGGTTAAAACCAATAATTAATTATAATAATTAGTTGAAATATAAAAACAATATAAATTTCAATTAAACTTGTCTCCAGGTTCCAAATGTAATAATAACGAGGAATAATAAGGTAAGTTCATTTACAACATTTACGTAAATCCGCGCGCATTTTGTAAATATTGATTGTAATAAAACTAATAATATCTCATTTTAAAAATCATTCTTTTAGCTTTAAAATTAAATATTATACGTCTAAAAATATGAATCTATTGAGCCACAATAATCATTTGCGTTTAAGGTGTCCATATTAGGTACAGTTGTTTTAACTTGAATATATCCTATTTTGAAAAACTATTTGCACTAATATTCATAATTTTACAAGGTACTCCAGATTTTAAAAATAACTTAAGAATTGGTCCATTATTTATGAAGATACGGTTAATTTCTACGAATTTCATTGGAACGGGGTCCTTCGTTAACTTTCCTTACGCGCAAAGATAAACATCCCTACCACGACTGCGACTTTGACGTTATTATTTGTATGTTATTATTATTTTAGTTTTAATAATAAAGAGTCGCATTTAAAAAAATCTAACTATAGATTTTTAAAATATTAATCTTCAACTAAAAAATGACGCTTGATTTGTTTCTCAATTATTATAAACTGTGGTGCATATATTGCATCTCAATAAAAGATTTATTTAAGAGAATAAGAGAGAAATATGAGCCGTGATGCACTCACTAAACTGATCATCAATAAACATAATTAAATAAATTAATCAGTTGTATTTTTGTTTGTTTTGAAAAACATGAGAATTACTGAGAGCAGACGACTTACCGGTAGAGAGAGACAGAGAGAAGGGGGACCTCACTTCAAATCTGAACACGTGGTGAAGGAGTAACCATACTCACCATCAATTTTTTATGGTGCACTAGGAGTTGAGCTTCGGTGAAGGCTGTAACGTCATAACACTAGTGCATACAACATATAAAAAGAAGAGAACACACATGTAAACATAACTTGTGATAGTGCTCTTGTATCTAATGTTCTTGATAACGACGCGCACGCCGCGGCACTGTCACCTGTACACTGACACATACACACACACACCCGGTGTATAGGTAGATCTCAACAGGTTATAGGCCAGGCACGCTTTAACAGCGCGTGTTTTCTTTTTTGTGTTTCTTTAAAAAAAGGCTGTAGTGTTGGTGCTATAAGAAGGAAGGAGAAGAAAGAGGAGAGTTTTACATTTTAGTTCGAGAGCGTCGCGAGCAGCCATATTGAATTGCTTGTGTCTTAGCTGGAAGTTTTGCTGTTGGAGTTTTGCAGTTTGAATCTTTTCTTAAGTTGTCAAATCTTGTTGGTGGAATGTCGGCTGACCAGGATAGGAAAATGTTTGACGTCCCTAAGTCTCGGGGTGAGTTTTCTTTACTGACGGTGGAAAATTCATTATTAAAAATTGTCTTTAAATTTAATTGAAAATTTTAGTATAAAATTTTTTTTGTTGTTTGAAAATTGAAAGTTTTTATTAATGGAAATGATTGTTTATTTTAATAAAAATTTTATTTTATTGAAAATTTTGTTTGTTAAAAATTTAGAAGAGAGGAATTTTTACAGAGGGTGATTACTGAATTTTACAGATAAAATCAGGAAAAAGAAAATTGTTTTAAATTTTTTTTATTATAAAAAAAAGAGAATCGACAATTAAAATTTTTAATGTAAAAAAAAAGAAAAGGGAATTATTTCTTTTGTTTTTGCTGGACGTGTGTGGACGTGTGTGGCGGCCATGTTTATTTCTCTCTCTCTCTCTCTCATATTCTTTCTCCTCTTCTTTTAGCGTTCGTTCTCGTAAAGAGGGAGTAACTTGACGTGGACGCATGTCAAGTTCGGGCTACAGAATTAACTGTATATATAAAATGATGCCCAAATATACTCTGAACGAGTTGAACGAATTAAATTGAAAATACATGCATGTGTATGTGTATGTATACATATATGTATAATTTTTTTTTATACGATGATGTACATACGTGCGTATTCTACGCGTATTAAGATGGAATATGTATTACTTTATGAATAGCTTGATTAATTTAATTTTTCTTTTGTTTTGTATAAATCTAAAATTAATAAGTTTGATTTATTAACAGACGAGAGGAACGTCAGGTTGTTTTTGCTTCTGCAAGATCAGGAGCTACAAATCTCTGAAAGACATCCTGGAGAAGGGATGTATCATGAAGTGAATAGTGAAGGAGAGATTTTTATAACTACGTCTTCAGGCGTTGAATATCCTATAGGTAAAATTTGCTTGATTAAAAAGCTTGAAAATTAAATTGATTTAAAAATTAAAATTAATTTAATACAATTTATGCATGCAATTCAGATTCAAATTTTGTTGGCCGGTGCATGTGGTGTGGTGTATGTTGTTGCTGCTACACTGCGTGTACCGATACAGGCTGTAAGCTTTACTCTATAAATTGTTGTACGTTAATTGAGTGAGTCTTTTATTTATAAATACCAGCCTTGAATATATAATAATCTATTAATTGTTGTACGTTAATTGAGTGATTATATATTATAATTTAATTTATGTGAGTCTCTATTTTTTTAAGTGTTGTACCTTGAAGAATTATAACTCATTAAATAATTGAATTACAGATTTATCTAATGTCAATGAGGAGCTGCTGGACTCGGTAAGGAGAGAAATAGATAAATCAAAGGTCAAGGAGGTGGCTTTGACTGAGGAGCCCACTTCAAGCCAACTGAAAGAGGCTCGGCCCAAAAAGCTGGATGTAAAGGAGGATAAAGGTGCACCGCGAGATAAGTTGGATGTTCCTAAGTTAGAGACGCAACAAGGTTCGCAGAGCTCTAATGACGAGCTGAATCTTAAGTTGCAAGGTAATAAATCCACCCCAGTTATTAAAATGACAGAAAAAGTCAAACTGGATTTGAATCTGAATAAACTCCGTAAGAGAACGAGGGCACTAAAAGTAGATTCATTCAGTGAATCTAATTGAAATCTAAACTCTTATACAGATCCTGAAACGGAAATGTGTAATAATTTTAATATGTTTACAGAAATTATGGAAAAGCTGGAGAAAATGCAGGGAGATATTGGGAGTATAAGGGAGGAGTCCTATGAGAATATGAACCAGACGGCACTGGTCATATCAAATTTCAGACGCTCCATTGATGATAGGTTAAATTGGATCGAGAATAAAGTCAATAAATGGGTCAAAGAGGAGTATGAAGAATATCAATCAGCTGGAGATAAAAAAGGACCTGGAGTAGTAACAAGCTTGAGTGACAATACAAATTCCACTGAAGAAACTGATGGAATTTTAAATAAAAATTATATAACTCAAGTAATTCAAAAAGAATTAGGAAAAATAAATTTAATAAATAATAATTCAAACTTAACTGATAAAATTCAAATTGAAGTTAATAATAAAGATAGTACAATACGTAGAGAATATAAATTAACTCCAGATTCAGATATTGATTCTTTTATGGATTACTTGAATTCAGAATTGACAATTCGCGATTTATTATATGTGATTGATTCCTCAGCTGGATTGGACCGTGTTCTAGATTCTGCTAAGTTGGAAAAAGACAAAATTAGAGTCAGAGATATTCTTATAAATAGAATAGACAAATCCTATCATTTTAAGGTTTCTCAGATTCGTGATCCAGTAGAGATGTTAAAAGAAATTAAACGTGTTAAAACTTCCGAATCAGCACTTACTACAACCAGCTTGAGGAAACAGTTACATAAAATCAAGTATAACCCAAATAAAGAAAAGGCCTCGGTCTTCTGGGATAGATTTGATAAAATAGTTCGATTATATAATAAACTACCTCAAACTCCAAATTTGTCTGAAATTGAAATCAGAGATGCTTTCTTTGAAGCTATAGTTACTAATAACCCAAAAGTTAGAGATTTTCAAATATTTAACAAAAATGCTACTGGAGAAATGCTAACTCTAAATCAATTAAAAGATTACATTCTTCAACAGGATGCAGCTCGAGATGAAGAAAAAGCAACTGGACAAAAAGACAGCACCGGCGGTGTGACCTCATACTATGTGCCACATCCAGGAATCCAATGTGTAAACTGCGGTAATAAAGGTCATTACAAAGACCAATGTACAAGAAAAGGAAAAATGTGTTTCCGTTGCAAGCGGTATGAGGGTCATGTCCGTGCGGACTGTCCGTATTCAAATGCACAGCTGGAAAAGATTTTGAAAGAAAATGAGCAGCAAAGAAGGTATGATAATTTTGATTGTTTTAGGGATAGAAAAAGAGTGACAAATCGTTTCACTACAAAGCGAAAAATAGACTACGCTCAAACTCGCGGTGACACTAAACGATATAAGTTTGACAAAAATCGAGGTCGAAGTCACTTACGAGGAAGTGGTAAATCAAGTATCACTAGAAATAATAAAATGAAAGGTGGACCAGAATTAAAATTAAAAAAAGGTGAGTGCGTAGGTCTACTTACAAAAGATAAGCTCGATACAATAGGCCAAAGTAGTGAAAATCAGTTAGTTAGATTTCTGGCAGATTCGGGTGCTACGGAGCACATGTCAAATTGTAGGTTAATTTTTAGAACACTCAACGAAAACATCAAAACCGAAGTTAAATGTGCAAATAAGGATGATCACGCAACAATAAAATCGGAAGGAGTTGGTCAGATCTCAGGACATGTTAATAACAAATTATTGAATTTATATAATGTAATTTATGCCAATACACTGTCGGAGAACTTACTTTCACTTCGGAAATTTGTTGATGAAGGATTGAGCATTCATTTAGATAATAAATGCATAGATATTTTTGATCCACAATCACAAGAAACACTAATTTCAAGAATTTATGAAAAACCCTTTTGGATTATAACATTGGAATCCAGCAGCTTGAATAATGATGAAGAAACATGCAAATCTAAAGTCAGCGAAATTGTTGCATATATAGCTACAAGACAAAAAGAATATGATGATAAAATAGAAAAGACAGATGAAGAAGACAAGCTTGACACTAAAAAGGGAGAAATTAATAAAAAGATTGATGAACAAAAGAAAATGAATTTCAATAATGAAGAACACCTCAGATACTCGAATTTTCAAGATACACTTAAAGACCGAAAAATAAACAAGATGGAAAAAGTAAAAACAGAAAATACAGATGAAGATTGTTACAAAGTCAATAATAAAATGCTATGGCATGTAAGGTTAGGTCATGCTTCCTTGAAATACTTGAAAGAATTTCAAAAGAAATTTCTAAATATAAAAGGACTGAAAGAAGTAGTATTCGATGATTCAATTAAAGAATGTGAAGCATGTATAGTATCAAAGTTCAATAGATTACCTTTTAGCTCGACTAGACAGAGAGCCACAAAACCTCTACAAATAGTTCATTCCGACTTAATGGGTCCAATAAAACCTGCTTCACACCCCAAAGGATATAAATTTATTTCAGTATTTATTGATGATTTATTAAGAGCAGCAATGGCATACCCTATGAAAACTAAATCTGAAGCTGGATATTGTTTGGAAATTTTCATCAAATCTACTAGAAATTCATTAGGATATGATGCAAAATTTTGCTATCTTCGATGTGACCAAGGTACAGAATTTACAGGAGGACACACCACAGAAGTACTAAATAAGTTTGATGCTGAATCAAATACAGCTAGTCCTGATACACCTCAGCATAATGGTGCTGCTGAGCGATTCAATCAGACCATTCAAAGGAAAGTCAGAGCACTAATGTACGATACAAATCTACCTGAAAATATGTGGGATTTAGCAGTAAATGCGGCTGTATACTTCTACAACAGGACTCCTCACAGTTCGAATGATATGATACCACCTCTACAAAAATTAAATCCAAACTTTAATCTTCATCTAGAACAACTTAAACGTTTTGGCTGCATTGCATATATGAAAGTGCAAAGAAAAGTTGGAAATAAGTTTGATCAGCTGGGCAAAAGAGTTGTATTAATAGGATACAAACCAACAGGATATATTTTTATAAAACCGGAAGAAGGCAAATACTATGAAAGCAAAGATGCTCGATTCAATAAAAAACAAGTATATGGAGATAGATACAACAAAAATAGCATAAAAGATTGGAACAACTCAATGGAAGAAATAGATCGCGAAAATTGGTTTTTACAGTTTGAAAATGAAAAAGAAATTTTGATCTCTGAAACGGAGGGAGAGAAAAGGAAAAGAGGACGTCCAAGGAAAGAGAAATTACAACCTCAAGAAGAACATAAACTTGGATCAGATATAAATTTGCTTGAGAATGAAGAAATTAGCACATTTATAGCCACAACACAGAATGATCCAAACTCATACCAACAAGCCATGAAATCAGAAGATAATTATGAATGGGAAAAAGCTATTAAGAAGGGGCCGAACTATCTGTCTTTGTCTAATAGCGTTTTTCATCATTTATGTAAACACTATTCGGTATAACAAGAAAAAAATAGCAG
The DNA here is from genome assembly GCA_017163975.1 of Anastatus disparis. Lineage (NCBI taxonomy): Eukaryota > Metazoa > Arthropoda > Insecta > Hymenoptera > Eupelmidae > Anastatus > Anastatus disparis. Next base: position 304,776 of record JAFFSR010000217.1, read on the forward strand.
CCCCCGCTAGATATTAGTATAATTAGTAAATTTTGTAATGACAACCAAATTTTTTACCGCATAGTTTTTGACTAATTAGAGACCTACTAGCAACCTAGAATATAACCTATCTTTTTTTGGTAGGTCTCTAATTATTCAAAAACTACGCAGTGAAAAAATTTAGTTGTTATTACAAAATTTACTTATTATACTAATATCTAGCGGGGGCTGCTATTTTTTTCTTGTTATACCGGATAGTGTTTACATAAATGATGAAAAACGCTATTAGACAAAGACAGATAGTTCGGCCCCTTCTTAAGTCCGAACTGCAATCTATGGAAAAGAACAAGGTTTGGAAAATTGTTGATAGACCATCAAATGTTAGTGGAAAAAAACCAAATATTATAGATTCAGGGTGGGTTCTGAAAAGAAAAGTTGGAACAAATGGAGACAAAAAGTATAAAGCTCGACTGGTTATAAGAGGTTTCAAAGATAAAAATTCATATGAATCGAATGAAACTTACGCACCAGTTTCGCGATCGCCTTTAATTAGAGCTGAGCTAGTTATAATAAACAAGCTTGATCTGGAAGTAAGACAGCTGGATGTAAAAACAGCTTTTCTAAATGGCAAAATAGATAATGAGATATACATGGAAATACCCGAAGGTATTGACTGCTCACTTGATTTAAGAAGAAGCAAAGTATGCAAAATCGAACGTGCTTTATATGGATTGAAAATAAGTCCGAAGAGATGGCATGAAAGATTTTCAGAAGCAGCTGAAAAACTGAATCTAGATTCTCATGACTCTGAACCATGCCTCTTTACATGGCATGAAAACAATAAGCTCTTAATATTGTTATTATATGTGGATGATATGCTGATAGCTAGCAATGATGAAAACAAGTTAGACGATATTAAACAGAAACTTATGTTGGAATTCGAAATGTCTGACTTAGGAGAACCAAAGAACTTCTTAGGTATAGAAATTGAAAGAGATAGACAAAATCATACTATAACACTTAAGTTGGAAGGTTACATCAATAATCTACTTAAACGTTTTAGATATAGTGAAATGCATCCGCAAAGAACGCCAATGGTAACAAGTCAAGTGGCAAATAGAGAACGACGTGAAAGAGAAGAAACAGAAAATCAAGTAAAGTATGTCTCAAATAAGATAAATGGACCTTACAGAGAAATAATTGGTTCTCTTCTCTATCTTGCAAATACTGTACGCCCAGATATATCATATACTGTAAATGTATTGAGCAGACATCAAAACAATCCAACTGAAGAAAAATGGAAAATGGTAAAACGTTTATGCAGATACTTGAAATATTCCAAAAGTCTAGGACTAAAGTTTGAAGGAAAGCTGGAAAACATGCAAGGATACTCAGATGCAAGTTTTGCTGATTGCAAAGGATCATTGACAACGAGTGGTTTTGTTATTAAATTGTACGGTGATACAATAGCCTGGAAAACACATAAACAGTGTTACGTAGCTCTCTCAACGTGTCAAGCTGAGTATGTTGCGATGAGCGAAGCATGTCAGGAGATGGTATCATTGGAAAATTCATTAAGTCTGATATTGAAATGTTCCTTTACACCTATGACTCTGTGGTGCGATAATAAAGCTGCAGAAGCCAGTTCACAAGTTAGTTATACAAATAAACTTATACATATAACAGAAGTTCGAGAACATTACGTTCGTGAATGCGTTGCCAGAAATCTAATAAGAATAAGATGGATTGCTTCTAAACAACAAATTGCTGATATATTCACTAAGGCCCTACCCTTTGAATTACATAATAGCTTGACTTCATTACTAATGAATAATGAATTAAAATTGTAAATTTTTCTTTCTTTACAGATCCTAAATAAAGTTTTCAGCTTGAAATGAAGTGAATCAACTCAGAGAGATTTGCTCGGGAGGGAGTGTCAAGAATAAGCGAGCGGCATCATTCTGAAGTTGCTCCGCCATTGTGTGCTTATGTTTTGCTGGTTGCAGCACTACGGCTCAACAGCGGTCATCGCCTTGATTACACAAAGCTACCAGTTGAAAGCTAGCTTTCGCACATAGAGCTACGCTCCGTTACTAAGATCGATATATAGATATTTTGTACTTATTGATTCATTATTAAAAAAATTGTTCTCTTTAATAAATATATCTCAACACGAACAATTTGAGTGGAGTCAAACTTGTGTGCCTGCTCAAAAAGTTGAGTAGCAGCCTGCAGAAGATATGTAGTTCAGTTTTGATAAAATTTAAGATAGGTCAATGTTTTTATCAAGCACATAAGTTGATCCCGGCTCAAATTCTTCGTAATGAAGTAAAAAAATAATTTCTTCTGATTTTTTCTGATTATCCAATACATTAAATTAAATATTTCCATAAATCTTCGAAAATTTTGCATTTTTATATGATTTATTACGTGAAATGGCCTCTCGTTTCGATGATTTTACAAAATCTTCAGAATAACTTTTAATGTGCTCTCACAAAAATACCAGGATATATTTCTTGGCTTTGAAACCATTAATTTGAATCGCGTTATGTTTGTGTGCCTCTTCAAGAAGCTGAGCTATAGTGTTTTTAATTGAGCACTTTAGAATTCCCTAAGAAGTTAAGGATTTGGTAGAATCACTAATATACATGGGCTATTGTAGAAACATCAGTAGAATAAATATCATACATAGGCAATTGTAAGAATATCAAGCAGTGTAAGTCTTATATATCGAGATACGTGAAATCGAGAGCGAGAGTAATGGAAGATATAAGAAATCGAGCGCTGAAGAGAGATAGTGATACAATTGCATGCAGAATTATCAAGACTTAGTATATAGAGCATTCTAAATATAAATTTAAATGGAGCGCGCGAGAAATAGAGGGCGCTTACATCAAAGGAGCTGCCAAAAGGAAAGGTGTTAATTGGTTATAAGTCAAGATCCTTTGTAATTGACAAATAACAATTACGGAAAGGATTAATAACCAATCAACCATTATTCCATTTATGACGTAATTGATTAAAGAACGGATGAAGAGGAAGGAGCTCGAGAAAAGACGCTCCGTCGACACACTTCTCTATTGGGTCTTGATTGTTACACTTGTTTGGTTCTTCCATTACTGCTCGCTGAGCCATATTTATTGAGTCTTGACTCTACTTTAGTAGGTTGAAATTCAATAGAGAATTTACACTGTTATTTTGCCATTTCGCCACTTTGCTATTTTGCCATTTTTCGCTACACACCAAAGAGATTTTTCTATCATTTTTGAGAGAGCTGAGGAGTTTGTTTAAAACGAGCAAAGGAGATTTTGGATTGGAGATTTATTTGTTGGAGATTTTCGTACTTTGGAGAGTAACACTGGTTATTATTAAGGTGAGTCCTCCATTTTACGTTTTATCAAGTGAGAACTTTGAATCAGTGCGTGTCGCCGTTTTGCTCGTCATATTTACCGTCGGTTTCACCGCCATTATTAAACTTAATATTAACTTGTGACGTGGTACGCCACTATAAATAAATAATTAATTTACTTTCCCCACTCAGCACTATGACACACCACCAACGAAGACTACCGACCTGGGCGCACGTTAAGTTAATAAAAGAATTAGTAATTAATCAAACTGTTTTTTTCTTTACCGGTATTACGAGATGACGACGACACATTTGTAGCAGACGCGCGCGGTGGCCATTACCAATACATCGAGAGCCCCTGTATATAAATGCCGGTACTGCTATAGCAGCCTGTTAAGCGAGAGTCTACATACTAAAACATGTGAGCAGCCACGCGTGCGCTAGGAGTCACGGTACCATGAAGAAGACTTAGTAGAGAGAAGAGTGAAACAGCGATAATGAGCAAAAGAGATGGGGAGATTCACACGCTAGGAGAACGAATCTCAAGTGCTGGCGTGTCGATCTCTCGCGCGTTAAGTGAAGAGAGAGAAAGAAGGCAATGAAGAAAGATGGATAGAGAGCATTAGAGAGGGGGTCGTCACGATTCTTTTCTCTTAACTGAGCCTCGATACCATGCATATACGTACACGTATGTATGTGTATATGGAAATTCTCTATATGTAGCCTGTGACGACCAATCTACGCGTAAGAAGATAGAAAAGGACAGCGAATAAAGAGAATAAATTATTAAAGAAGAGAAAGAATAAAAAGTGGTTTAACTAAAAGTAAATTAAGAACTTTAATTTAACACGCATTATGATTTTATAAACGTGTAAATTAGCTGAATTAAATTAAATCAAAGTGCACACAATTTGAGCGTAAATGTGTGTGTGTTAAAAAGGAAGTAAAAGAAGACCAATAAGAATCATCAAAGAAGAGATGTAGAAGAGTGATTGGAGAAAAAAGAAATTAGAGAAGGACACACAATTATGACAAGAACGAAGAAGAAGGAAGTAGACTTGGAAGCATTCATTCGACTGTCGACCTCGTGCCACATCGGACTCTTTGTAACCGCTGAATAAATTTATAGTTCTTTTTCTTGTGTCGTCGCTGAAAGCTATAAAAAAAAGGATTTTTCTTTTCTGTGTGCTGCTGAGGAGAGGAATTATTGGGAAGAAAGCGAGGAGTCCAGAGAGAGAGACGAGTGGAGACAAAACCCTTGACGTCGCCGGTAGCGACCAAGAGAACGAAAGAGAGAAAGGTCGAGAGACCGCCGCCAGTATCGCCAGCACCAGCCTTCCACAGCCATCTGCAACCCGATTATCGTTGACTGTATCGACCTGGGAGACTGAAATTTTCAGCAACGGTGAGTGGGCTGCGCCCAGAAATTTTCGCTCATTTCTTTGTAAATCAACGGCTCTCGCCGATTGATTGTAGAGTCAGTGAAGTGGTTTTGCGAAAATTCTTGATAGTGCGCGAAGTGAGTAGTCATAGATTTTCCTTTTTCTGTGTCAAAATTTCGTTATTAAAATTTTTTGTAAATTGACGTGAAAAACTTGACTTTCTTATTAAGCGTAAGAGAAAGAATATATAAATTCTGATCGATTTATTAAGTGTAAACTTTTTTTTTTAATTTAACGTGCGTTTAAAACAAATTTTTTTCTTTATGTAAAGCGTAATAGAATTGAAATTAAGTTTGTTGTATTATTAAAATTAAAATTTAGATTAGACCGTGAGTGCCGGAGTGTGTGAGTTACGTGAGCACGTGTTACTAAAAATAAAATCTAGACCGGCGAGACGCGTTTAAAATCGCCGGTTGGGCGAATAATAATAAATAGTGATAAAGTAAAAATTTTCTTTTGTATGTAGTGAAAAATATAAAATCAAAAATTCGTTTCTGGTAACACGTGGGCGCGTATTGAGCGCCGAGAGTGAGAGAGAGAGAGAGAGAGAGAGAGAGAGAGAGAGAGAGACGCGAAGCGAACCAAATGGCCACCGGAAGACCACCATTTTAGATTATTAAATTTGTGATTTAATTAAAATATATAATTAAATTTTTTCCTTAATTCTTACACCAATAGAGACTTAAAGTGAATTGAAAATTTTTTTTTGTGATTAGAATAACCATTAATATAAAATTTTTTTAAGAGTAAAGTATAATTTTCTTTGTGTGTGGGATATGAGAGAGCGCGAGTAGATAGAAAATAAGCAAGATTTATTAGGACCGGGCATAAACTAAATAAATTTCTTTATATAAAGTTAAGTGAATACAAAGTAAAAGTTTTTTTCTGTGTGTTTCCCCCCCTCCCATTTCAGACAAGAATTCTGCTCGAATCGAGCCACCTCTCGATCCAAGACAGCTTGAGATTCATGTTCACGGCTAGCTAGTTGGTGGTGTATCTGGCGCCCCTTTATACAAATAGATTAAAAATTTGATACACCGATTTTGCCTGTGAGAATCGGCTCACTAGTAGATTAATATATTTGTTTTAAAAATAAGTTATTACATTTACCGAAATTCTCACATCGCAAACTGCACGTGTTCAATTTGATTATATTTACACAGCTTCATTTATTTATAAAAAAAACACCCTCTTTCTTGAAGCATTATAAAAAATATTGCAATTCAATTTTCTCATTTGCTCTTAACGAAATATGAAAATTTGAATTTTCGCAAAGAGGTTAAGCTTTTATTCAATTTAATACGTTCAGCCAAAAAAAAATTATAGCAATAAACATTATGCGTGTTGAAATAAATAATAGGGAATATCTTAGCAACAAATTAATCAATTTGCTATTACAATCTCTCTTTATATTCGTATTTATGAAGCCTTTATTTTAAAAGTTTTAAAATATTTAAAAAATTATTTTTGCAATAAATAATTGATATCGAAGAAATGGCTATTTTTGATGGTTTTTTTGGCTTTTTTGCAATAACTATTAGACGAAAATAATTGCGGCAGTACTCAAATTGTGGGTTTTTTCATTCTCTACTACTTTTATAAATTACTTTTTTTGCTAAAAAGCATAGGTTGCTTTAGAGAATTGAAAAAGCTGTTTTAGCCAACTTTGCAGCCTCCTGGAGCATTTTCTACCTTATTTTTTGTTTACATTTTAGATTAGATTAGATTAGATATTGTTTATTTTGTATTAAAATTACAAAAAAGCGTGAAAATTACAAATAAAGTTGAAAAAAATACATAAAAATACTTTAAATAGCCTTGTACATATAAAATCAAAATAGTACAGTATGATATCACAGTCATAAAACATAATAGAGATAGTAATACTGTAATAGTAAGTCAATAAATTAAATAAAAGCGATATCACAGATAACACGAATAAATACACGCAAAAAGTATAAATAATATAGTTAAAAATCAGTCTTAATATCTATCAGCCAAAATAATTACATAAAATCAAGCGTGTAAAGAGCGCAGTCGAAATATCAGCAGTATACAGTAAGTTAAAATCACAGCAAGTTGAATGTACAGTAGTATACAAGTCAATCTGATAAAAATATAAACATTCACTCTATGCACACACATCCTACATACATGCCAATAAATACAATCATGCCTCAAATCTATAAAGGGTACATTACATAATAAATTAACACATATGATATAGTCCGAAAATAATACTGTTTAATCGAGGTCGAGTAAAAACCTCCTCAGAGCGGCTTTAAACCTGCTGATTGATGGAAGATTTTTAATATCAGCAGGTAGGAAGTTCCAAAAATGCGCACCTTGAACTTGAAAGGAATTTCTTCCAGTCTCAGTGCGCATAAAGGGCACCGCAAGATGTTTAATCTCACCCCTAGTGGTCGCTCTGGGTATATATCTAGTGAAGAGACCCACTAGATATTCGGGAGTATTCATACGTACGATTTTGTACATAAGTACAGCCATAAAATACTGTCTCCTCGTATCAGTACGTAGCCAACCCAAAGCATGTCTATGGGGAGAGATGTGATCACCCATTCTCACGCCTAATACATATCTCACACATGAATTTTGCATTGTCTGTAGCCGTCTTCGTAACTCCTGCGAAGCATCGAGCAAAACCACTGAGCAGTAATCAAGATGTGGAAACAGCAGGGCGGTTGCGAGCTGCTTACGCAGAGCCTCAGTGGTGTACCGACGGAAAAACCGCAGGCTATAAATCACTCTATTGAATTTTTTAGTCAACATATTAATACGCGGTTCCCACGACAGTTTAGAGTCGAGCACAACACCAAGGCTCGTAACAGTGTCAGAGAAAGGAATACCGATACCGCTCCCCAGGTCAATCGTCCTTGGCTCACCCGAATAAAAGTTTTTAATAAAACGATTACTTCCAAAGACGATCGCCTTTGTTTTACTAGCATTCAAAGTGAGAGAAACACCAGCAGCCCACCCCGACACCGCTCTGGCCGCCCTCTGTAAAATACGAATCCCCTCGTCCACATCATCATAAGGGACCTGTGTATAAATTTGAAGATCATCCGCATACAGCAGATGCCCGACGCAACCAGAGTCCAGTGCGTCACGTACGTCATTTATGTAAAGGCAAAACAACAGAGGCCCCAGCACCGAACCCTGAGGTACTCCTAGATTGATTGATAGCCAATTCGATTCCTCCTTTAAATGTGTGGAAACCATTTGTTTCCTACCTGATAAATAGGAGTTAATCCATCCGAGTGCGGCCCTGGAGAACCCCATCGATCTAAGCCTCGCAAGAAGTTTGGAGGGAGAGATCGTGTCGAATGCCTTACTAAAGTCAAAAAGCAGCAGTAACGTGACAAGTTTCCTGTCTAGACCTGACCTTATATCGTCTGTAAGCTTAAGTACAGCAGTCTGCGTAGAATGGTTTTTCCTGAAGCCCGTCTGCATAGGATCGAGCAATTTTTTGGATGTAATGTACTCCTGCAGTTGGTCATGGGCGATCTTCTCAAGAACCTTTGAAAGAAAACATAAGATGGCTATAGGCCTAAAATCTTTTGGTTGCTCAGGTGCAGCACACTTTTTCAATGGTATAATACGTGCATGCTTCCAACGGCAAGGGAAGACCCCCCGTGCAAAAGAGGAGTTGAACAGAGTCACAAGATGTTCACCAATAAATGGTAAAGCTTTAACTATCACGCTTTGCGGAATGCCATCCTCACCACAAGCCTGTGAGGAAAAATGTGAAATTGCAAGAACAACATCATTAAAACTAATTGGTTTGAAGGTAAACCCACTTTCATTGCATTGAGAAAGAATTCTCAATCGCTCTTCACTATCCTCCTGCGGCGAGACTGACACCCCAGCAAAGTGCGCATTAAGCTCATCCGGAGTGAATCCATTCAAATCCCCTTTAGGTCCGGATAGCAGTCCCAGGTCTCTCAACTCCTTTCACACATTACCACCCGCAAGAGCATCAAACAGTCTATTGTGAATATAAGTAGTTTTAGCATGGTCCGTGCGTTTGTCTACCACCCTACGCAACCGCAGAAATTCCAGGAGATACTGCTTGTCCTCTGTCCGTTTGTATCTACGATATGTAGCATCTCTCTTACGCCGCATCCGTGACAATTCTTCATCTACCGATGGAAACTTATTCTTATTAGGCTTGAGCGCTTTAAACGGCGCCAAATTCTCGATTGCAGCAGTAAGATTGTCACAGAGGCAACCAAGTGAAGATTCAGGGTCAGCTGTGTCAGTCATAAGCGGCGACCAATCACAGCCGGCAAGTTTCTCTCTCAATGCAGTTGGACAAATATTTTTATAGTTCCTATACATGATAGGTTTTTTATCAAAAGTTATAGTGTTGCAAGGCAAACAGACGTCAATTAAATTATGCCGACTGTGAAAGCTCGCCGGTAGGTTCCGTGCATCAAGCACCACGTCGTTGTCATCAACAAAGATCAGGTCAATCCACGTGTGAGACGTAGGAGTATGATGCGTAGCACCGTGCTGGACCAACTGTAACGAAAGCTCAGCCGACAGCTTACTAAGAAACTTAGCATCACTGCTCTCTTTAAGGAGATCGGCATTCAAGTCCCCCATTATAATTTTATGGGAATAGTCCGAACAAAAATTTCTCAAATCAATCAACAAATTAGAGTTTCTAGTAAACGAAACAGCAGGAGGACGATAAATGACAGAAACTAGCACGGGCTCGGAGCCGCCAACTTGCACAGAACAGAAAATATATTCAGGCACCTCCGGCTTACCGCTACTATTACTAGTTTGCGTCTCCAAAGTGGCCTAAATAGTGCATTTTAGATTATCCTTAATATACAAGGCAACTCCTCCACCACGCAAGTTTCTGTCCTGTCTAAACACTTTGTACCCCCCGACTCGAATGACGTCATCCGATACAGACGGACCCAGCCAGGTCTCAGCAACTCCAAATATGTCGTAAGAATGATAGTCACTTAAAAGTTCACGCACCTGCCCAATATGAGCTCTCAAAGAGGTCACATTCAGAAAGCACGCGCGCAGTTCACCCCTCCTCCCTATTCGACTCTCCGAAGAAGACCAGCGCAGTCATTGGGGAGAGGCTCTATCTAAGGATATTGCATGATTTTTAATTAATTCCTGATTCGAGCTCATCCCACTATTATGAGGTTTACATTTATCATTATCAGTAGTTCTATTATTTGTTAGAGCTTCATCGTGTTTCTCAAAATCAGTTATTTTAATATTTTTCTGTACAATACATTTAGATTTATCTAATATTTCATTCAAATCATGTTCACTTTCAAATTTGTGCGCTCTCTCCCCTCTCTCCCTCCTCACCATAAATTTACCACCTCTATGCCAAACAAACTTGCAACCTTTTCCTTTAGCATACTTTTTAAGATTTTTAAATTTTATATATTTATCTTTTTCAAGATACTCATTTATATATATTTGAGAATGGTGCTTGGTGTTAGAAAAACTGCCGAGGAGGGAGGGATCCAGATCCGCTGTCGAAAAACCCGTTAATCTACGCCTAGCCATAAATACCTTCTGCGCCAAGTCATCTCCAGAAAGTCTAACCAACAATGAGAACGCAATACTCGGACCGCCAACGATCTCAGGCCCAGCAGACATCCTGCCCTTATTTTTATTTTCAGAATTAGAGATCTCAGTAACAGATACAATATTTGAACGTTCAAAAGTCGGAAGTATGGCTCCCAGAACAGCGCAAGCATAATCCTGCAGCCCAACATTAGCCACAGAGCAGTCCAGTCCGCTGGACATCACCAAGACACTATTCCCAGAACCACACCTCTTCACAGTATGACAGGATGCCTCTCCGCTACTATCTGTATGTGCTTTTACTAATTGTTCATCGTTTGAATCAACAGGTGCTTCAGTGTATGTGTTAAGAGAGCTACTATCTTGACGTTCAAATGATTGTGTTATATTCGAATTTACAGGCATATCAGTGTTAGTGTTGGTGTTGATTAAGTGTTCGTCCTGGGCCGTGAGATCACTAACGGTCTGCACCACCTCAGCCACCCCGGTCATAAGTTGAGAAAAGTTGCTGTCCACTCCATTGAATTCATTACCTAAAAATGCTTGCATATTATTAAAATAAGTCGTGAGAGATTGTAAAAACTTTTCATACATGCCATTTAGAGCAGACAACAACTCCTTCTCTAAAGTACCTATCATACCCCTGAGTTTACGATTCTCCTCTAGCAGCTGCGTCTGCCCAGCATGTAAATTCTTAATAATTTCATTTTGACTCTCCATTTTAGTCACGATATCCTGCAGACCCTTGTCAGTATTTATAATATGGCTCTCAAGAGCCGGAAGTCGATTAAGATCATTTTGAATCAGATCGAGCCTGCAGGATAGCGCGCTCTCCAAAGCAGACACAGCTGCCTTTACTGAGGAAGAATCAGCTCCATCATTACTCTGCTTAAGACCACCATTTTTACCCTTACTAATATTGTTATCCGGGGTGACCAATGCAGCACCACCTCTAAATTTTTCATTAATTAAATTGATACTTATGCTATGTTCCCCTCCAGCTACCGCAGAACAGCGCGAATTGGTCCTCTTCTTAATCACAGAGTGTTCTTGAGCTTTCTTAATCGGTGCGACAGGTGAGCATCCTCGTGATGGAGTAGAAGCAACGATAGGCCGGGCTATAGGAGCACCTCGCATAGTGGCACTGCGTAGTCCAGCGCCAGTGCCAGTGAGTGGGGCAGTGGGAGAAGCGATAAGTCGGCCAGCTATACATTTCTCACAATCATATTTCGGATTACCATCGTTATCATGAGGCACGCGCTTCATACATTTTACATGGCAGCGCTGCCGGCATGTAAAACACTGTAATAATTTTTTCGACCCTCTTATATTATCAGCGGGAAAACCGCAGATGGCGCAGCAGTCCTTGATGGTAATTTGTGACATGGTTTAAGCTGTATAAGATGTCAAGAGAAGTGAGAGAATAAATGTAATAGAAAAGAAATAAAAGATAGCAGCAAGAGCAGCGTCAGAGAAATAAAAATAGCAATAAAAGCAAAACAAAAATAAAGATGGCCTGTGAAACTCTCCGCCCAAGTATATCACATTTAAAATTAAATATAAAAGAAATAAGTTATATAATAAAAGAAAAGCAGCATAATAAGCTGTTTAAAATTTGCGCATCAAATATATAAAATCAAAAGGCCAGATGGAAACGCGCCTTAAGTATGTTAATTACCTGTCACTTATCCATAGAGTAGATAAGACAGTAAACAAGGTAACCCATAGATGGAGCCACTAATGACGCACTTAAAAGATTCACCTAAGAGATAGTAAATTTGGCGCCAAAATTATTGTAGGTTATGTAGCAAATGCATAACCTATAAGCAACACATGCATAAACCATAAAGATGCAACTGCATTTCCCCACTGCACCACCACTCAACACCCCACTTCACAGGCAAAACAACAAACCAGCAATGCTCCAGCCATTCCGCAACCGTCAGCAACAGCAGCACAAGCAACAAAAAAATGACAATGCTGGTAGAGTATTGCACGAAGACAGAAAAACGTCCAGGGTCCGAGAAATGCAGATGCACAGGTGCAAGCAAGTCAAGCCAGGCCTTGAGGACCCCCAGCTGGACGATTCTCTGTAAAAAGATTCACTCGGCAGAGTGAAATAAAAACTATTAGAAGACAAAAAGACAGAGCCGAAGCAGCGTGTCAGTGAATACTTACAGGCGGAGAGGGGAAGAGATATATATACATTTTATATAAGGTATGTTTTTTCATCGCTCTCAACAACTCTATATAGGTTTCATAAAGCTTCTAATTAATGTCCTCAAAATGTCTCTATTGATTGGACTATAATAAAATAAAAACATTTTTGATAATTAAAAAGTTCAATTTTTTATAATAGAATGTTTATGTGTGTCGGCGTGTATGTGTGTGTATTTGTAGACATATGCATGTATATATCGACGGTGGCTACAAAAACAACCACAGCTGTGTAATTAACTACAGAAAAAACACATCTCTAGAAGCATGGCGAAAAAAAAACACATCTCCAAAAGTGTGGCGAAAAAAAACATCTTTAAAAGTGCGGCGAAGAAAAACACCCCTTGAAAACACGGTGAAAATTTTCAAGGGCTATTTTTTTCGCTGCACTCTTAAAGACGTGTTTTTTTCGCCGTAAATTTGGAGATGTTTTTTTTCGCCGCACTTTAGCGATGTTTTTTTCGCCACGCTTTTGAAGATTTGTTTTTTTTCCGCCTCACTTTTGGAGATGTATTTTTTTCCGTAGTCAATTACACAGCTGTGATTGTTTCTGTAGCCACCATCGATATATACATGAACATGTATACAAATACACACACAGAAACGTCTACACACATTCTATCATAAAAAATTAAACTTCTTAATTTTCAATAATGTTTTTATTTTATTAACACTCCTTTAATAATGTAGATGAAGAATTTTTAATTTATTTCAAATATTTTTTCCAAATTAATTCTTTAAACGTAGACAATTAAATCATGCTCTAAATATTTTCGATTCTGTATTTTAACATCTTTTAAATTATGTAAAATAAAATTAAAAATGAAATATTTAAAATTCATTTCATATTATATTTTTGGAAAAGTTGCGCAATTAGTTGCGCAAAAAGTTGCGTCACTTTTAAATCGATAAAGTGGCACGAAAAGTGATATAAAAAGTGACGCAAAAAGTGACTCAAAAAGTGACGCAAAATATTGCATCATAAGTTCCGTGATCATTTTCAGGAGGGTATTAACAATTTGTTAAAAATTTTATATAAAATATTAAGTTAGCATGTACATAATTAATACTCAGGTTGCCATTATTTCGCTTGTGAGAAGGTGAGACTTTTTTCTTTGAGGCGTGTGTTATACAATCTTATTCGTCTAACGTGTCGCGCTTATCAAACTTGGGATGATCCTATTACAACAAATGACTTGAGTGCATCTCTTAACACCAGTTTAACATTGTCGTAGTAATGGCTATTATACTTCTTAAGTCTTTGAACTTTACATACTTTTTACTTATAGTTAATTTACATATATACATAATTTGCATACGTACTTGAACTATTAATAAATATCGATATTAGGTAATGTCTTTAATATATAAATTGAACTTTATTTTATTACATGCACATCTACTATCAAAATAACGGATGGTATACTTATATCTTTTTTATAAAAGCCTGATACTTTTTTCTTATTTTAATCATGAATGTCAATATTTATTGCCATTTGAGATTGATAATTTATGAATAATAATTTTTTCGCCATTCCAACTCTAAAATCGAAACTTCGTTGCTGTTTTTGGCTCTCATGCCGAAAAATACACTACGCAACTAGTATGGAAAGGCTCTTATACGGAACTCGTTACGACCCTTACCTTCGACTCAGGCCATGACCTTCTCGTTTCGTAAATAAAGCCTTTTCATACTCGTTACGTAATGTACTGTTTTCACACGACGTGCAGGAAGTTCGATTTCCAACACGATTTCTTGTACGGAAAGTGCCCTATTGCCGCACGAAAAAAAGTGCGGAAAAAAATTTCCCTATCTGATCACTAGCCTGATTTTGTACTTAATGTTGTCATCCGGATCTATCTTTATCTTCAGAACCCACCTAGAGTCAATAATGTTGGATTTCTCTTCATTCCTCGTATATTGATTATCTACTGTTCTCCAAAAATTTTTAGTTTTCATATATAGAGTTTTTATATGTAGTTCTATCCGGTCCCCTCGATTTATCATTGAATATCTATCGATTTTATAGTTTTCTGTTACATAGCAGAATCTTAGTTTATTTCCGCAATCAGCTCTGAAATCGTTTCTTCTGTTAATGCTGTTTCATAAGTGATGGTTCTCTTTTTTTTTTCTTTAAGCGACCACTCCTTTTTTTGGATACTCCCTCTTTTTGTGTTATCTCGTTTTTTTCATTATCGAATTCAACAAACTATGTATTAGGATTTACTTTGTTAACTGAAATTTCCTAGTTATTTAATTCTTATTGTTTGTATTTGTCAGCAAAGACAAGTTTCTTAAAACTTTCTTACTTCATGGGGGGTTATTTAGTAATACCGTAACGTCTAACGGCAAGCTTGACGGCGACGCGCGCATGCGCAGTAATCATTTTTCAGCAAATACTATCGAATATCGCGAACGTTATCAGAGATCATGTTGACGTAACGATGAAAATCTTCTAAACTGAAGCGCTAAGTCGATTTTATCGACAAATTTTACAACCAATTTGAAGCTTGGTTGTAAATCGTACGTTGAATAATATAATATATAATATATTGTAATATATATAATATATAACATACGTATATACATCGACAGAAAAGATTTCTAGAAGCAAAAGAATTACTCCGATTTGATGTGATCATTCAAATAGAAAAATAATTTCTTAGATGTAGGTAACTAGATGTTTAAATTAATTTCTTGCTTTACAGATTTTAAGTTATATCCAAGAGGATCGAGATATCTTATCTGTGTATGTACACTACCCTCCAGCCACATTTGCCCACCCTAAATGAAAATCGATAAAACTTTAAAGTTTTGTGGCTCAGTGAAAAATAGTCGTAATTGAAAAATTCCGACGGGGTTTTAAAAAGGGTTTAAAAACTTTTAATTTAAGCCGAGTTGAGCAAAAAAAAATTAAAAAATGCATGCCTTATGCGTAAAAAACTAACTAAAAAATATTCAATTTTTTTTGCCCCTATTCAAATGCCTGCCATTTTTGCGGAAATTATCGAATCATAGAAAAACAAAATGGAGGTAAAAGCCAAAGGAGTCACCTTCAAAATGAGCTATAGAAAGCTGATTTATGATCGATTTTACGGTAGTTATGGTCATTTTTTATGAAAAAAAAACGATTTTTTCTAATAGCTATTATCTCAAAAAATACGCATGATATAAAAAAATTTTTAATGAAAAAATTGTTTATTTTTGAGTCAAAAATATAAATATTTAGATTCAACTGAAATCCGGAAGGAAAATTTTTTTTGTTAATTCATTAAAATATAAATATTGAATAAATGGATTTTTTTTCAATGGGATCAAATATAAATAAAATCTTTTTTTACTGATTTTCAGTTTAACCTGAATATTTATTTTTTTGACTCAAAAATAAACAACTTTTTTATTAAAAATTTTTTTATATCATGCGTATTTTTTGAGATAACAGCTATTAAAAAAAATAGTTTTTTTCATAAAAAATGACCATAACTACCGTAAAATCGATCATAAATGAGCTTTCTATAGCTCATTTTAAAGGTGACTCCCTTGGCTTTTATCTCCATTTTGTTTTTCTATGATTCGATAATTTTCGCAAAAATGGCAGGTATTTGAATAGGGGCAAAATAAAATTGAATATTTTTTAGTTAGTTTTTTACGCATAAGGCATGTATTTTTTAATTTTTTTTTGCTCAACTCGGCTTAAACTAAAGGTTTTTAAACCCTTTTTAAAACCCTGTCGGAATTTTTTAATTATGACTATTTTTCACTGAGCCACAAAACTTTAAAGTCTTATCGATTTTCATGTAGGGTGGGCAAATGTGACTGGAGGGTAGTGTATATACCTATATATATAAAGGGAACATTATTTTATTATTATTTACATTAGTGATGATAAAAATTATTTGTAATCATACATGATTAAATGATAAATTGTGTATAATTTAAAATTCAATTGGATCTGCAGATTTTAAAGTGCCTTATATGTACTTTAATAAAAACGAACAAAAAAAATAATATAAATATTGTTTTGAATAAACTTATCTTATCACCAATAAAAAACGTTTTTTAATAAAATTATATATTAATCTAAATTTGCATTTTATATTCTATAGCAACGACTACAGTTTCTCGATTGAATTGTTAAGTTTGCTGCAGAACTTAAAAATATTGGTTTTCAAAATTTCGTCTTTCAAAATGAAAATGTTGGCTTGGATAATGTTAAGTTAGAAGAATATATGATAGAAACATGAATACAGATATATTTCTAATATGAATGTTACGTGTTGTGTGTTTTAAGGCAAATACTGTTAAAATTCCTTTTTTCTCTGTATTGGGATTTAAAATAAATGGATCGTGATATTTTTTTTAATTATTATTTTGGATATATAATTATTAGCATATAAAATTAAACAAGTTATAAAATATTACTTAAGTTTTCATAATGTCCCAATCAACTGTCCATTTGAAATCCTGATACTGAATGTGTGGAGAATATAAGATCTAATATAAATCAACAAAAAAACTAGTAAAATTATAATTTATTTGCGTATAAATATGTCAAAAACTTAAACAATTTTTTTGTAATCATGTTAATTTTGATGTAATAATTATTTGAAATTATTTTAATTTTGAATATTTATGTTGTAAAATGACTGTTGTGAAAGATTTAATAATAAACTAAAACATTTTTTCATATGTGTTTATCGATTACTTGAAAGAGAAAAGTCCTTAACGCTTTTCGACGTCGAAACGTTAAGTCAATCGTTATCGTTAAAAAGTTAGTGAATAACCTCCCTGTTTGAAAAGAATGTATCCTGCTTCCATGAATTTAACTGATAGCATTCCACTACTAATACCCCGTTATTTACAGCTAGTTTTCCTTTGGACCCTCATATAGAATGAATTTCCTGAACATTTTAGTTGAGCGATGTCAATTTTGTAATTTGGATTAAATTTTTTCAATGATGGTATCATGACGTTTGAGGTATGTAGCAGTCTGTTATATGCGAAAACAGCAGATCCCAGAGCCACATTCCACATGTTTTCTGGTAGTTTTGTGTCGTATGTCCTTGCACGTACTTTCCATTGGATAGTTTGGTTGAATCTTTTGGCTACTCCGTTATGCTAAGGTATGTCAGGGTAAGCAAGTTGATTCTCTGTTCCTAATTTTCGTAAAATTTTTATAGTGTTACCTCCAGTATATACAGTACCTTAATAGGTTTTTGAATTGCAAACCTTGGCATCCTTTCTTAATTTTAAGCACTGCTTACACGAAATTCTAAGTAACAGCTACTTTAACCCTTGGTCTTTATGGGATACAGCATGGCCGTACGAGAGTAGTAAAAATAAAAGAGGCAAAAATAAAGAGATGGTTTCGATGTGTTTAATAAAATGTAATATTTTCTCTGATTAGGATAAATAAATTTTATTTATTCGTTTTTAGGAAAAGTTAGAATAGTTTAGAAAATTAGAAATTAGTGTCAAATAATGGGATCTTTAAGTTATTCCAACTTTTCTTGAAAATAAAGCGGTGGAATTAAATTATTCTTATCAGAGAAAATATTGCTTTCTATTATACGAATCGAAACTATCTCTTTATTTTTGCCTGGAGTTATTAGTTTTTATAAAAAATAAATTTTAAACAGATTCAGTAAAACAGGTAAATTTGTCGGTATACGGCTGTATCTTAAAGGAAAAAACAAAAACGAGGTAACCCTGTTGAAAATAATGTCGTCTTTCCAGTACGTCTTTAAAAGACGTCTTTGGTCGTGTCTTAGATTGGAACAAAGTAAGACGTAATTTTTTTAATGTTCAGGAAATATAGTAATCAATTTACATCTTTTTTATAAATAAAATAATTTCAAAGACGTCTTAGAAAGACGTCATTATTTAATTTCATTGTTCAACAGGGAAAACGTCATTTGTTTTAAAAAAAGAATTTTTTTTTAATTTACATTTTTTACTATGAGTATTGTAAGGGTGGGTCTTATTTGGGAGGTTATAAATATATATAATTAAATGAGAAATAATAGTTAGTTTATAACTCCCAAATCCTGAGATTCCCCAGCCTACAAAAATAATAATAATGATATAATAAGGGAATTCAATCTCTCCCTTTAATATACCAACCAATTATAAGATCACTTCAAGAAATAAATTAATAAACGTCTAAATATAAAGAGTAAAATCCACTAAATAAACTTTAAATAATTTAATTGAAAGAATTTAATTTAAGCCTTAGACAAATTCCTTTATAAAAGAAGTTCTTTAGGCAAATCTAGGTTGAGTTAAGAAAAAAGAAAATATTTAATTTAATTGTAATATGCTAAATTACAAAAGAAAATTATTTGTTTGACTGTGAAGCAATAATAATAATTTAACTCTACTTAATATTATAAAAATTGAACAACGGGTACAACACGTGCCCAATATATATATTCAAGGTTATGTAAGGGTGGGGGCTCGAACAGCAGTACGTATCATAGATTACGCAATCCTCCAATAGGTGGCGCTAGTATCGGGTTTCCTCTGAGAGTCGCTATGAGACTCGCTAGTTATCTCGTTCCAGTAATATTTTGAATATATATCATAGATGTCGTGAGGCTTTTCACCACTATATAGTTAATAATTTTTCTATTTAGTCGAAACGTAAACTATGTGGTCTAAGTTACTCTCAAAAATGATTGATTTTGTAAATTCAATAAACACGAAAAATAAAAGAAAACTTCAAAAGAAATTTTTCTAAAATTAACCACAAATTTTTATTTTAAATTGTAGATAATTAATATTTATTCCGATAAAATATTATGAAAGAAAAGAAAATAACTCTGTATTTGAGAAACACAACTTCAGTTATCGAATAAGGATAAGTAAAGATCAATAGTTAAATCACCACTTTTTATTTTTACACTACACGTTTTTAGGTTAGGTAGAAAAAAGAAATTCCACTAATTAAATTTCACTTTGTTCACTTTACTCATAAAAAAAAATTTGTATTCAGTTTCAATTCGATATATAATTTTCATGTAATTTGTTTCGTTATTATTTATTTACTACTTTAGCTAAAGAAAGAGAGAATTTAGTATATGATTCTTTCTCTTATGAAATGTGGAAATTATCTTCCTATATTATATAGTTATGTAAAAAAAAACCTCCTCTTCTACCCCTCATTATTCCTCCCCCTATTTTGTATGCTTAAAGCATCACAATCCACCCCTCAAAATAACGTAAAAATCTGTCTAGAAATGATCTTTTTTGAAAAAAAAGACACTTTTCACTACCCCAGTCACCCCTCTACTACCCAAGTCACTCCTTTTGCTACCCCTCGTATATCACTCATCCCCCCCCCCTCAGATAATTTAGCTAAATATACCTTATTTTACCAATGTATTTGTTACTCATTCTCTATACTACTACTATCACCATTTCCACTACGACCCCTTCATTACTACTCCTCATTTTTTTTTCTCTCCTCCTCAAAAAATCACAAGTCACCCCTCGAAATAACGTAAAAATGTTTCTTAAAATGTCTTTTAAAAAAAAAAAAAAAGATACTTCTCACTACCTCAGTCATCTTTTGCTCCACAAGTCATCCCCTCGCTCCACAAGTCACCCCTTATAACCACTCATACCCCTTATACACTCTTCATATAATCATTATAAACCATTAAAAAAAAAATTCAAAAAATTTTTTTATTTTATATTTATGAAATACTTACTTAAGACTATCTAATGATATATATATTTAATACATAGTTACCAATATTATAGATTGTTGATATAATTATTTTTTATTTATCAACTAATACCTACGTTTCTTAGACAACTTTCCACACCACCCATACTGAGACAAAAAAAAAATAAGGAACTTCTACTTCCATCATTTAAGCTTACTTTTTTTGTGTCCAAGCTGTACTTGCCTAAAAGTTAAGCACATTTTACTTTGTGCTCATTATCTTGGTCAAAAAAACTTATCCAAAAATTTCCTACGTCTAAAAGATTCTTCTTTCAGGTTAGCTTAAATTTGTTTTCTTGTTTTTGTCTTGAGTTGATCTTGTGAAAGTCTTAAGTAGAAGTTTTTATTTTTTTATCAGTATAACGAGGTATTGTCAATAGCACGTTGGGTTTTTTTTTGTTTATAAAAAAAAATTAAATATTGAAAGTGGTACCCTTCGCCAGTAGCCCTACATAACCACTTTTGAAATAATTTAAATTTAAAAAATTGTTTCACATTTCTTTATATGTCAAAAGTAAAAATGTTATTGTAAATTTACATTAATTAAAAAAAACAGAATTACAATAATTATTAATTTATTTATTTATAAAAAAAGTAAAAATAAAAATTATATTGTTAATGTAATATTTTATAATTTAAACTCTTTATACCAGTAAATAAAGTTATATAATTTTGATTTTATTTATTTTTAATATTTTCAATATTTTAAGGAATATATTTTTATCATTTTTCGTTTGTTTATATTTAATCATTTATAATATAAATCATGTAATAAATTATAAAGTTTTTATATAAAGAGTGTGATATTGCATTTTAATATTTAAATAAATAATTTAATCGAATTCAATTCTTTAAAAAACATATATTTTACAATTTTATTTATGAAATATATGGATTACTAATTAATCGAATTAATATTATTATAATTATGATAATGGCATTAAAAGTTAAAAAAAATAAAATAAAATCCTATTATAACTTATACATTTTTAATTGAATTTGCGATGTGAGAATTTTGTTATAATTAAAATTTTAATAAACAGATTATTAAATAAGTTAATATAACTTTGCCCGTCCCCGCATGCAAAATTCGGCCTGTCGAAAACAAAGAATCTTTAATTTATTGAGAGCGCCAGACAGGCCTCCGGCTTACTCGTCGGCAGCATGAATCTCGGGCGGTCTTGACTGGGATATGGGCGACCTCTAGTGTTAAACTTTATTTAAGTCGAAATTGGAAAAGGTATGCACACACACAAAAAATGAATATTACTGGTTTAAATTTCAACACTCTACACTGAAAAAAAAACCCGAAGCCAGCGCTGTGAAGTTAATCTGAGTGGTTGCATGCGAAGAACATTCGAAGCGAGTGATTACAGAAAATCGTAATGTATGAATGCGTAACCATGACGCTGTAAATAATTACGACTTTCTGTGTAAACGATTACGCTAATCTGAGCAGAGCGCCACAACTGTGTTGCGAGCACGCTTGCTCCGACTCTTCGGCATCACGCGTGCAGAAAGCCGAAACCAAGCACTGTGGCAGAGCTGCGCGCTTGCTTGCTCCGACTCTCCGGCATCGCGCGTGCAGAAAGCCGAGACCAAGCACAGCAGCAGAGCTGCGAGCACGCTCTCTTTGAATATGCGGCATTTCTCATGCAGAAAGCCGAGACCAAGGGTAACGACAGAGTTACAGGCTCGCTCACTTTGAATTTCTGAACATTGACGTACCAAAAGCGAGGCCAAGCACTCTAAACGTTAAAAATTTACATTTAAAAAAGCGAAATTTCTTTTTCTTTTCTTTTTTTGTAAGTTTTAACACTTTATGTGTAGTATAATTTATTTAAGTAAAATTCTATAATATTATAAAAATTAAATTTTATTTCATAAAATATTGTTTAAAATGTTTCTTAACTTAAAAATTGATGTGATATTTTACTTTTACCATAATTCGCCTGAGTATATTAATGTAATAATGTAAATTTATAATTTTGATTTATTTTTAATACCTTATTTGTGCGATTATTAGTGCTTTTATACCTTTGAATTGATTTTTACTTTATTTTAATCATTCGTATTTTTATAAATTCGTATTTTTATAAATTCGTATTTTTATAAAGCTGATGATGAATAAAATGTACTCGTCAAGCATAACGATTTCAGTTTCTCTTATAGATGGTAAAGTTACAATTCGAATAATTATAAAATTAAACTTAGATAATTCAAAGTGATTTACAAAAAATTTGTCTAGATATTTATAAGTAGTCATTTATTAAGTTATTCTTTATAAACTATATGATTGTATTTTTACAAATTTCGTATACGAATGTAGTTCTCTTGATGTATGAGGGAAGATATGATATTTACAATTGATTTTTATGTCGTCTAATGGTATTATTATTATTATATATATAAATATATATATATATATATATATATATATATATATATATATATATATATATATATATTAAAATTTAAACATATTGATCAAAAGCGAACCAAAATGTTTTTGCTAAAAAAACATAAAAATTTTAACTTTCTTAAATTTCTTAACAGGAATATTTTTATTGTTTCAAGTTTTTTTTAAATTAATAATTTAATGAGTTTCTTATTCAAAACTATGAAACCTAAAAAAAAATTTAATAGAAACATCTTTGTTAGAAATATCTAGAATGTAATTGAATTTTTGGAAATTACAATATGTAGATTTTTTAGCTTACTTGATTAGTGAAAAATTACTATTCAATGTACACAATAACTGCCCAAGTTATTTTATTATTTAACGACTTTACTAATTTTTTTTATTTTTTAAGAATAATTAAATTTTTGCGACAACGGGGAAATAACTAAAAACTTCTTAATTCATAAAAAAGTATGAAAAATAGTCATTTTATAATCAATCATAATAATTTTTTCTCCAAACGTATTAAATTTTGAAGAAAATGTAAAAATATTTTATTAGATATCATTATATATATATATATATATATATATATATATATATATTATATATATATATATATATATATATATTACGTTTTTTTCAAAAAATATATATATATATATATATATATATATATTATCATATATATATATATATATATATATATTTTTTTTATATATATACATGATATCTGATAAAATATTTATTACGTTTTCTTCAAAATTTAATACGTTTGGAGAAAAAATTATTATGATTGATGATAAAATGACTATTTTTATACTTTTTATGAATTAAGAAGTTTTCAGTTATTTCCCGTTGTCGCAAAAATTTAATTATTCTTTAAAAAAAAAAATTAGTTAAGTCGTTAAATAATAAAATAACTTGGGCAGTTATTGTGTATATTGAATAGTAATTTTTCACTAATCAAGTAAGCTAAAAAATCTACATATTGTAATTTCCAAAAATTCAATTACATTCTAGATATTTCTAACAAAGATGTTTCTATTAAATTTTTTTTTAGGTTTGATAGTTTTGAATAAAAAATTCATTAAATTATTAATTTAAAAAAAACTTTAAACAATAAAAATATTTCTGTTAAGAAATTTAAGAAAGTTAAAATTTTTATGTTTTTTTAGCAAAAACATTTTGGCTTGCTTTTGATCAATATGTTTACTTTTCAATTTAAGAGGACACTGGATCTCTCTATCCTTTTCTAATTAAAAAATGTAAATTTTTGGGAAAACTAGTTATTATTGATAGAAATTAAGGGTTGTCCGCAACTTCTATAGCGAAAAACAATATTTTGTCTGATGAGAGCAAATTAATTTTGTTGCTTTTTTTTCAAGTAAAGTTTGACATACTTAAATAACGTATTCTCTAGCCTAATTTAGGATTTTGTAAGTATGTCAAACTTCACTTGAAAAAAAAGCAACAAAATTAATTTGCTCTCATCAGACAAAATATTGTTTAACACTATAGAAGTTGCGGACAACCCTTAATTTCTATCAATAATAACTAGTTTTTCCAAAAATTTACATTTTTCAATTAGAAAAGGATAGAGAGATACAGCGTTCCCTTAATAAATCTCATTTTACTTCAAAGCTACAAAAGAATTAATAAATGTACTTAGAACTGGTATATACTTTTCATATCGTTATAAACTTTAAGAAAGTATAAAATTACATTCATCCCTACTCAATTGAATAAATATTTTATGTCGTCGTAGGCCGTATTCGGTGGAATACCTATAGACCACGCTAAATTTGTATAGGCATTGCATACGTTCATGCTAATATCTCGACGATATTCTCTCTGTCAATACTCCCTAAGGGAGTATTAACAGCTCCATACTCCCTAAGGGAGTATTGACAGATCGAGATATCGCACAGCATGGTCGTATATGACGCGAGTGACATCGATTCGTAGGTTAGTGAAAACAAAAGAATGTCGTTAGATATGTCAATGCTCATACAAATTCATATAAAATCTTAACTTTACAGAATGTTTTGTTTAAACAAATTTTCAAAGTTAAACAGTTAATAAGTAAAATAAATAAGTAAATAATGACATTATTTACTTTTTTTTAATAAAACATATATCATTAATTTTAAAAAATCATTTTTATAGTTCCTCATACGGCCTACCAACGACATAAACTTATCTACGTAACTTGGGAGTACGAAGGATTCTGAATCCAGGCTTGACTAAAGTGCTTGTCGCTTGAGCAGACGTCAGTCTCGGGCGCGCTTCGCGTGCCCTCGACTAACTGCTACTCAAGCGACAAACACTTTAGTCTCGCCTGTATTCATCCTTCGTACTCCCAAGTTACGTATATAACTAATATATAAAATATTATAATAAATATCATTTTCTTAAAAATACGTTAAACAATTAACAAATGCAATTGAATAAGCTATATATATATATATATTTATATATATATATATATATATATATATATATATATATAATATTCATAAAAGATAAAAGGAATAACGCTGCTACTTTTTTGAAATTATTGAATTTAAAATTGAAACTACGACCCAAAAATCAATAGTAAATATCTTCCCCCAACGCCAAGCAAACTCCATTTGTATAAGAAATTTGTAACAATACAATAATATAGTTTATAAAGAATAAGTCAATAATGACTACTTATAAATACCTGAAGAATTTTTTTTCAAATTACTTTGAACTTTCTGAGTTTCAATATGTCCTAATAAATCTATAAATATAAAAAAAATAAGAAGGATTAAAATAAAGTTAACATCAATTCAAAGGTATAAAAGCACTAATAATCGCACAAATAAGGTATTAAAAATAAATCAAAATTATAAATTTACATTATTACATTAATATACTCAGGCGAATAATGGTAAAAGTAAAATATCACATCAATTTTTAAGTTAAGAAACATTTTAAACAAAATTTTATGAAATAAAATTTAATTTTTATAATATTATAGAATTTTACTTAAATAAATTATACTTCACATAAAGTGTTAAAACTTACAAAAAAAGAAAAGAAAAAAAAATTTCGCTTTTTTAAATGTAAATTTTTAACGTTTAGAGTGCTTGGCCTCGCTTTTGGTACGTCAATGTTCAGAAATTCAAAGTGAGCGAGCCTGTAACTCTGTCGTTACCCTTGGTCTCGGCTTTCTGCATGAGAAATGCCGCAGAGTCAAAGAGAGCGTGCTCGCAGCTCTGCTGCTGTGCTTGGTCTCGGCTTTCTGCACGCGCGATGCCGGAGAGTCGGAGCAAGCAAGCTCGCAGCTCTGCCGCAGTGCTTGGTTTCGGCTTTCTGCACGCGCGATGCCGGAGAGTCGGAGTAAGCGTGCTCGCAACACAGTTGTGGCGCTCTGCTCAGATTAGCGTAATCGTTTACACAGAAAGTCGTAATTATTTACAGCGACATGGTTACGCATTCATACATGACGATTTTCTGTAATCACTCGCTTCGAATGTTGTTCGCATGCAACCGCTCAGATTAACATCGCAGCGCTGGCTTCGGGTTTTTTTTTCAGTGTAATTTAACGTGAGTTTAATTTATAACAAAAAAAAAAAAAAATTATATATTGGTAATTTTTATATTTAACGCTCGGTCTATAAACTTTATTCTATGAAATTTATTACTCGCGCACACTCATAACCCATACAATAAAGAAAAGATTTTTCTCTTTTATTTATGTAACACTTCAACTGATATCATAGTTTTTAATTTTAGTAGTATCCCACACAGCATGAAATATTGCAGTGAAACTTTCACTGAAATATTGTGCTGAAATATTGTCACAAGATTGCAGCAATCATGTCTTAACATTGCTAAGAGGTTTCATGAAACATTTCAGTGTGATATTGCTGCAAACTTGCTACAAGGTTACAGAAAATAATTCAAGCAATATTGCAAGGAACCTTTCATGAAAGGTTGCAGCGAGGTTTCTGCAAGGTTTTATAAAACATTTCATGAAATATTGCAAGAAACCTTTCATGAAAGGTTGCAGCGAGGTTTCTGCAAGATTTTAGAAACAATTCATGAAATATTGCAAGAAAACGTTCATGACATGTTTCATCGAGGTTTCCAGCAAGATTTAGAAAACATTTCATACAATATTGCAAGAAACCTTTCATGAAAGGTTGCAGCGAGGTTTCTGAAAGATTTTAGGAATATTTCATGAAGTATTGCAAAAAACCTTTTATAAAAGGTTGCATAGAGGTTTCCAGCCAAATTTAGAAAACATTTCATGAAATATTGCAAGGAACCTTTCATGAAAGGTTGCAGCAAGGTTTCTGCAAGATTTTAGAAATATTTCATGAAATTTCGCAAGAAACCTTTCATGAAAGATTGCAGCGAGGTTTCTGTAAGATTTTAGAAATATTTCATGAAATATTGCAAGAAAACTTTCACGAAAGGTTGCAGCGAGGTTTTCAGCACGATTTAGAAATTATTTTATGGAATATTGCAAGGAACCTTTCATGAAAGGTTGCAGCGAGGTTTCTACAAGATTTAAGAAACATTTCATGAAATATTGCAAGAAAACTTTCACGAAAGGTTGCAGCGAGGTTTCTGCAAGATTTTAGAAACATTCCATGAAAAATTGGACGAAAACTTTCACGACATGTTTCAGCGAGGTTTTCAGCAAAATTTAGAAAACATTTCATGGAATATTGCAAGGAACCTTTCATGGAAGGTTGCAGCAAGTTTTCTGCAAGATTTTAGAAATATTTCATAAAATATTGCAAGAACCCTTTCATGAAAGGTTGCAGCGCGGTTTCTGTAAGACTTTAAAAACATTTCATGAAATATTGCGAGAAAACTTTTATTACATGTTTCAGCGGGATTTTCAGCAAGATTTAGACAACATTTTGATGGAATATTGCATCGAACTTTCTATGAAAGATTGCAGCGAGCTTTCTGCAAGATTTTAGAAACATTTCATGAAATATTGCAAGAAACCTTTCACGAAAGGTTTCAGCGAGTTTTCCAGCAAGATTTTGGGAACTTTTCATGGATTATTGCAAGAAACCTTTCATGAAAGATTGCAGCGAGGTTCCTGCAAGATTTTAGAAACATTTTATGAAATATTGCAAGAAACCTTTCATGAAAGGTTTCAGTGAGGTTCCTAGCAAGATTTGGGGAACATTTTACGAAATATGGCAAGAGACCTTTGATGAAAGGTTGCAGCAAGGTTCGTGCAAGATTTTAGAAACATTTTACGAAATATTGCAAGATACCTTTTATGAAAGGTTTCAACGAGGTTTCCAGCAAAATTTGATGAATATTTTATGAAATATTACGAGGTATCTTTCGTTCAAAGTTGCAGTAAGATTTCTGCAAGGTTTTTGACAAGATTTCTAAGATATCACAAAAAATATTGCTATGTACATTTCGCCAATGGTTATTACCATATTTTTGGCAATCTTTATAAAATATTCCAGAAAAGCGTTTCATAAAAAGTGTCAGCAAAGTTTCATGAATAATTTCAAAATGAAATTGCAGCAAACCTTTCATAAACAGTTTCAGCAATCATTCTGCAAGTTTTTATAAAAGATTCTAAGAGCAGTCCAGATTCGCTGTTCTTGACTTATATTTGGTTTCCTGTTATTTACTCAAGTATTTATGGCTGTAGTTGTATTGTAAACGGAAAGTTGAGCGCAATAAGTATGCTATTATTATAAATATTTATGCGTAGGGTAAAAAAATCCATCGAATTGTTATTGAAAAAAGTAAAGAACGCATAAATATTAGAAACATAACCTTTTATTTCAATATTCTCTACTTTTCTCAAAAACGATGCTCAGGAATTTTTTCTTTTTGTGCACAAATATTGATAATAATGCTATTGCGCTCAACTAGTGATTTATAGATAGAACGATTGATACTTAAGCAAATAAGAAAAACTTTTTCACACAAGGATAGAAAATCCTGCCTACTAGTAAATATTACTGCAGCAAGCTTTTGGCAAGATTTAAGAAATATTTTACAAAATATTGCAGGAAACCATACGGAAAGGTATGAGCGTTGTTCGCGGCAAAATTTGGGAAAAATTTCATGAAATATCACGAGAAACCTTTCATGAAAGATTGCTGCAAGGTTTCTTGAAATGTTGCTGCGAGGTTTTCATGAAAGGTTGCTGCGAGGTTTTCTGCAAGGTTACGGCGAGATTTTCTGAAAAATTGCTGTGTGGTTGCTTGAAATGTTTTAGCTATTTTTCCCGCAAGATTCCTGTGAGGTTTCTTGAAATGTTTCTGTTACATTTCCTGAAAGGTTGCTGCGAGGTTTCCTGCAAGGTTGCGGCGAGGTGTTCTAAAAGATTGCTGCAAGGTTTCTTGAAATGTTTTTGTTCCATTTCCTGAAATATTGCTGTGAGGTTTTCATGAAAGGTTGCTGCGAGGTTTTTTGAAAGATTGCTGCAAAGTTTTTAGAAATATTTCAACCTGGTTCTAGCGCGGACACATAAATGTTGCTGCAATCTTTCATGAAAGGTTGCTGCGAAGTTTCGAAACTTTCATGAAACCTTGCAGCAACCTTGCAACAATTTTTTATGCTGTGTGGGTAGTAACAAAAAAAAATTTTATTTCACGGTATGGTCGACGTAAGCGACCTCGCTCTTCTCCTTTCAACAATATGGCTACTAAGAGCCCACGCACTTATCTCTCTCTCTCTCTCTCTCTCTCTCTCTCTCTCTCTCTCTCTCTCTCACACACACTAATCCTACGTGTCTATCAGTTTGTTGGTTTAATTGCCGGTCAATAAAATTTAATCAACAAATAATAATTATTTCAACTTTTCATTCGAATTACTATAGTTAATTTAATTTACTTTAATTTTACGGTCAACGAAACCATTAGACACGTGGTCGAATTTGCACTCCCGCACTCTCAAAATTTATTATGTATCAAAAAAAAATATAATATTTAATTATTATTTCTGACGGTCTACAAATTAATTCTCGATTTATTCTAATTTCCTAGTCAACGCAGACTAGGCAAGAGAATCTAATTTACAAGATGGCCGCTCAGGTCCGCGTCATGAAATTTATTACGTAATACGCACCACTATGTCCACCGATCTCGATTTATATTATTCCGGTCAATCAAAGAGAATTTATTATTAAATTTTTATTTAATATAATTAAATTAAAGAGAATTTAACCGGTCAACGAAATCGTTGAACACGTGGTCAATTTTTAATTTCACTTTATTGAACTACAGATTAATCTTTACAATCAAAATTTTCCGCACTTTTAACTACGCCTCGCTACGACTAAAATTTCCAATTTGTACTCATTCACGTTGTCACAATTACTTTAAATCTTAATTTTTCGCCCGCACTGAATTTACACTTTAATCGGCGAGAGCCGTTAGTTTACAAAAAAATTTATCTTTATTGATTCGGACTACAGTCCACTCACCGTTGTAGAAGAAAATCTCGTTGACAGCAGGAATTGGTCGGTGATGGCGACAATCTGGTCGACGATGGAGGTGATGGCCTCAGGTAAGTATATCTCGCTCTCTCTTTCTCTCTGCACAAAGCAACTGGTCGGCGCCGGCTGCGGAAAATGAGTTGGTTGACGGATCAGGGCAGCAAAAACCTCCTTCTGGAAATCTGGCTGCTCAACTGCTTCCTGGTCTATCCAACTCTGCAATTTCTACACAGCTATCAAAAAAGAAAAAGCGCACGAAATCTCTAAGCAGCTACTTGCAAGGAAAAATGAAGTTTATTGAGTTATAGTTCCGATACGGCACGAGGACAGTAATCGAATGTCCCCTTTGATGCCCACTTCCTTCTTCTTCGGTCTATTTCTCCCTCTTACTCATCGTCTATCTCTTTTTAATTTTTAACTCCTCTAATGTCCAAATGATTGCTTTCTATTCGTGTAATTTGCCTTCCGGTCCTTGAACGCAAGTCTGCAACGCAGACGCTTTCCACTGCGCGAGTTAGTTTTTGAGAAACGTTTTTGTCGATGTGTCTTAATGTTTTCGGCGTGGGCGCGAAGTGAAATTTTTGTCTTTGATGAGTGTGTTTTGATGTGCATAAAATATAAAAAGGCCTATTTTAATGTGAATGTTTTTTTTGGTGTTTTCTGTGCGCATATATGTAGCAGTGAAGCGAGAAGATTTCTTGAAGAAAATCTTGTGTAAGAAAACAGCCAAAAGAGAAAATCAAGATGGCGGAAAATACAACAACCTCATGTAAAAATGTCGTAACTTAGGCAGAAGAAGGTAGTAAGTATTGCCATGTTCAGGCGTGGTCATAAGTATATGACAAGGCGCGTATATCCTTTCGCATTAATAAGATAAGAAAGAAATTTAAGTTTTCTTTAATAAAATGATGTGGCTAATGACGCGAAAAGAAAACTTGAAACATATAGGAGAGGATAGTTTTAGTGAATTTATTGCTTGATTTGAAGTGATTTTGATAATTTTTATTGAGTTTCTAAAAGTTGCAACAAGAAAAGAAATTTCTAAGAAATGGTGCGGAAAAGAAATTTTAATGTGGCGTGTTGATGTGAATTCTTGGAATTCGACTCATAGTGAAGAATTCGGCACTGGCTTGCGCATATTGGGTATAAGTGGTGGGGGAGAGGGACTTATTAACAAGGCGCTTAACTAACATAGAAAAAGAGACAGATAGTACGCGCTGCTATCCTCGATCTAATATTCGTTCTCTCTCTCGCCCTATTCATGATTTATGTTGTGTATAGTCGTAAGCGAGCGAAGCAAAAGAATTTTGAAATTAGTTAAAGATGCGATTATATGTAAATGTTTCAATACAATCATTTACTATACAATCGACCAAATGTATATTTGCATGTATGATCATATACATGTGTAATGATAAATATTTTTAAACAAATTATTTTGTTGTATTGCAAAAGAAAATTGCGATTGTTACGAAATTCGTTAAATATTTTTAATTATCATATAATTATTGACTAACAAAAGTTGAAGAATTTCCGGAATATCTGACAGATGCTTTTAAGTCGAATACATTGATGTGTCAGTTCATTGACGTTAAGGATACATAAAAATAAGCTAATTGTAACCTCAAAGGTTTCAAATATGTCTCGAGTAAAGAAAAAAATTATTTTAATATAGACGATGTGTATGATATGAATAATTTTTTTATACATGGAAATAGATGGCGCGATTGGTGTAAATTTACGCATACATATATAAACAAGTCGATGCGTGATAATTGCAGTATAAGAAGATGAGCAAACATGCTAGCTCGTTTGTTCACTACTTTATAATTCAAATTAATAAATTATAATTCAAGTGAATATTTCTAATATTTATATACAAATTAAAACTAACTCCTGGTTGATCTAAGAATGTGTGCTTGTTGTTCGGTATCTCATTCTTTGATTAACTTGGGTATTTGTGTGGTAGATCTTGTTGTTCGGGTCATCATGCATCTACTCGTCTTTTAGATAGCCATACTTGTTGGTCAACTATCTTTAAGACACGAGTAATTCGGTATGCGCGCTGCATTAATGCATATGTGTATATTTAAATCTTTATTAACACATATTGATTACTTACAGAGTAAGGAATGACGCGACATGAAAGTAGGCGCGCTCGTTTAGATGAAGTGTGAAATATACCTTGTATAATATACTAATAATAATCCCGAGTACTCAGCAGGAGAATATGTCGATCCAAGATAAAGATGAGGGAATAAGAATTGAGCAAAAAAGATGAGATTTTTATATGAAAAATATTAAATTGATCGACATGCTTAAGCAGCATTCAAATACAGTGATGTAAATATAAAAAGAAATCTAACGATTTTTCGAATAATTATTTACACACTTGAATAAGGTAAAACTAACCTTAACCTAAAGCTAAATTTATACAGTACTTAAACAGTACTTAGATACAGCAATATAAATAAAGATAAATCTAACGATTTTTCTAATATTTTTAATGATAGCGTGATTGAAATCAGAGGGAGAAAACAACTTCTGAGCTCAAAGAAGTTTATTGGTTAAGGTGTGCATCACAATAGACGTGAGTTTAAATGTAACCTGAGCAGAAGTTAAAATAGATGCGAACGTATTGAGCAAATGAAAAATTTATAAAGCTTTTACAATCTATTTATGAGAATTATGTTGCATAGATTACGAGAGTGAATAATATAGTAAAAATTTTATAAAGATCTTAATAGAAATCTAATTAATGGTAGGAAGTTTATATTACAACAGGAGCGTAAATGATGCGAATGTTATAAATCTTTCTTGCAAATATTTTTTTCATAATTAAGGGATTATTTAATTAACTCAGCCCTTTAGATAAAGATGTAACTAATTAAGGTTGTATGGGCTATACAGTCTGTGTCAAAAGTTAGTTTTATAGAAAATTGTCTATATTTTTTGGTAGAAAGTAATTATCTAATTTTTAGCTTAGTAACTTATTAGATGATATTAAAACAATCATTTTAAACTTTGTTTCATTTAAATATAATGAATTATTAAAGAGTTATAACATTTAAAGTTTATAAATTTTACACAAATCTAATGCAATCATAAATAA
This sequence comes from Anastatus disparis, assembly GCA_017163975.1. Classification (NCBI taxonomy): domain Eukaryota; kingdom Metazoa; phylum Arthropoda; class Insecta; order Hymenoptera; family Eupelmidae; genus Anastatus; species Anastatus disparis. The sequence goes on from JAFFSR010000217.1 coordinate 338,057, forward strand.
TAATGCCAAACTTGCAAAAATGATTTTATTTGACTGCAACAAAGTTTATTTTGTTCAATTTAAAATTTAGAATCTATTGACGAGAATGGAATTTTGATTTTTATTTTTTATTAAAATTTATTGCTAATTTTCTATGATAAAACAGTAAGTACCGTCTGAGACATATACATTTTTTCGTAGAAAATTAGCAATAAATTTTAATAAAAAATTAAAATTAAAATTCCATCCTCGTCAATAGATTCTAAATTTTAAATTGAACAAAATAAACTTTGTTGCAGTCAAATAAAATCATTTTTGCAAGTTTGGCATTATTATTTATGATTGCATTAGATTTGTGTAAAATTTATAAACTTTAAAATGTTATAACTCTTTAATAATTCATTATATTTAAATGAAATAAAGTTTAAAATGATTGTTTTAATATTATCTAATAAGTTACTAAGCTAAAAATTAGATAATTACTTTCTACCGAAAAATATAGACAATTTTCTATAAAACTAACTTTTGACACAGACTGTATAGCCCATACAACCTTAAGTTAAAGTTTGATTTAAAAATTTTAAAGTTAAATTTGAAGTTTAAATTAAATTTATAGCACTGCGTGATTTAAATCCTGCTGAGTCGAAAGTTAAACGATAAATTTTTACGCTGTTGAAAAATGAATATGATGCTGAATTCATTTGAATCACGCACTTATAATAAGCGATATTTTGATATCTGGATTATTTTTAAGAGTTTATTCATCGATAATAATAAAGTGTAGATTATTGCAACTCTTTTAAATCGATATTTTTCAAAATAAATAACAATTATGAGCGTGTAAAATACGTGTAAAACCAAAGTTAATATCAGTGTAACATGTGAAACAAAGAGGTAGTCATTTCGATGCTCTAAGACTCCGTCGCATCTGTGATTCTCCTAAATTCAACTGCTAATACAATACATAAGTTACTAGTTGTCGCTCCTACGGCCCTAATACATATATGAAGGAAAATTTAGATTTTTATTATGACAGAATTAATTTCAACAGTTTGACATAATGTTATTTCATGTTTCATATATATTTTTAGTTTTTTTTCTATTTATTATTCACGAAGTGCTTAGATTTTGCTTATTTGCAGTTTTCGCTTTCCTTTTACGATTTATCATTCGTAGATTGTCTAGTTTTGCTGGTATATGGAATTTGTTTTTTTAATGAATTATCATTCGTGGAGTGCATAGCCTTTGTTTATTATTGAATTTTGAGAGTATAGATGCAGTGCGGCGGATTTAAATCACTCGAGCTATAAAATAGTATACGATACTCGCGACTTAAATTCACCTATTATTACACGGTGTTAAGGACCCTCGCTAACGCTCGGGCCCTAACTTCGCCGTGTAATAATAGGTGATTTAAGTCGCCCGTATCATAATATACTATTTTTTAAAGTTAAATTTAAAGTCTGAATTTATTTATAAAGGTGTGAATGTGAATGGTCACTACATATTAATTAGTGAAATAAAATGTCAATGTTTTTATGATTTCGGTCTTCTGACTTAAAATCAAGTAATTTATTAAATGAATTTACAATAATTTTTTAAATAAAAAATAATTTTAAAAGCTAGAGAAGGATTTAGTGAATCATTAATGACAAAAATAAGTAAATTCATACACTCAAGAGATTTAGTAGAAACTAGTGTTGTTCGGATCATCAGGCATCTACTCGTCTTTTGGGAATAGCCATACTTGTTGTTCGGTCAACTATCCCTAAGACACGAGTAAGTCCGTAATTGATTTTAAATTTAGATCAAAATTGTAGATGCGAGAAAAGAACCTATGTGATTGTGTTATATTGTTGGTAAAACCACAACTGTTGGTTACTGTGAAAATTTTATGACATTTGAAATTATAAAAATACATCTGACGCTATTTATCTTGACAAAGAAAGAAAAGAGAATGGTATTTTATAATATTACATTAATCGTATATATTATTCAAACAATATAATTTGTTTTTGAAAAGTACTTGAAATAAGAGTACATAATTTGAATAATTTCAAATAAATTACTATGCAACATAAAGCTAAGCAAAATCAAGTCTTTGGTGCGGGATCGGGAGTGTTAACGGTGTGAACTGCAATCTTGCAGATCAAATGATAAAATGCTATACGAGTATTAGGCGAGAGGATGCTAGCGAGAATTGTCTTAATTTCAATAAGATACATTATATTATAAATGCAATATATTTGGCAATCATCAATCTCCATATTGTCTTATGATGCCAACATCTCAAGTTTACGAAAATAAACGTAATTACTTTTGATGCGACAATAAATTTTTAAATAAATAATCACTAGTTCAGATGTGAATAAAACTTATACTATAATCATGTACCACATTTGCAGATTCGAAAAGAAAAACAAGTAATGACAATGATGTGTTTAAAGCCAAGCTAGACAAATTTAACTAAAATAAAATAAAATGAAATCTTAAGAATGTATTCATTTGCAAAAAAAACAATAATACTAAGCAGACTTTCAACGAATGGCGTGTTTATAAAAGGTGAGGATATAACGGTGCGTCCCAACAAATAGAAACATACTGCTTCGCTAGCAAAATTGTTTTTATTATGAATAATATTTTTAATTGAAACAAGTTTAGGCGTGACTGTACATTTAATAATTTTTAAAATATATGAGTTGAATCAAGGTGTGAATAAGTAGGTGATCAAAAAAATGAAGTAGTGAACTTAAAGACAGAGGGAGTAAGAAATGAATGTATTCAAAATAAATAATGATATTTTGAATTTAGATGAAAACATTTTTGCTTGAAATTTAAACGGAAACATTCCTTATTGAAGTTTGCAAAACTAAGTTTAACTATTTATTAAGATACTGAAAAAGATTGAAATCTTTGACTCGCGTTTTAAGAAATATACTTGTCTGGCATGTACCATAAACAATAATGAATTATTATTTAAAAAATTAGTAATCATGTTTTCAAGTGCGACAAATAAAGTTATTTTAATGAAATGGAAAAATAGTTCAATTGAAGGTTGATAAAATTATCACTTAGAGTATTTTTAATTAAAGTGAATTTAAATGATTCAGTAAAAATAAAATCAATGTATTGTTTAAAGATGCGTTAATAAATGAAAGCATATTGAAAATTAACTTTGTTCTTGATGTGTGTAAGGAAGGCGAGATGAAAATTATTAATGAAAGGAATTGAAGAGAAAGATTACTTCTTATAAATGCCAAATCTTTATATGACTATTTGGGATAGAAAATTTAATAATATAAATGAATTACCTATATCAAAGGTAACTGATGATGTATCTTCCTTTGTAGACAAATATAAAAGGTTTTTAATACTAATAAGTAAATAATATAGCATGTAAGTTTGGTTGTGCATCTAATGCCTATTAGTAAAGCTAAATTTTCTATTAATAGTGAATTGAATAATGCGTTATTTAACAATTAAATGTCAAACTATAAGGTGGGTAAGATAGTTTATGTGAATGTCGTTTAGATATAAAAAAATACACTTTTCATAAAAAGTGCATTCATACGTAAACCTTATAGAAAATCTTATACAAAAATTATAGGAGTCATTAGTATTTCAAAATTTTCCAAATATATACAATATATATATACTAGGGGGGGTTCCCCCCTGCTCGCTCCGCTCGCCAACCCCCCGAATACACACATTCCAAAGTAAATAGAAGAGTAGGACATAATGAGTTGAAATTTCATATTTGTGAATGTGAAAAAAGTTCAATAGAAAACATCGATACATAAAAATATAAGATATGAAGTTATAGAATTAGAATTAATAAAAAAAAGATGGTTTAACGCTATATTCAAAAGTTTACAATGAATCAAACTTATATATTTTTGAAATAAATTAGAAATATAATAGTAAATAACATTAAAATTTCAAGTTATGATTGTATATAGTAATATTTAATAATAATTATTAGCGAATAATAAAAAATAGAGTAATAGAATAATTGAAAATTATAATTATAAATAAATATTTTTATCTTCTTATGTCATAAATTTTATATATAAAATGAAAAGAAAACGCTCCCTTTCTGCATTTTTTATTTTTGGGCTTGAGACCAACATATATAAATATATGGCTGCATTAAGAGTGTTTTTTTTTTGTAGCTAAAAGAAGCTTACATTTTTATTTTTTACTGTCGCTAAAGAAGCGTACACTTTTTTTTCACTGTCACTAAAAAGCTTACAAATTAATTTATTATTGTCGCTGAAGCATACAGATCTATTGTTTATTGTCGTTAAAAAAATTTCATATAAGCATACAAATTTATTGTTTGTTGTCGCTCATAGAAGCTTACAAATTTAAATTTTATTGTAGTTATAAAAAGCTTACATATTTATTTTTCATTGTCGCTAAAAAAGCTTGCACAGTTTTTTAAATAATTTCAAATATTTATTCAATATGTCGTTAAATTTTATTGTCGCTAAAAGAAGCTTACAAATTTATATTTTATTACAAGCTTACATATATATTTTTTATTGTTGTTTAAAAAAAATTATAAATTTAATTTTTTTGTAGTAAATCAATATTATTTTATAATCAATATTATTTTATAATCAATATTATTTTAATTATCATCAATTTGTTTTTCTGTAATCTTGAAAAATAATCATTTTATAATATGAATATTGTATCAATTAATGTAAGGAAATAAAAATATTTAATTTACCTTATTTAAAATTATTTCATTTTCTAAGATAAGATCCTCTAACTCCATGTTTTCATCATTTAATACTTTAATGAATTCTAATCTTTTTACTTTTAGTATGTATGAAATATCTGTAAAATTTTTTAAATATATAAATATACATCTATATATAAATATACATGAGTGTATATGCATATAATATATTATTATAATTGTTTTTACTATTTTCTTCTATTTCTCCGATAATTTCTAGTTTTGTCCCTCTTTCCCAATTCACATATTCATTTTCTAATTTATTTAATAATACATCCAATTTATATTGTCCATCCGTTAATATTCCGATGTATTCTGATTCATTTTTTTTATTTTTTTGTACAAAAGAATTTTTTAAGTATCCTTGTATTTCTAAAAAATAAAAAATTATTCCTCTTAAGTCATATATTTGATTTCCTTTATTGTATCCTCTTGCTTTTGATACATTAACATTCTCCAATAATATTTTCTGAAACATTAAAGAATGTTTAATATTAAGTTGCAATTAATAATATTGTATATTATAAAAATTTACTTCGTTTAATTTTAGATTTTTTTTAAATTTTGCAATATTTTCATCGTAATATTGAATCGTGCATTGGATTCTGAATCCTTCAGAATTATTTAATATAAATTTTAAAATCCTGAAATCAGTCTGTTTTTGTTTGTTAACAAAAACTTGTTCTTCTGAAATTTCTTCAATATATGCAACCAGAGATCTATTATATATAATCAAAAATATTTATATCATTTATTATATTTTAGATTTTTTTAATAAAGTTTTTAATACATACGCTGATTGATCGCCTATTACAATTTTAGATTTTAAAAATTCCGTTGACGAAAACGGTATTTTTTTTTCTTTTTTGGAAATTTGATCTTGGTATTTATCATCGCTTTTTCTTTTTAAATTTTTTTCACTCATGTTAATTCTATAAATAAATTATTTAATAACTTAATAAATGTTAATGATAAATAAGTTGATTATACATTTCTTATAATGTATTTTTTTTTTAAAGTATCATATGAATATAAAAGTAATTAAATATTATAAATAAGATATTATTTTTATATATTTATTGTATTAATTTTTTTAATGTTATTAATATATACTTTACATTTTTATGAATTTTTATGTGACGTAATAAATTATCTTTTCGATGAAATCCTTTTCCACAAATATCGCAAATATTATTACAATTATATGCATGATTTTGTAAGTGTCTTATAAATGTTCATTTCTCATATATTTATTTTTGCAAATAGAACATTCTAATTTTTCAGGTTTGTTGTTTTTTTAAATGTCTTATATAACCTCTTTTATATTTTAATATTGTTCCACATATATGACAAATATATATTTTTGATGAATGAAATTTCTTATTATGTTTCAATAAATGGTTATGTCTCTCAAATAATCGATTGCATTTAGTGCAAGTAAACATATTTATTGCTAAATTAATATAATAATACTTATTATATTATATATAGTGTAATTTAATATTTTTCAATATTATTAAGTTTCATTATTTATAACTTATGTACATACGAGTAAATCTTCCATACTTTAAAAATTCATGTTACTTCGTCATTACTCGTAAATATGAGTTAGCATATCTTTTCAGCAAATGTATTCTGATTTATTGAGATATCAGAAAATAATTCTGATTTAGTTTGGATTATAAGTACACTTATCATTTTATGGCAAATGGGGAAAAAAGGTTTTTTACTTCAATTTTAAATGTTACCAGGTCATGTAAAATGATAAGTTATCGCTATTGAGAAAAATGACTATTGTTCTTTTGATCTAAAATTCACACCAATGCTGTATCTATGTACATACTTTTGGGAAAACAAGATCTTGGACGTGTGCCTGTTAACAAAAGTATTTTTTGAATAATTATTAAAATGTTACCAAAAATTTATATAATTTAATTTTTTGTTGAACATATGATGTTGTAAAAAAGACTATTCAGCGATGACGTTTTAAACTATATCAAAAGGTAAATATTAAGAAACACAAACAGAAATTTATTTATTAAGAACGCGTGTTTAGTGTAGATAAAGTTCTGTGTTACTTTCAAATTATAATTAAAAAACGTAATTCATCTTTGAAAATATGTTTTTATCTTCTAATATGAAACATTGAGCTTTTTCTCTACGCATCTTTTCTCTGTTGTGAATTTTGTAATTTACTATTTTATAGTATTCAATGGAATTTTTAAGTTGGTTTTGAAGTATAATTTCAAGTATTCTGAAAATCATTTAATTTTTTCTAGTTATTAAATTTTTTGGATTAACATTAATTACCTAGTTTCATAGATGTACCTCAAAAAGATTATCCTCTAAAGTGAGTAACACTGTTTTTTTCTTTTATTATAATATGTTAAAATTCAGAAAAAATTTATTTTATACGTGTGTCAGTAATTTTTTTTTCTAATTTATTGTAGGTGAAATTTTAACACTATGGAGGATTTACTCATATATATGTTCTTTTTTAAATATATTATGAAATGTTTTGTTGCAATATTTCTAATATATTTCAAGAAACATTTCATTAAATATTTTCGAAAGTTTTCGTGAAATTTAATTATGAATTTTGTAAAATTTAATTGCAAAATCTATTAAATAATTTTAAAACTTTACATGAAATGTTTTTTGAAACATTACATATAAGGTTTTCATTTGTTATAATTTATGTCAAATAGTCAAAAAAGCCAGGAAAAAAATTTAATACATATTTTTTTACTATATAGTATCATTACTAATATGCTATGTATTTCTATATTTACGTTTATCAATATTTTTATATAAATATATAGATAAACATAAAATGTTATAAACATTCATTAAAGTTAAAAATACTTTTTTATAAACGTTTTTTCTTTATATATTGGGTAAGAATAGTTATATTTAAATCACAATTAAAAAAATAAAATTAATTAAAATATTAAACAATGTAAATTAATTAACTGCTTACATTAGAAAAAAATGAAAATATATAAGATGTGATGTAGTTTTTAATGTAATAAAGCATATAATTAAAAATCAAGTACAAAATATTGATATTGTTAGATGAGATCAAAGAAAATATATATTTCAAAAGAATGATAAATGATAAATAATGTTTTTTGAAACATTACATATAAGGTTTACGACATAAATAATTTAAATAAAAGAATATTAAAATTACTTAACGGCGAATCGACAACTTATTATAGCATAGATTATGCTACTCATAAAGGAGTCGATCAAAGTGATGATAATATCGAATTGAATTATCCAATAGAAACTCTTAATAAAATAAAAGAAGGTTTACCACCACACATATTGGAATTAAAAGTTAATGCTATAGTTATATTAATAAGAAATTTAAGTATCACCGAAGGTTTATGTAATGGAACAAGATTAAAAATTATAAAATTATATAAATATAATCTTGAAGCTGAAATCATTACTGGAGAAAAAATTGGAAATAAAGTTTTTATTCCAAGAATAACATTAAATACTGGTGAATCATCGTCTTTACTCTTTATACTTTATAGTAAACAATTTCCTGTAACATTAGCTTTTGCTATGACTATTAACAAATCTCAAGGTCAAAGTTTTGATGAGATTGGATTATTTATTAAAAGACCTTTATTTTCGCATGGACAGCTTTACGTTGCACTGTCGAGATGTAAAAATCCTAACAAAATATACATACAAAATGAATCTGAAAATAAATATGAAATATTAAATATTGTTTGGAAAGAAATTTTTAATTGTTAATTAAATTTAAAAATATTGTAAAAATAAATACAGTTAATAAGAAAATAAACATAAAATGAATTATTAATTAATTAATATAAAATAAATTTATATATTAGATAAACATGGAAAACAATGAACAATTGAATGTTGATAATAACGCAAATTGGCAAATTATGGAATGGGATCCAATTAATAATATGTATATTGAACCCGTATCTAACGAAGAATTAGAAGAATCGTCTAACTTAAATGCGGAAATTAATGAATATTAAGAAATAGAATATCTTCAAGAAGTAGAAGATGAAGGAAATTATTATCAATATGTAAAAGAACAAAAATTATCTGAGTGGTCTGAATTAATACAAAAATTTGATATGAAATATTATATACATTATTATAAAGAATGGAAAGATGTTCCTGAATGTTTTCAATTTCAGGTTCAAGAAATTTTTCAATATCTAATAAATAATGTCGATTTCGACATAGAAGGTATTAAAAATGATGAAAATTATTATGAAAATTTATTAATATTAAGTAATATAATCTATGAATTGTATTTTTAAAATGATAATTATTTATATACACCTTTAAAATGTTTCAAAAAATAAAAATCAAAATATTTACATGTAATAACAATAATAATTTTTCATATTTTGTTAATGACAATATATTTTATTTATATGAATCTATAAATTTTTTTCAATGATAGTTTAAAAGTAGTTTATAAAATTAATTTTAGCAAAAATAAAAAAAAAATACTAAAATTTTTAAAATAATATAAATTTGTATGCTTTTTTCAACGACAATAAAAATAAATTTGTAAACTATTTTTAAAAATAGTAAGAACAGATATACATATTTTTCAACGACACTAAACAATAAATTTGTACGCTTTTTGCAGCGACAATAAAATATAAATTTATAAGTTTCTTTTAGCAATTATGAAGAATAAATATGTAACCTTTTTTTATCGACAATAAAAATGATTTTGTAAGCTTCTTTTAGCGACAACAAATAATAAATTTGTACGCTTTTATAATTTTTTTTTAGTGACAATAAAAATAAATTTGTAAGCTTCTTTTAACGACAACTAATAAATTTGTATGCTTATATTAAATTTTTTTAGTGACAACAAACAATAGATCTGTACGCTTCAACAACAAAAATAAATGAATTTATAATCTTTTTTAGCGACAGTAAACAATAAATTTGTACGCTTTTTTCAACAACAATAAGATATAAATTTATAAGTTTGTTTTAGCGATTATGAAAAATAAATTTGTAAGCTTCTTTTAGCGACAACAAACAATTAATTTGTATGCTTATATGAGGTTTTTTTAGTTACAACAAACAATAGATCTGTACGCTTCAGCGACAATAATAAATGAATTTGTAATCTTTTTTAACGACAGTAAACAATAAATTTGTACGCTTTTTTTAACAACAATGAGATATAAATTTATAAGTTTCTTTTTTTTTTTTATATTCACGGGCATTACTGCCCTTTTTTAACATATAGAAATTCATTTAATACAACACAGTTTGACGTATTATTTAACGTGGTGTCAGCCCACGGCAGAGACAGCGAAAAAGCGACCAGACAGGGAATCGATCCCGCGCCAACGGGAATACGAGTCACGCACCTTAGCCACTACTCTACTGAACTCTACAAGCTTCTTTTAGCGACAACAAGCAATAAATTCGTATGCTTGTATGAAATTTTTTTAGTGACAACAAACAACAAATCTGTACGCTTCAGCCACAATAATAAATGAATTTGTAATCTTTTTTAGCGACAATAAACAATAAATCTATACGCTTTTTTCAACAACAATGAGATATAAATTTATAAGTTTCTTTTAGCGATTATGACAAATAAATTTGTAAGTTTTTTTAGCGACAGTAAAGATGAATTTGTAAGCTTCTTTTAGCGACAACAAGCAATAAATTTGTATGCTTATATAAAATTTTTTTAGTGAATACAAACAATAAATCTGTACGCTTCAGCGACAATAATAAATGAATTTGTAATCTTTTTTAGCGACAATAAACAATAAATCTATACGCTTTTTTCAACAACAATGAGATATAAATTTGTAAGTTTCTTTTAGCGATTATGACAAATAAATTTGTAAGCTTTTTTTAGCGACATTGAACAATAAATTTATATACTTGTTTGAAAATTTTTTAACGACAACAAACAATCGCTTCAGTGACAATAATAAATGAATTTGTAATCATTTTTAACGACAGTAAATAATAAATTTGTACGCTTTTTTCAACGACAATGAGATATAAATTTATAAGTTTCTTTTAATTATTATAAAAAATAAATTTGTAAGATTTTTTTAGCGACAATAAACAATAAATTTATATACTTGTATAAAATTTATTTAGCGATAACAAACAATCGTTTCAGCGACAATAATAAATTTGTAAGCTTTTTTAGCGACAACAACCAATAAATTTGTATGCTTATATTAAATTTTTTTGGTGACAATAAACAATAAATCTGTACGCTTCAGCAACAATAATAAATGAATTTGTAATCTTTTTTGTGACAGTAAACAATAAATTTGTACGCTTTTTTCAACAATAATGAGATATAAGTTTATAAGTTTCTTTTAGTGATTATAAAAAATAAATTTGTAAGCTTTTTTTAGCGACAATAAACAATAAATTTATATGTTTGTATAAAGCTTTTTTAGCGAAAACAAACTATCGCTTCAGCGACAATAATAAATTTGTAAGCTTTTTTTGCGACAATAAAGATGAATTTGTAAGCTTCTTTTAGCGACAATGAAGATGAATTTGTAAGCTTCTTTTAGCGACAACAATGTTTTTTATAAGCTTTTAATGCAGCCATATATTTTTATGCTGGTCTCAAGCCCAAAAATCTTTTATTAAGACAAATATGTGAATATCTTATTTCTAATTTAAAAAAAAAACATGTTTTATTTAAATACAATTGTTAATAAAGTACCTATAGATATTAAGCTAAATTCATTTTGTAATTCCTAGTTTACTATTGTAATTAATAAATTTTTTCAATAATAAAAATAAAGATACAATATATAGAAATAAAAATATTATATATTTATCTGAATAAAGAAAATGCAGTGAGGAAGCTTTGTATTATCAATTAATTATGTTTGCAATTATATTAATAGAATATTAATAATATTTTTTTTTTCATTTTTGAAATTCAATATTGGAATACGAAAAAACTTTATATGATTAAATAGTTACAGTTACAATCATAATAATAAAATATTACTAATTATAATAATATTAAATTACTTATAATTGTTATTATAATAATAGAATATTATTAATAATAAGAATATTTTTTTATTACTAATTACTTAATCATAATATCATAGTGGGGAAGAGGGCATAATGAGGGGGGCTACAAAAAGTGAGGGAGAGGGGGAAGCAAATTGAGGGGGCTACAAAAATTAAGAAGGGTGAGGGGGCTGAGGGGGAGGCCTAAGTTACTTTAATTTTGGAATAGCCATTTATAAGAGAAATTACAACGTAATTTGAGGGGGCTGATAGGGAACTACAAAAATTGAGGGGGGCGAGGAGGGGCTGAGGGGGGGCCTAAGTTACGTTAATTTCGGAATAGTCATTTATAAGAGGAATTACAACGTTATTTGAGGGGGGGGGCAAATTGAGGGGGGGCTACAAAAATTGAGGGGGGCTTAGGGGGGGCCTAAGTTACGTTAATTTTGGAATAGAATAAGAGGAATTACAACGTAATTTGAGGGGGCTATGCCGACAGACATTTGAGGGGGGGCTGAGGGGGGTCGGTTGAATCTTGTCTTACGACTATATATATATATATATATATCACATTATAATTTTAAAACACATATAATGATATGTTATTGAAATACATTATAAATTAAGAAAGTATATCTACATATTCAATAATGTTTAATAATAGTACTTGCTATATATCATATGCTAATGATAATGCCATTGACCTGTTGATAATAGTTATCTGTGATAAATTTATCCGTGAGTCTTCGTGATAAATTTATTTTTATTTGTAATTCTGCAATTTGTTAAAGCATTGAAATCGTCATTTTTAATTACTTTGGTCAGTTCAACTTTATGTTACTTTGAGTTTAAAAGTGTACTTCAACGTGTTAAATATAACAGTATGAAAACAACAAGAACAGTTTTTTATTTTACAGTATTAAATCTTTAGAGTGGAATAAAATGATGGTAAATCCGATGAACGTTTTAAATTTGCTTTTATTAATTTCAAGCACTTAATCTGGAAGAAACTCCAATAACACAGCAAGAAAGAGATTTAAAAGAGCATATTGAGCAACTTTTATTAAACTCTATGCATGAATTTAATGGATTCGAAGTTGTTAAAGATGAAACTCTTGATTTTGCAGAACCTTATAAAGATATTCAAATGCAGATTGTAGAAGATGATAAAAGAGATAGTATTACAGATGAAAGTTTTCAGCAGTGCACATCAGACGTTGAAGAATCAATTAGATCATGATTATAAAGCAAGAGCAGTAAAGTATTAGAGGAGTGGTGTTAATAAAAATTTAAATTTAAAAACCGTACAAAATAGATTTCGAAAGGTAACATCAATAACACAATTAAAACAGCAGAAACTTTAAATGAAGGTGGAACTTATAGAGGAAAAATTGCTAGAATTTGTTCATTTGCGTTAGAAAATTTCAAAGCTGCTGTTGATGCTAGACATAGTATCCATGATATAGATTTACAGAAATGGGCCCTGCAAGCACAAAAGGATATTGGTTATGAAGATTTTCGTTTCAAAGCATCAAAACATGGGGTAAAAATTTTTAGAGAACCCATTGAATTGTTGGAAGAAAAATTAATTAATTTATTACCAAAAAAAAAACAATAGAAGGAACAGATTATTTACAAAAAAGAAGCTGATGAATTTGTTATTGAAGTGAAAAATCTTATTAAAGAAATAGGAATAGAAAATGTTCATAATTCAGATCAAAGTGTATTTCAATTAGAAGTCCATTCTGGCCGTACATTAGCAATCGAAGAGAAAGGCAAGTAGAATACTTGATGCAATTTGTAGCTACTACGACTCATAGCTATACAATACAACCAACAATATCTGGTGATGGATTTCTTTCGCCTCTTTTTCTCGTTCTTAAAGAAAAAACTGGTGAATTTGGGCCAGTTGTATCACATAAGTTGTTCAGACCAGCTAACATTTATGAAATGGCTTCTAAATCAGAAAAATTAACTTCAGGTATTATTTCATATTAGGCGTATTCGAATAATTATGATACTATTTTGAATTCAGAAGGCATCCTGTGTCATTATTAGTAATCATTTTACTGTTTTAATTTGTATTCTATTAAAAATTACTAAAATTTTAAATTCGTCTGATTTTAGATCATTTTAAAAAATGGCTCATGGAAGTATATTTTCTGAATTTTGGTTTATCAAGTGTACTTTCGATAGACTTATGGACTGGGCACTGTCCTTCATTCGTAGAAGAAGTAGAACCTATTAAAAAAGAAATAACTTTAAAAATAATTCCAAAAGGAACTACAGGCAAAATACAACCGCTAGATGTTTTTGGATTTAGGGTTTGGAAAAATTATGTAAGACACTTTTCAGACAGCTTGATATTGATGAATAAAGAATTGAATCTTCATTTCAGAAACAATATCATTGAACTTCAATTTTTAGTGCACAATCAACTATCTTCTCCGAGATACATAAATAGGTTTAAATATTCATGGTGTAAAAGTGGTTACACGGATGTTCATCCTGAAAATTTCGATAATCCAGTAAATTTTGCTTTTAGATCACAAACTAATATACTTTGTGTAGTATTCATGGTGTGAAAAATCTTTATGTTTGAAACACTTTTTTGATGATCATCATTATTGTTCTACTTATGATCCTTGATAACAATTAATTAAATTATGCAATTTTTAATTATCGATGCATTCCACATAAATTGCATGTTTTAAATAATTGTAATATTATAAGTTTGTAGAATGTATTCGAAATAAAATTGATTACACAAGAGTTGAAAATTTAAATTTATTTCAAACCTGTAATAATTCGTTGTAAAATAAAATGATTTTTATCGATATTCAATGTTGTTTTATTAAAAATTAAAAAATATTCAATAAATGTGCGAATTAATTTAAAAAATTTAAAAATAATTCAAGAATATAATTTTTCATTAGAGGATAAAATAAAAAAATAACGTCAAGGGTAAAACAATCAATAAAAAAATTCTTTCTTCGTGAATCTCGAAACATGTCAACTTAATTTTTTTATTTTCTTGACGATAATGCAATTTCTAACCATACCTAGCCAATTTGATCAATTTTATATTGAAAAAATTGCGAAAAATTGCACATTTACCCCTAAAAAAAATATGAGTTGACACCCTTCGGGGTAAAAGTTATGCCTATAGTAGCGTATTTTTATATTAAAGAATTTGACGTTAATTTTATTTTAAAACTCCAAATATTTTTTGAGATATCGGAAAAAAACCTATTTCCAGGGGCAAACTTCAGGGGTGATTTTCACTCCTTGAATCGACAAGTTGGCACGTAAAAAAAACACACCTCTAATATCTTCTCGAGTACTACAACAAATCACAAAATGATCAAAATCGGTGAGGTGCACCTGGGGACCCTTCCTTGTAAGATAAAGGTTGTATTTTTAAATAAGAAAATAAATAAGGATATCAATACAGAAATATTAGAAGGTGCGAATTGTTCTGATGAAATTGATAGAGAATTGTTATTTACAAAACGACCTTAACATATTATTTTCAAACAATGAAATGATGACTATCCAAGCAGCACTGAGTATAGATATGTAAATTCCGGTTTACATCATTGTTGATTTCGATAGCACGATTATAAATTACTGAAGAATGTCGCTATAATCAAATAATATGTTGCTGATAAGCAATCACTCTATGAAATTAAAAGGTGTGTAAACTAATCTGAGTTAGAAATTTGAAATGGAAAAATATGGTTGAATCAAAAGAATTTAAGGTGAGACAGAAAGAATGAAATGATTGAATTGTATCAAGAAAAATTATGTAAGTAAAATACTTAAAGGTTTGGTTTTGATCAATCACACCCATGAAAATGCCTATGATTACTCTACAAGTAGCAAACAGCTAACAGTATGAAAAGAAAATCGTTTGTGGAAATGAAGAACTTGAAGCTACAAAGGCTATATAGAATACAGCATACAGGAAAGCTGTGACTAATTTACTGTATCAAGCTGATGCGATAAGACTAGATATCAGTTGCACAATATGATGTGTTAAATTAACATATATTAAATTCTACATAATATAATTGAATCACTGAAAAGAGTTTCCTGATAGGCAAAAGGCGCTAGGTCACTTAGTCTAATTTTTAAAGGCGCGAGTAATAAAATTTATATCTTTTCAGATGTGAACTTTACTGATAGTAAATATCAATTGGCAATATTTGGTTTTGTTATTCTTGTTATTTGGTGACTAAGCGGCTTCTGTATCAGAAATCATGTATTGTTTTTCTTACGTATTAAAAAGAATATGATATGATGAATGAAACCATCTGAAAAATGTAGATTTATATTTCTCTAATTAAAGAAATTGCTTATATCTTGA
The DNA here is from genome assembly GCA_017163975.1 of Anastatus disparis. NCBI lineage: Eukaryota > Metazoa > Arthropoda > Insecta > Hymenoptera > Eupelmidae > Anastatus > Anastatus disparis. The sequence goes on from JAFFSR010000217.1 coordinate 354,190, forward strand.
TGTGATGACTTGTGGTGAAAATGCAGGTGTGTGTATTTGAACGAATATAGAGAAAATAAATGCAGCATATGATTGAGACGTCAGAGCATCACATTATTGAAATTCTCAAACCAAAATTAATGAAATTTAAATTGGTGCGTTGTAGAAAACAAATCGCAGTGATGTGTGCAATACCTCTGACGTTTTAAACTACGCGCGAAGTTTTAAACTATAATTTCAAATATTTTGTTTAATTATTTTGTTCACAGGAAGCAGCTGAGTGGATGAGTTATTCCATAGGGTCAGCCGAGAAGGAGTGTTAGAATATGCGACTGCCACCTATGTTATCCCCTCTACTTTACTCTATACTCTTCACATATGAAGTAGCGGGCCTGACGTCCAGTCTTGTATGTGTTGTGTCTTAACGACCACGTATTGGCGCGTTCATCTCAATATATATTTTATATTAATAAATAGTCATTTATAGTTAATTGTGTTTCTCCTTTTATTTCTTTAGATAGAAACCCAATATTCCTACAATGAATATACCTCAATAATTTTCTCCATGTTCCTTTTTTCCTTTTTTCTGTTATTTTTCTACCTCTTAAGAGGCGGTCGGAACCAAATCGGTGACTTGGTTCGGCGCTTGTAATAAATGCTTATAATAATTTATTCATTTATTAATATGGTAAAAATATAGTCATTTCCTCTAGTCATGTATATAAAGAGTAATTTAAAATAGTTAAAGCCACAAAAATATACAAAATATTGTTATAAAGCGAAAAATGCCACCTAACAATCGACACGACAGTTTTTTGCATGCAGTATATGTCAAGTCAGTTTGATATTTGTAATAAATGCTTATAATAATTAATTTACTTATTCATATGGTAAAAATATAGTCATTTACTCTAGTCATATATATAAAGAATAATTTGAAATAGTTTAAGCCATAAAAATATACAAAATATTATCGTAAAGCGAAAAATGCTGACTTGATATATACCGCAAGTCACCGATTTGGTTCCGACCGCCTCTTAAGGCGCTAACTGTTGTACAATGGCCGCCCTGATATTCAGTTGACAATGGATGGAGTTGCTTTCCCTCATACACAGCAACGGTGGATAAATAAAAGAAATCTCGCGAAAAATAACAAGAATAACAGCGAAAAATAGAATTTAATTCAATAACAGCAATAAATTAAAAAAAAAATACAACTTTCCAGAATAAATCAAAAAAATTCAATAATTTAACAAAATAATTCAAGAATTTCTAACTGTAATAACGGTGACAAAAGGTGAATATAATACTCCGCACATTACCAACGATCAGACGAGAATGACTCTATTGGGATTTAAAATGGACAGATAGTGGGGGAAAAATGGCGTCGACGAGAGCTGAACTTTAGTAATGAAATTCGACTTTCTTCAGCGCCATATTTCTCCCACTATCTGTCCATTTGAAATCCCAATAGCATGGTAACTGGAACGACAATAAGGCACGAAGAAGAAGGAAGCGGACGCTGAGCATCAGTTGCTTCTTCTTCTCTATTGCTCTCTTTGTTACTCTTGTTATCTACTATCTACTATCTCTTTCTTAACTAGTAACTGTCGAATCAAATGAGTTTCTTTTCATTACATAATCTAATTATTCTGGTGTAGTTTGATACTCGCTAGTCAAATTAACTTTTCATTTCCTCTACTAGTGTAGTATTTTTACATTTTACTTGTTACACCCTCTGCGCGCGTGATTCGATTGAATAAAAATAAGGTATTAAATATAAATTTATTAAGATTTCTATTTCTAATGAGCATAAAATTTTTACTTATTTATTAATTATTTTTTAAAAATAATTTTTATCTCCCCACACAGCATGTAAGCTTCCTGGAAGCTTTCTGGAAGCTTCCCGGAAAATGTGGAAGAAAGGTTGGAAGCTTTCAGGAAGTTTCCAGTGGGAACTTCCCGGAAGATGGATATGTCCTCGATCAGGAGTCTTCCGTAAGTCTTTCATGGAATATTTCAGTGAAAGCTCACTGGAAGCCTCCGTAAGTCCTTCATGGAATATTTCAGTGAAAGCTTACTGGAAGCTTCCGTAAATTATACATGGAATATTTCAATAGAAGCTTACCGACAGCTTCCCTAAATTATTCATAAAACATTTCAGTGAAAACTTACTGGAAGCCTCCGTAAATCTTTCATGGAATATTTCAGTGAAAGCTTACTCGAAGCTTCCGTACATCATTTCTGAAATATTTCAGTGAAAGCTTCCATGAAGCTTCGGTAAGTTTTTCGTTAAAAATTTCAGTGGAATATTACCGGAAGCTTCCTAGAAGAAAACGTGGAAGATTTAATTCACTGCAGAAAAAACATTGGAAGCTTCCAGGAAGTTTACCGGAAGTTTCCATAAACTTTTCATGGAATATTTAAGTAAAGGTTACTGGAAGCATCCGTAAATTATTAATAAAATATTTCAGTGAAATATTAAATAAGTGATGAACTAATATTTCATTGAAATATTTCAGTTTATGAATATTAAATAATTCATTGAAATATTTCTGTAATATTGTTAGAACATTTCATGTTTTATTTCAAAAAAATTTTTGAATCTGACACTGAAATATTCAAGTAAGTTATTACATTATTTCTTGGAATGTTTAAAATTAATATTTCTCGAATCTTTCAAGAAACATGTCATGAAATATTCCTGTTATATTTGAAAAATATTTCATAAAGTATTTGAAAAAATGTTTGAACATAACACTGAAATATTGAAGAAATATTACTGCACCATTTCTTAAAATATTTTAAATCAATGCTGCGCGAATTTTTCAATGAATATTTCATGAAGTATTCCCAAAAATTTATGAATATAACAGTGAAATATTAGAAAAATATCAGCTAAATATTTGTAGTTATCTTGCGTGCGTAGCAATTCTTCCATCTTGCCAGCAGGTGTCTACTTGATTATATTTTCATGTGATCATAATGCGGTTGACAAACTCTCGCAAGTGGTGGGACGTTCTCTCGTTTAGTATATAAAACCGAAAATTCTTGATACAAATAAATAAGCGCTTAAAATCTGAATAACAAATAAATAAATAGGTATCTAATATGGTTTGAGATGCAACTCTTACAAAATCAAAAATAATATCTGATAGAATCTTTCACCAACATTATTTTAATTATATTTTAAACATGATTTTAGAAATGTTTCAAAAACATTTCTTGAAAGATTCATAATCTTTTATGAATCCTTTAATAAAATATTTCTGCAATCTTTCAACAATATTACGAATGAATATTTCATCAAAGATTCTAAAAATATGTCGGAAACATTTCTTGAAAAATTCATATTCTTCTGTGAATCTTTCGATCAAATGTTGCTGCAATCTTTCAACAATATTACAAATTAATATTTCACAAAATCATGAAAGAATGTTACAGAAACATTACATGAAATATTTCAAACCAATCTTCTGGGCGGACATATCAATATTTCAGAAACATTTCATATCAATTTTTCTGTTTTATTCCGAATCTTTTAATGAAATATTTCAGAAATATTTCAAAAATATTTCATGCTATATAACTTAAGTTGTATAAAATAGAACGTCATTGTTATGAAAAAATGACGTCATTTTTCGTTAACATTTAACATACTAAACGACGTCATTTTTTGTCCTAAACCCTAACATACTAAATGACGTTATTTAAAACGCCTTTTGGTGTGTCAAGTAATGTATTGGGAAAATATCGTCATTAGATATAATAAGAAATTTGAAAGGAAAAGGACTTGTTTTTTGTTATTACAATAAAGTCATTTTCGTTAAAAAAATTATCTCATTTTTATAACAATTATCTCATTTTTATAAAAATATCTTTTTGGTGTAGCTAAAGCGTCATTAAAATTTTTTTCATTAACTTACAAACGAGGATAAGCCATATTGATGAGTGCTGGTGTAGTGTCCATTTTATATTCATTCAAAAAAATAATTCTTGATTCATTAGTCTACTGATGGGATCTTCCATGAAATGTTTACGAAAGCTTCCTGAAGCCTTCAGCACAAATGTTTCAGTTGAAAGTTGCCAACATTTAGCTGCAAGGTAAATGCAGTCTTCCTTAGAGCTTCCTTGGGTCTTTCCCTGAAATAATTCATTAATTTCCCAACAGAATCTTCCTTGCAAGGTTTACGGAAGCTTCCAGGATACTCAAACGGGAATATTTCAGTGACAATCTTCAATATTTCGCTGAAAGGTAAACGAAGTCTACCATTCAAGGTTCCATGAAATCTTTCAGTGCAAATGATTCATCAATCATCCAATGGAATCTTCCTTGAAAGGTTTAAGGAAGCTTCCAAGAGGCCTGCAACTGGAATATTTCAATGACGATTTCCAATATTTCGCTGAAAGGTAAACGGAGTCTACCATTCAAGCTTCCATGAAATCTTTCAGTGCAAATGATTCATCAATCTTCCAACGGAATCTTCCTTGAAAGGTTTAAGGAATCTTCCAAGAGGACTGAAATCGGAATATTCCAGTGAAAATTCCGAACATTTCTCCGAAAGGAAAACGGAGTCTTCTATAAAGCTTCCATGAAATCTTTCGGTGCAATGATCCATCAATCTTCCAACGCAATCTTCCTTGGAAGATTTACGGAAGCTTTCAGGAGCCTTCCACTGGAATATTTCAATGACAATTTCCAATATTTCGCTGAAAGGTGAACAGAATCTTCCACTCAAGCTTCCATGAAATCTTTCGGTGCAATGATTAATCAATCTTCCAACGGAATCTTCCTTGGAAGGTTTACGGAAGCTTTCAAGAGCCTTTCACTGGAATATTTCAATGACAATTTCTAATATTTCGCTGGAAGGTGAACAGAGTCTTCCATTCAAGCTTCCATGAAATCTTTCAGTGCAATGTTTAATAAATCTGCCAACGGAATCTTCCTTGGAGGGTTTACGAAATCTTCCAGAGGCCTTCCACTGAAATGTTTCAATGACAATTTCCAATATTTCGCTGAAAGATAAACGGAGTCTTCCATTCAAGCTTCCATGAAATCTTTCGGTGCAATGATTAATCAATCTTCCAACGGAATCTTCCTTGGAAGGTTTACGGAAGCTTTCAGGAGCCTTCCACTGGAATATTTCAATGACAATTTCCAATATTTCGCTGAAAGGTAAACAAAGTCTTCCATTCAAGCTTCCATGAAATCTTTCGGTGCAATGATTAATCAATCTTCCAACGGAATCTTCCTTGGAAGGTTTACGGAAGCTTTCAGTAGCCTTCCACTGGAATATTTCAATGACAATTTCCAATATTCCGCTGAAAGGTAAACAAAGTCTTCCATTCAAGCTTCCATGAAATCTTTCGGTGCAATGATTCATCAATCTCCCACCGGAATCTTCCTTGGAAGGTTTACGGAAGCTTTCAAGAGCCTTTCACTGGAATATTTCAATGACGATTTCTAATATTTTGCTGGAAGGTGAACAGAGTCTTCCATTCAAGCTTCCATGAAATCTTTCAGTGCAATGTTTAATCAATCTTCCAACGGAATCTTCCTTGGAAGGTTTACGGAAGCTTTCAGGAGCCTTCCACTGGAATATTTCAATGACAATTTCCAATATTTCGCTGAAAGGTAAACAGAATCTTCCTCTCAAGCTTCCATGAAATCTTTCGGTGCAATGATTCATCAATCTCCCACCGGAATCTTCCTTGGAAGGTTTACGGTAGCTTTCAAGAGCCTTTCACTGGAATATTTCAATGACAATTTCTAATATTTCGCTGGAAGGTGAACAGAGTCTTCCATTCAAGCTTCCATGAAATCTTTCAGTGCAATGTTTAATAAATCTTCCAACGGAATCTTCCTTGGAGGGTTTACGAAATCTTCCAGAGGCCTTCCACTGAAATGTTTCAATGACAATTTCCAATATTTCGCTGAAAGATAAACGGAGTCTTCCATTCAAGCTTCCATGAAATCTTTCGGTGCAATGATTAATCAATCTTCCAACGGAATCTTCCTTGGAAGGTTTACGGAAGCTTTCAGGAGCCTTCCACTGGAATATTTCAATGACAATTTCCAATATTTCGCTGAAAGGTAAACAAAGTCTTCCATTCAAGCTTCCATGAAATCTTTCGGTGCAATGATTAATCAATCTTCCAACGGAATCTTCCTTGGAAGGTTTACGGAAGCTTTCAGGAGCCTTCCACTGGAATATTTCAATGACAATTTCCAATATTCCGCTGAAAGGTAAACAAAGTCTTCCATTCAAGCTTCCATGAAATCTTTCGGTGCAATGATTCATCAATCTCCCACCGGAATCTTCCTTGGAAGGTTTACGGAAGCTTTCAAGAGCCTTTCACTGGAATATTTCAATGACGATTTCTAATATTTTGCTGGAAGGTGAACAGAGTCTTCCATTCAAGCTTCCATGAAATCTTTCAGTGCAATGTTTAATCAATCTTCCAACGGAATCTTCCTTGGAAGGTTTACGGAAGCTTTCAGGAGCCTTCCACTGGAATATTTCAATGACCATTTCTAATATTTTGCTGAAAGGTAAACAGAGTCTTCCATTCAAGCTTCCATGAAATCTTTCGGTGCAATGATTTATCAATCTTCCAACGGAATCTTCCTTGGAGGGTTTACGAAATCTTCCAGAGGCCTTCCACTGGAATATTTCAATGACAATTTCCAATATTTCGCTGGAAGGTAAACGGAGTCTTCCATTCAAGCTTCCATGAAATCTTTCGGTGCAATGATTAATCAATCTTCCAACGGTATCTTCCTTGGAAGGTTTACGGAAGCTTTCAGGAGCCTTCCACTGGAATATTTCAATGACAATTTCCAATATTTCGCTGAAAGGTAAACAGAGTCTTCCATTCAAGCTTCCATGAAATCTTTCGGTGCAATGATTCATCAATTTTCCACCGGAATCTTCCTTGGAAGGTTTACGGAAGCTTTCAGGAGCCTTCCACTGGAATATTTCAATGACCATTTCCAATATTTTGCTGAAAGGTAAACAGAGTCTTCCATTCAAGCTTCCATGAAATCTTTCGGTGCAATGATTTATCAATCTTCCAACGGAATCTTCCTTGGAGGGTTAACGAAATCTTCCAGAGGCTTTCCACTGAAATGTTTTAATGACAATTTTTAATATTTCGTGAAAGGTAAACGGAGTCTTCCATTCAAGTTTCCATGAAATCTTTTGGTGCAATGATTCATCAATCTTCCAACGGAATCTTCCTTGAAAGGTTTACGGATGCTTCCAGGGGTTCTTCGTAGGGAGTCATTAATATTTAATTGATTTACGATATTACAAAATTTTACATCTAACAAGGAAAATATTATTTTAGTACATCACTGCCACTTGTAAGAATTGAAAGAAAACGGATTCAAAAAGAAATTTATTATAACTTTGCATTCGAATCTTATTAATACGCGAGTGCCCTCTAAATATATATACGCCTACGCTATGCTACGCATTATTAATTCCCTCCTTTTTGTAATATAATTCAGTTTTTCATCTATCTACTTTCTTTTTACCATATGCGTTCATCCTACTTTATCGACTTTGCTTATTACATCATTCTATTTCTACCTATCTCTCTCTTTCTTGTAGCTATACTACGCAAGCGCCACATTAATATATTCGCGCAAGCACGTGTTCATTATTTCTACGCCGTTGAAACCGCTCTGCTACTTCCTTGACGTAGTATAACCGTCTTCTGCTAGCAAGTATCGATCGTGCTACTTGCTGATAGTGTGTTCTTAGTGAGTGTGTGTGTATAGTTTTTTCGTTGTCAGTACTGTAAGCCCGTAGTCCAACGTACATGGCTACTTAGCAATAGGCCATATGATCAGCTGTGCACATCCAGGACTCAGCACCGAAAACAAGTACACAACAGAATTATTTCTCTGTTGGTTTCTTACGATGGCTTTGGCTGCTGTCACGAGTGTGGTGATTATGATTTTATGAATTCACACGCTCAGGAAATTATGTATGCTTTTTATTTTACAAGTATTTAATAGAAAATCATTTTATATAAATAAAACAAAAAAAATTATTGTGGCGTGAAAATACTACGTCACAGTATTTATTGGAAAAATACGTCTTTGAAATTATTTTACTTATGAAAAAGACGTAATTTAGTTACTATATTTCCTGAACATTAAAAAAATGACGACTTATTCTGTTCCAATCTAAGACACGACCAACGACGTCTTTCAAGGACGTACTGGAAAGACGTCATTATTTTCAACAGGGAAATCTCGTAGTTTCAACTTTTCGAAAAACGAAGATTATTTGCGATTAAATTAAAAACGTTCTAATCTTATATATCTGCGTCTTTGAAATTTGTATAAGGGATCGCAAAACTTTAAAATCGCCACCTGGTGATTTAAAATTAAATTGACGCAATCAACTATCAATTCGACTGTAAGTCACTAGGTGGCGTTTTTTTAAGTTTTCTGATCCTTGATGCAAATTTTGAATATGCAGATACATAAGGCCAGAATGATTTCAGCTTAATCGGGAATGCTCTTTGTTTTTCGAAGAGTTTAAACTACGAGGTTTACCTCGTTTTTGTTTTTTCCTTTAAATGGGAAATGTTTATCATGTATAGTCATTTTTCAGTGACATAATTCATGAAAAATGACATTTGTTTCCCTAAATTTGGAGAAAATAACGTCTTTGAAAGACTTGTTTGAAGACGTCTTTGGTCGGGTCTTAGATTGGAACAAAAAAAGACGTCATTTTTCAAATGTTCAAAAAAGCTATTTAACAAATGACATCTTTTTATTATTTTAAGGGGAGACACAAGTAAAACACGAAAAAAATGGGGTTTCTTAGTTTTAACTTTTGATCCGTAGCACCTACAATGTTATCCATGCGTAATGTTATTCAAAATCATCTAAAGAATCTATAAAAAAATTTTCAGCTCGAAATATTAAAAACTGTGGGACTAGTTCCATTTTAACGCTTCCTCACTTATCACTGAATCGAGCAGTCGTTAAAATGGAACTAGTCCCACAGTTTTTAATATTTCAAGCTAAAAACTTTTTTATAGATTCTTTAGATGATTTTGAATAACATTACGCATGGATAACATTGTAGGTGCTACGGATCAAAAGTTAAAACTAAAAAACCTCATTTTTTTCGTGTTTTACTTGTGTCTCCCCTTAAAGACGTCATTTGTTAAATAGCTTTTCTAAACATTGGAAAAAGTACGCCTTTTTTTGTTCTAATCTATGGCATGACCAAAGACGTCTTTCAAAGACGCCTTAGAAAGACGTCATTATTTTCAACAGGGCTGAACTTAAACAAAAAATGACGGCATTTTCAATACATAAATGGAGTTATTCCGTATGGCAAGAATGAGGGCAGAAAAAAACGTTTTGAAATGACGTGATTAGTATTACAAAAATGACGTCATTTTCTGTCCCAATTCCTGACACACCAAATGACGCAACTATTACTGAATTAAAACAAAAAATGACGTTATGAAATGACGTCATTCTGTAAGGCAAGAATGGAGCAGAAAATAGTAATAAAATGACGTTATTAGTGTTGCAAAAATGACGTCATTTTCCGTCCCAATCCCTGACACGCCAAAAGACGTCATACAATGACGTTATTTAATGACGTCATTTAATGACGTCATAAAAATACGTCATTATCTTCAGTAGGGTAATAACCGACCAGTTAAAGATAAAATAATACTATTACAGAAAATAAATATAATTTAATAAGATACGAAATTATGAAAACCACCACTTTTGCATAAATGAACTTTTACAGGGGGCCGAACTATCTGTCTTTGTCTAATAGCATTTTTCATCATTTATGTAAACATCATCTGTTATAGGGAGAAAAAAATAGCAACCCCCACTAGATAATAATATAATAAGTTAATGTTATAATAACAATCAAATTATTTTATCGCGTAGTCTTTGAATAATATAAGACCTACCAAAAAAGATAGGTTATATTCTAGTTTGTTGGTAGGTCTCATATTATTCAAAAACTACGCGATAAAATAATATTCTTGTTATTACAAAATTTGCTTACTATACTAATATCTAGCGGGGGTTACTATTTTTTTCTTATAACATCGGATGGTGTTTATATAAATGATGAAAAATTCTATTAGACAAAGACAGATAGTTCGGCCTGCTCGTAATACTTTAAGGGGACGCTGTATCTCTCTATCCTTTTCTAATTGAAAAATGTAAATTTTTGGGAAAACTAGTTATTATTGATAGAAATTAAGGGTTACTTACACAATCCTAAATTAGGCTAGAGAATACGTTATTTAAGTATGTCAAACTTTACTTGAAAAAAAAGCAACAAAATTAATTTGCTCTCATCAGATAAAATATTGTTTTTCGCTATAGAAGTTGCGGACAACCCTTAATTTCTATCAATAATAACTAGTTTTCCCAAAAATTTACATTTTTTAATTAGAAAAGGATAGAGAGATCCAGCGTCCTCTTAAGAGGAGGTCACGTATCTCTGTCCTTTTCTAATCAAAGAATTGAGTTTTTTACAGAAACTAATATCTTTAGCAAAAAATGAAAAGAAAGCCGCATTTCGTAATAAAAAAAGCAATATTTTCTCTGATTAGAAAGAATTTATTTTATTGCTTTGTTTTCAAGAAAACCTTGAAAAACTTAAATCATAGAGGTTAAGGTGGACAATTTGGTTTTTCAAGGTTTTCTTGAGAACGAAGCAATAAAATTAATTTTTTCTTATCAAAGAAAATATTGCTTTTTTTGATACAAGATGCGGCTTTCTCTTCATTTTTTGATAAAGTTATTAGTTTTTGTGAAAAAATCATTTCTTTGATTAGAAAAGGACAGAGATACGTGACCTCCTCTTAAAACTTAGATTTTATAAATACAAAAACTTTAATGCTTTTCAATAAATTAAAATTAACTAAATTAAAAATATATTTAAATTGCGTTTTCTTTTTAAATTTTTTTTACGCGCAACTTCAGCACTTGCTATTTCATACTGCACAGAGCTTAAGAAAGTATTTATTTTGGAATATTGAATAATTGTATCGTATTTGAAAGCCTCTTTTTTTAAAAATAACCATATATGTTTGCAGAGTACGAAAAATGGTTTCTGAAGCGCTTTCGTACACCTTAAGCAAATATCGATTGCCGTTATTGGGAACGCAATTGGGTATTTACATTCACCAATAATAAAAAATAAGTGCTTTATATTTTTTAACTCTCCAACAATGGCAACATAGGGTTGCAAGAATGGCGGCTTATGGAAACAAAATATATGTTTCAGACCTCTTCTTTTCGTTTCTAAATCATCAAGATCCTAAAAAATAGATTAATTGACAATTAAAAAATCACAATTTAAAAATATAGATAACTGTTATTATATGAAATACAAAAGTTCCGTGCATCGTATTATAAAACTATCTAATGTTTGTTTAACATCTGGTATCCACAATGTTTTAGTCTTAGATTTCGTTGAACCTACTTTGATCGTACCAAAAATATATGGCAATAAAATCAAGGCTAAGATTTTTTCATGAGCTAAAACAAATAAGTCATTTCATATTAATACACATAATATAACACAAGAGTATAAAATTTTAATCATAAAGTTATTAACTTAAAAGGAATTAATATATGTTAATATAATAAGTTCAAAAATTTCATTTTAAAACGCAACTAATTTATATTAATTAATAAATAGTAACGCTATTCATTAGTTAATTTTTCAATGTGATTCTTTGTTTAAAATATACGAAAATACTTTAAAAATATATATTCATGTAGTAAAGAAGTTGTAAATTTAATATTTATACATAAATTTCTAATAATAAAAAATATTTAAAAAATTTCTATATATTAAATACATGTACAATTTTAAAAATTATTTGAAACCTTTTTAATAATAGAAGTAGACTTGATAAATATAGTGATTATAATCAATACAATTAATTTGATATAAGAACTATAAACATTATTTAAAATTATATGATAAAGAAATAATAATTTGAAAAGATTACACGTATATCCAAATGCTTCTATAAAAAGTACACTGATCTAATTAATCCAAGTATTTTTTAATATTTTTTAAGCATATTTAAAAAAGTCTGTAATACGTTCATTCACTTGTTATTTCACAGTTCTCATCTAAAATTTGTTTTATATCTTTGTTTTTCTTCGTCTCAGCTATTTTTATAATAATTTTTGAAAGTCGAGGCCAATTACTTTTAAAATTTCTAATGTATTGGGCGTTATTATTGCAGAAAAAATCTGGTAACTGAAAATAGTTCTAACATGAACCTATACAAGCGTCTTAATGTTTATTTAATTAAAAATGAAACACCTAATGTTCACATACTGAGATGAAGTAAGACTGAATAAATTTTGCAAACTAATGTTGGTTACATAGCAAATTTTATAGCAATATTTTTTATGATTTAAATGTAGGTAAACTTATAAACAGTTATTAAAAAGTATATGAATTATATAAATAGAATTATAAATACCGTTATAAATTTCTATTACACTGATCCTTAATTGTATATCTACCTGAATTTATTATATTTTTAAAATTGTGATTAGTTACACTAATTCTCATACTACATAGTATATAGATATACCATGTAGTATAATGATACATATATAACTAATTATAAAAATATCTGTCCAAACTTATTGGTACAGAGTTTAGCCGGCTGTGATTGGACGCCGTTTACAGTTGGTACAGTTGACACGGAATCTGCACTTGGCTGCCTCTGCAACAACCTTACGGCAGCAATACAAAATCAGGCGCCACTAAAAATACTTAAAATAAGTAAAGCTAAATTCCCTTGAATAGATAAAGAGTTGTCGCAGATGCAACACAAGAGAGATGCCACGTATCGTTCAGATTCAAACGGACGAAGGAGGAGCGATATCTCTCCGAATTTTTGCCGCTGCGTAAAACAATAGAACAGACGGAACAAGCTAAAACAAATTCTTATCATAATAGACTACTTGATGCTCTTGCTTAAGGTAATATTTAGAAGGAGTTGAAAGACCTGGGACTCCTGTTTGGACCTCAAGGAGACTTGAATGGATTCACTTCAGATGAACTTAATGCACATTTTGCAGGGATGTCAATCTCGCCACATGATGATACTGCGGAACGTAAAAGGATTCTTTCTGAGTGTAGTGCAAGTAGTTTTGCCTTTAAGACAATTAATAATAATGATGTAATCCTCGTGATAAAGGCGAGTTTTTCCTCCAGGAGTTTCACCTCCTCGAACAAAATCCCGTCCTTAATGATTAATTTCCTTATAAGTATTATTTTGTATAATGTATCATTAAGACATGATTTTTATCAGGTCGGAAACTATAATGATATAGCACTAAAATCCTTTTACGATTATTCAATTATAAAGATGTTTATAAAGTAGATAGTAATTATTAATAATACTAATAATAAAACCGCGCTATACCTATTTTTGAAATTTATTTAACGCATGTTCATACAAAAGGTCTTGTTAGTGTAGGAATGAAAATTCATTTATCCAATTCACCTGAAATAATTCAATAATTTTTATATCCTCACTTTAATCATTTTTAAAATTTAATAATTCAACTTGGACTTAATTTTTTTATGCAAAAAAAAAATAAATATAATCTTGAAAAATATAAAGTACCCATTTAAATAAGTTTCCCTTCAAACAACTATTTACAAGTCCACGAAGAGAAATCTTCATGTTTGTAGTTTTAAAAGATAGTAATCGTGATCATAATCACTTTAAACATGTGAAAATTCTTACGTTAAATTACTTATGTCAAATAATACAATATTATTAAATTATAAAATTTACCCTCCCAATTTCCTAATAGAATATTATCTGCTTTAGTGCAAAATAATTTCAAGACGGATTAACAAATTCAAATTATACTGTGATAAATTAATATAAATTAATTTCGACCTCTCTTCCAAAACAAAAATTAGTACGAATTTATCCTTTTACTTTTAAGATTTTTCAAGTAAGATTATACGTGAAAATTTCTTTAAGGTTCCTTTATAAAAATTTATGCCTTTTTCTCAAATATATTTTAAAAATGAATCTTTATTTTATCATTAAAATAAATCAAATTATTTAATTCAATGATTTTATTATAAATATTGTCACAATGAGATACATTTTGAAATGGTTATTTGACAGATTTTTAGTTTCTTACAATCCAAATTTTTCTCTGCTTCAGACTAAATGTAAGCATTTGTTTGCATCACATGGCATACTAGTACTTTATAATACATGGATTATTACGCTGATCAAGATAAATTGAAAAATTTAATAAGTTTCTATTTTCAAAGATCAAACTATATATTTTTTTAATAACGCAATATTCCATTGCATAAAAATTTAACATGAAATTTATTATATCAATTTAAAGGTCGAATTGTTTTTACGTAGAAACTGAAATTACATTTGCAAAGCTCTGTTCTTGTGTCTTTTCCCACTTGAATGTTGCGTCTTTTTTAGCAAATTCGACAAAGGTCTGGCAATTTTAGAAAATTCCTGGATGAATCGTCTATAGTATCGGCCAATTCTAAGAATTGTCGAATGTTTTAACGAGTTTTTGTCGTCGGAAAATCTTGAACTGCTTTGATTTTCCCAGGGTCAGGTTCAATCCTTTTTTCGCTGATTATATGGCCTGAGAAAGTCACTTCTTTTCTCAGGAATTCCACCTTTTCAGGCTGGAGCACGAGATTTGCTGACCTGAGACTGTATTTTGTAGTCCAAGCAATATTTTGTCGACCATACGCTGAAACGTTGCGGGAGCCCCCTCGTGGCCCTCCTCCCTCGTGGTTATAATAAGATATAACGGCATCTTCTTCCTTAAGATAGCGTCTATCTATTAATTCATCCTGATCGATGGGAAATGATGGTCCTACTGAATTTCACTGGTCTTTTTCTTAGAGTGAGCCAGGTTGTACCATAAGTTTTTATACATTCATTGGTGATACCACTTAATTCAGTACTTCGAGTAGGATCGTATGGTATGTCGTCTCGTGAAGCAGTGCACTTTACCAAATTGATTGCTGCACCATTATCAATCATGAAAGTCATCCAAGGTTGTCTACCTTCAGTCACATGCAGTCTAATAGCGATTGGTTCATCTAATTCGCTATCGTTGTCAGTAAGTCCCCTACACATGGAAACTCGTTTGCAGTTTCGTTTATCAACATCACCTGTGCTGGGTTCTGCTGAGTCGGTGGTTGTGGTGCACTCTGTGTTCCAGTTTGAGATGAGCTTGCTGACACTTGCCTCTGGCTCGTCGACTCTAGGTTTCGATGAGCCAGCTGCCAGTTTAAAGCAGGCTGATTATTGAATGCGGGTTGTCGTGGAGCTTCAGTTTGTATGGGAGGCATCCGGTTATAATTATTAGGCGCCCTATAGGCATTATATCCTTGAGCATAACCTTGTGGTCGCTGGTAGCTGGCAGAAGGTCTTTGGATGCACGTCTATAAGGGTTGTATAGACGTGTATCCTGAGAAAACATCTGCTGTTGTTGCTGAGTATATTGCGGTCGAGGCGTATAGTGATTTTGATTAAATCTCTGCGGTGAGTTATTCACATTATAGTTTTGTGATATCTGCCTGACTTGAGCCGAGACTTCGGTCTGTTCCCAATTCACCTAAGGGATTTATCCGTGAAACTTATATCTGGTATCTGGCAATATCTTAGCTTCCATGCGAGTCTCTATTCGCACCGCATCTTTATATGCGTCAGCTAGAGTGGCGGGGTTTTTCCCATCCACTTAGACAGAGATGTTATTGGGTAATCCTCTGATGAAGATGTCCTTAGCCGCATACTCTAAAGGCTTTATCATGTCATTCAGGTTGGCGTCGATCGCCCCTGGGATGTCGTCCTTTAGAACATTTTTAGCTCCACTGAGCAGGATATTGAGTCGATGGTAAAAATTTCTTACAGTCTCTCCCTACTTCATTCTCATGTCATCAATCTTTGTCGTATAGTAAGTATAAGTCTTGCCGGGTATGAATCTAGTCTTTAAATGATTCACTAGGCTGTCAATGTTGGCGAATGCATGTCCATATGTGCAGTCTCTTGCATTTCCGCGCAACTTCGTTAGCACGGCTTTGACATACTGTCTTTCGCTTCCTGCAGGCATATATTCTTTTCCATTGCGAACGTCCTGAATAAAGTCTTTTAAAGGCATATTATGCTTGTCAAAGCTGCGCAGGCCCTGTAAGGCATTATGTAAGGCGAAACTATTCGCCATAGCCTTGTTCGTCATTCCTACTTCCGGTTCGCGTTTCTTTAGTTACTAAGTCTTGCTAAATACCCCTAAATAATAACAATAGACTAATTTAGTGATTACCTACGGCAAACCTATCCTTAAATCTACTTTTCTAGCTATAGATTCAATTCGTAGGGTTCCACACCTAAAGAAAAATTTACACAGTTAGTGAATTTAAGTTTATGATTCCTTAATTAAAACCCTGGAAATTCGCCACGCATTCACACGTCCAGGTGCGATACAATAGTTAACGTTTATTTCCAATGATTAAAATGATAAAAAGAGAAAACAATCAATAAAGAAAAATTTTAAAATAAACAAAAATAAGGTAAATAGAAACATTTTTTTGTTTTTAGTAATTCCTCCAGTATGTTCAGAGCCGTATACATAGCATGTGCGCGTTTTATTAACCCTACTTTCAGTTGAGTCAATTAACCTCACTATTCTCGTTCAACGAACGTTTAGTAGCAAAAAGGATTTCAGCAATTTAACGGCTGTAGTTTCGGATTTAAAGCTTCGGAAGTCATACCGACGTCCGAACTTAGACCGATTGATGATCTAAAAATTAGAAATAATGTACACAATGCATTAGTATCTAAGAATGTGGACTTCTAGTTGAAGGATGTACAACTGTAGCTGCTGTACGCTAATGAAAGATTATTACCTGACAACGATCTCCAAACGCATTTGCAGTGTAACCTGATGATATCACGTCAAAGGAAGAAATTGGGAAAAATTTAGGATAAGGAAGAAACAGAATTTAAAAAGTTATTAATGGTTATCTAGAACCATCCGTCGTATTACGAACGATGTGGCATTACATTGAAGATACTTATTGGCAAAAAAAAAGAAAATTGTATTCGTGCTTGGATAAATTTCAAAACAAGGATGAATTAAATTCTTGCGCTTGTTTAATGGTAAAACGAGAGTTGCAACATAGTTGAAAAGTATTAGGCGAAGTTAGTAATATAAGACTTGTGAAGGAAAAATTTTTTTTATCTAAAAGACCCTCAGAGTGTAGCATTCCATTAAAACGGAATTAAGATTAGTAACTATTCAGGGATCCGTGACAGACCCTGAGATAGTTCATACGTGGAAGTTATAAGGTTGTCATAGAAAATTTTATTAGGTAATTTCCTTCTTTTATATTTAAATTCTTTAATAACGGGAAACTCCAGCTTTGGACTAAAATATCGTGTCCCGCCGCTGAAAGTATTCTGTGGCATAGCTACTTAAAAAATAGAAAAAGTAGTGTAAAAAGAATTCAAAAACTTCTGGTATGAGCAAGCCGAGATGATAGTAGGGTTGCTGGAGTTAAAATTTTATATAAGATACACTGTAGGGGCACAATGAATCCTCTAAATATCTAATTAAGAGTCAGCTGTATACCGACACAGTTACCTGTTTTACCGAATCTATTTAAAATTAATTTTTTATAAAAACTAATAGCTTCAGGCAGAAATAAAGAGATGGTTTCGATTCGTGTAATAGAAAGCAATATTTTCTCTGATAAGAATAATTTAATTCCACCGCTTTATTTTCAAGAAAAGTTGGAATAACTTGAAAATCCCATTATTTGACACTAATTTCTAATTTTTTAAGTTATTCCAACTTTCCTTAAAAACGAAGCAATAAAATTAATTCATACTAATCAAAGAAAATATTACATTTTATTAAACACATCGAAACCATCTCTTTATTTTTGCCTCTTGCTGCTAATTTTGGGAAAAAAGTCAATTTTTAATTAGAAAAGGACAGAGATACAGCGGACTCTTAAGTTAAATAGAGTTATCTTTTATAAAAACCCAGTAATATAAGGACAGTAAAATTCTTGTAAATAGAATTTTAGAATTTAAAAATTTGTCAAGATTAGGTCGCAAAAAAAAATAAAAAGGACAGAAGAAACGAATGTAAAACGTTGAATCCTACACGAATCCAGGGTAATGTAATCGAAGAAATGGTTCAAATAAGATGGATGTTAGTTAAATAAACATTGTTGTGGCAGTCATGTGACTGGCCGACAGAAGCGATAACTTTAAATATTGTAGGTTGAAATGTGTTGTGTGCTGAATGTAATGCATGATATGCCATTCTAATCTGGAAATCCCTGTGGGATTTCCCATTGCGAGGATTAAGGAATTTAATTAGCATGCAGGCCTTCGTAAAACATCACGAAAAGCAATCTCTCGATCGAATATAAATTTTATAAAAGTGATTAAGAATTTTTTTTACTACCTATCAAAGAGTTAAAATAGTGTTTTCTTTAAACACAATTATACCCGAGAAGAATTACAGGTATCGAATAGATATTATAGGGCCTGAAAATAAAGTAAAAGTTCACATCACAACACTATCTTCTATAAGGCCTATTCAGAAAAACCCAAAAAGTGGTATTAGTAAAAAGGTCAAAAATACCCCAACAACGAAGTCAGAATGCCCAGCTATATCTTCAAATCAATATAGTCCTTTTATAATCAAAGAAGAAGTTAAATATTATCAAATATTATCAATAGGATATGATACACCAGAGAAGTTTAATTAAGTTAGAGTTTGCGATGCTCACTCAAAGTTTGACGAGATTAAACAAGATATGCCTATAAAATATAGATATGGGGATATCCACACAACTTTTAATCCTAGTAACAGGTCATATTACAGCTGTTCCTGGGTTTACCGCATGATGCACATTATTCAAACTAGGTTCAAATCTTTTGTGCTATCCTGTAACTCTATTTGTGATGTATTTTGTAAATGTGCCACAAACGGCCCAGCAGATAATTCTATAAAACATTCATTTTTACACATAAAAAATTACTGTAATTTATCTTATGTGTAAATTTACTTTTTATAGAATTATCTGCTGGACCGTTTGTGGCACATTTACAAAATACATCAGAAATAGAGTAACAGGATAGCACAAAAGATTTGAACCTAGTTTGAATAATGTGCATCACGCGGTAAACCCAGGAAGAGCGGTAATATGATCTGTTACTAGGATTAAAAGTTGTGTGGATATCCCCATATACTGCCTTTGTTTGTTAGAAACAAATAAATTTGAAGTTCTTGATAATAGTAAAAGTTTAGATGAGCCGTATTGTTTATAACTCCAATATAATCATTTAAATGATGATATGGAAAATCTTACAACTGTTCATAATGAAAGAATTCAAAAAGCGCAAAAATATGAATAAACAAATCGAACTCGAGCTGCTGGTGGTGATGCCCAATCATATTATAATAGAAGACAAAAGAATCAAGAAGATGCATCGGATTGAAATAATTTCGTAAGTCATTTGTTGACCTCTTCCCCTTACTAAGTTTATTGTTGTCCCCAACAATTAATTTTTAGCAATATAAAAATCAGGTAAGAGTGTTAAGTGTTCGTGGTGGGATAAGGTACTGTACCTTTGATTTATTGTGAAAATACAATAATTCGAATTTGGCTAATCGTGTTCAGTCAAGAATTATTTAGAAGGGATTCCAGAATCTGCAATGACGTCTAAAATGAAAATAAGCCCGAGTTTGCGATTTTAATTCAATTATCGAATCTGATCAATAGTTTTATATTTTTTTTTTTTTTTTTTTTACTGGGTGATATATTACCCTGGGAGAACATGGTGAATGAAGAAACTAATGAATCTGAACCTTCTACATCAGAAAAAACAAAAATCAGTAAAAATGTTATTTTATTTAGGCATTGCTTGACCTATAAGCAAGACAATTGGTTGCATTTTATGAGCAGCGACTGTAGTAAGCATGACCTTATCACATCAACAATTATAGTAAGAAAGTACAATTATTCAAACTTAGCCCTTTATTTGCTTTCAGTTTCGATGACTACTTAGAAGGTGTTTTCGCGAAACTTGTAATAAAATTTAAAAAAAGAAATGAGTCCGAGACCACAATTCCAATTTAATTCGAATCTGATCAATAGTTTTATTTTAGGTTTTAAGATAGAAGTGTTATTATGATTTAGAAATGTAGAATTGTGGTGGATTGTTGACAAAATTATTAAAATTTTATTTTGATTCATTTACTTTATTAAAATTAATTTTTAGAAATGATACCGAAAAGTAACATAACCTAAAAACACATTTAAAAGAGAATGTGTACCTTGAAGTTCAAGTACATTGACATCTCAACAGATAAATCAATATTGATCATAACCAGTTATTAGAAAGATTATCAGAGATTACTTGGTTATAAGCAAGATTCCAATATTACGGACTTACCACCTTTAGGAGTAAGAAGTAGAATCGTGAGTTTACAGATATTCGGCATTTAGGAAAATCTGTATTAATAAGTATAATATTTTGGAAGCAATAAAATGTGAAACTATCGATAAACATCTGATTTTTCATGCATTAATCTTCCCGGAGGGATAAATAAATTTAGTATAGGTGTGAGCTTGGAAACGCGTTCAAATCCCAAAATCCCATTTTAACATTTGGCTTGTGTTGAAAAGAAATACCGAGAAATTCTTAACCATACTTGTTTTTCTTTTTTTTTACGTAAAACTATGTAATATGGTAGGATAGGATATCATTTATGAAAATTAAGAATGTTTTAAACGGAAAACTGAAAGTGCTGATCTGTAGCAATGGTGACGGCACTAGCATTATTATAGAAATTGAATTATTTAGCAAAATGTTAGGAGATTTAATTATTGCCGATTAAGTGTTAATGAATGGTTATGTTTAAATCATAACATGAGAGTATTCAGTAAATTTAATTGAAATAAATCCACGGATGTTTGGCACGTTTCTGAGATTTAACAGTTTACATCGCGATCGAAATTTTCGACGAATGGTAGAAATCGATACAAAGCTGGTCAATAGTTTTATATTTTATATCGATAGTAGAATTTTAGAAAGGTTTGAGGAAAATAAAAAAAAATAAATGTCACCCTTTTAGATGCAAAAATTGAAAAAAAAAAAATTTTCTTTGGATAGGAAGTTAATGTTTAGGAAAATATTAGGAATTAATTTAGGAATTTATTATGAGCCACATTCGGCCCTATCTACATTTTTTAGTTTTAAGAAATATTGCTTAGGTGTCTTTCCAGTGCGTTTCGAATCCGGAAAAACTTCTAACAAATCTTCCACAATGGAATGATTATTGGAATCTTTAATAAGAAATACGGAATTGGATATTTTAAACGTAGAAAATAAGTGATAAAAAATACAGAAAAATAAATTTTCTTTTTGGAAACAGGATTAACCAGAATAAGAGAAAAACGAAAGTGATAGTGATACATCGGTACAGCGTACAATACGACAAAAACTTCTTACATATGTTAGAAGCGTTGAAGCTAACCTGTCGAATTTTCACAGGTTTTCAGCCTTTCGCAAATTAGATTAGAGATAGAACTGATCAATAGTTTTATCTCATTTTGAGAGTTTTTGTTAAATTATTAAATTACTAGAAAGGATAATTTAATATTTAATTTTAATATGGGAATCAATTCTGCTTACTATGTTCGGTTATCGTGAGGTTAAAATCGACCGAATAACATTTTCGGGTTAATTTGTGCTGCTAGGATGAACGTATCATCATAAGGAATTAATGTGTTAAGACACGCAAATATTGAATTTACTTAAATAAGTTTAAAAAAGAAAAAAAAAGTTTAAATATGGAAATTAATAGTTAATTAAAAAAAAAGAATAAGTAATAATAATAAAAATAAATGAAATGAAAAAAAGAAAGACTACCGAAGGACGCACGATGTTTAGCATATCCAGAGCATATATAAAAACAAATGATTTTACCTAGGTATGTCCTAGCGTCGGTTAACTTGAATTCACCAGACAGTGTAGCACTAATATACTATATATTCACACGCTGTAGTTCGTAGTTACTAACTAACTATTACCACTGAAAATACTTATAAAACTTGTAGAGAAACTACTGTTAAAGCTGCTAGAACAAGACTGATGCGCATGGTCTTGTCCAATTGGTTTAAATACTTATGACTACGTAGGAGAGGTACCCTCTCTTTGGAGGTTCACCATCTTTATATCTAATTTAATCTACTTTTATTCCCCTCCCTGTCACAACACTACTCCCTGGGAACGCATCATATTCTTTTCGTTCGAACGCTTTTACTAGGAAACCGTAGATTTCGCATTTGCAATTTTTTTTGGTGTCAGAGTCACATTTTAAGATAAAAGTATGAAATATAAACTCTGAATTGAAAATGATATTTTGTAATTTAACTTATTGTGAGAAAAGAATTTACATTAGTTCTCAAAAAAAATGATTTTATTTGTTTTACGTAATAAATGACAGTGCTGCTTTATTATATCATTTGAAATTAGTGATTCTTTATTTGATTATTTATTCACTTTTATCTTGAACCTTTAGTACAAGAATTATTTATCATTTTTTTTCAGTAATATTGAATATAACTAATTTATGACTTACTAGGAGAGTGTCACACCTCTGGATCACGGATTTTGCCTAAATTTCAGGATAAGTTTTCAGATGATAAAATATGAAAAAAGCTAAAGTTATAGTCATAAACATACAATAGTTCCCTGGTTACAGGCAATTGAAAAAAAATCACTAAAAAAGTTACTAGATTTTTAAACGCATATAGTTCTTTAGCATTAATAGTTAGAAGTTTAAACCTTTTTTTAAATTAAAGCTGAGCTTAAATCCTTTCGAAATAATAGTTATAGCATGTAAAAATATTATTTTTTCCCAAAGTTATAGCGTAATAAAGATTGGACCTGAATTTTTATTTAAAAATATTAATTAATAATAAAAGCTAAAATTAGGTCCAATCTTTATTACGCTATAACTTTAAGAAAAAATAATATTTTGATATGTTGTAGCTACTGTTTCGAAAGGATTTGAGCTCAGCTTTAATTGAGATAAAGGTTTAAATTTCTAGCTATCAATGCTAAATAACTATATGCGTTTAAAAATCTAGTAACTTTTTTAGTGATTTTCTTCAATTGTCTGTAACTAGGGAAATATTGAGTGTTTATGACTATAACTTTAGCTTTTTCTTTTTTTTTCATTTGAAAACTTATCCCAAAGTTTGAGCGAAATCCATGATCCGGAGGTGTGATACTCTCCTAGTGTATCTGGCTTTCGCCCCATACGGTGGCGTTAGATACCCCGTTGTCCTTAACCTAATATATTGATTGATTCGTGTAGTTCATTTGATGCATTACACTTTTTATCTTTTATATACTTGTCGTAGTTTTGATTTCTTTCTTTTATTTTTTCAGTAATTCGTAGTATTTTTTCTCTCTATATTTATTTCGCAAAATTGCAAATGTAAATTTGGCTTTCATCTAATACAGGATGTTAAACTTTCCAAAGTTCCTTGATGATTGCATCAGTACACCTTTCTTACGTAAAAACCGTGTGTACCCATCTTTATGTTATAGTATATCACTAATATTTTTATAGTGATTGTCATTTTCAATTGTTTATTCATTGAACACGGACCTTAACAAAAAGCATCTGGTTATATATCATTAAAATGTGACGTTAACAAAAAGCGTTCGTATGAAATTCATTTTATTTAATTTGTATTTCATTTTCAATTTGTAATTCATTTAGTATCATTTTATTTTGTTTTTGTTTGTAATTTTCCGCATTATACTCGAGTCGTACATCTAGTATTGGCTAGTCACGGTTGCTTTAAACATATTGTATGGTGATCAGTCATGCCCTATGAGCCATTCTGTGTGGACCATCTGTCCACTGCCATGAAAGCCAAATGTTTTTCCTAATCTAGCTTATAACTGCAGTTATATAGGTACCTATTATTATATTTACGTTTAAAAAAAAAAATTTTACATATAATAAAGCAGCTTAATGATATGGATTCACAAAATTTAATTATGTAATCAATAAAATAAGCGATTAGCAATACCTCCAAATTATAGTCTTATATCCGCCAGCAGATATCCGACTAGTTAAACTACTATTATAAAATAATACTATATTTCAATATGCTTAATAGAAAAATTTTATCTAGTGACTCCACCCCAATTTTATAGGAAACTTGTTAGTTATTTGGGTATTGGGATAGGGGAGAAATGTAAACTACTAGGATTTCGGGATTTTCTAATTTCATCGGGATGCATACTAATTTGAAGTATGAATACCTTTTATAGTTTGAAGTTATTAATTTCCGTTAATTAATTAACAGAAATTACTTTCCCGGTACGTTGTTGTTCGTGTTAACTCTATCTGAGAACAATGAAAATCTAATTAAAGTATGCGCTTTGGAATATATTTAAATATAATTATATGCAACTAGCAATTTGTTACTTTTAGCTTTTATTTAACGAAATTTTATGTTTAAAATTATAGTTAATTTTATATCCAAATTTAACCCATTTTGTATGAAAATTTTATTTAAGATATTTTGATTTTATATAAGTCTTTTTCATTTAAAGATAATACATATTTTCTTTTTAGTATGTTTAGGCAATACAAGTAACTTTTCGGTTGAGTGTCAGATTTTAATTTTCAGCATTTTATAAAAACCGTTATATTGTTTTACATTTCCAAAATATCATATTTAAGTGCAATATTAGCTTAGAGTTTATATGTAATTTTTCGAAAGAGCAAGAGCTTAAATATCATATCAAGAGGCGCGGTAGCGCCTCGACGGCGAGTTAAGGTACGAATACGAAAACGTCGAGGCGCTCCTCTTATACTTTAAAATAGAGTTTCAAAAATTTCAAAATCGAATCCCATAAAAATACATCGATATATACACATAAATACAATTAATAATATTTAAAGATTTTCATTATCTTTAATTTAAAAAAAAATTGATTACAATCGGTTCACTCAATCACAAGAAAATGCAGTTTGAAATTTCGAAATGTCGTATTCTCGTTATTTTTTTTCTTCTTCATCGTTTTCTGCCAGCATAAACTGCGAAACCGGAAATGCGCAGTATAATTATACTGTGCGATATCCAAGTATCTCTTCCTCGAGAGATACTTTTTCAGGTATATTGTATCATCGGTTATATAACCGATCAGCGTCATAAGCGAGTATCATTTAGTTCGCGACGCGCCCTCCCTTTGCTCTCTCTCTCATAGACGCGTACATTACTTTTCATATATTATACAGTTTTATTTTTGTTCAATTCATATTTTCTCTTTATATTTATATTTTTCTTATAATAAATTAATTTTGTTTTCTATTAAAACGTGCTTTCAATTAATTTAAATTGCCTGACTATATTTAACATAAAATATAGATTTCCCGTTGCTTACTCCGACTCCTCCGTGGTCCTTGTGAGCAGTCATAGATTGATTAGTTACGTAATATCCTATATTTTAATATAACGTATTTTAGAACCTGCCTCACGAAGGAAAACTACGCTACCGGTCACGCGTCTCTCGATCAGGTAAGAAAGAGAGAAAGAGAGACGCAGTGAGTGCAGTTAGCGACAAGTATATCACATAAGATTTTGTCGTTTATCAATAGGATTGATTAGCTAGCACAATCGGAGTTCGCTGTGTAATATTTAGTAAAATTTCTTATAGTTTCAGCAACTGCGCATATATTAAAAATTTATAGACTTAGCTATAATTCATATTAAATTAAAAGCTAATTCTTTTTTTTTGAGACGGGCAAAATAACCGTTACAGAGTTTACTATTGTTACCAAATCTTGATACTATCATATACTAAGTTATTCGTTGTCTTAAGAGCATGACGAAGCTGTCCGCCTTCTAATAATATTTCCAATCATAACTTATGAATAAACGATGCGTTTAATTGAGATTCTTTGCTACAAAGAAAAAATTTGTAAGATTAAACTCTAGTGCGGACAACTCAAGAAATCCACCAAAATATTATACATACAAAGTTATAATAAAAACTTTCAATATGTCGTATTTTAAGGTTAGGTTTGTCGAGTTTGATATCTAATTTCCAATCCAAGCTCATAAAAAAATAACAAGTCCAAATGATTTTTTATTTTAACAAAAATTATTGTATAAATATAGCTTTAGTGCGGACAAGTCATTATATTTGTTTAATTTAAGAATTTAAAAAGATATTGATAAAATAAAAAAAGCAAAACTCGATTGCTGCAGCTCCGACATGCCGTTAAGCATTCCATGTTTAAATTCCAAAAAGTTATTAGTTGTTAAAATACTTTTACTATAATTGACCTGAAAAATTTATTTATCAGTTACCACTATTTGTTTTTGGAAATTCTTTTCGTTCATTCATTTTCTACTTGATTGAACCAAGTGTTTATTTCGTGCCCGTGTTACCCTTATGCGACGGCCGTCGTTATCCGTCGGTAGATGCACGACCGTAAGTTATTCAACTACTATCCAATATCCATTCCATGCACCATTTTGAAGTGTTTCAAATTTAATATTTATTTTTAATTATATGGTTAATAATATTAACTTATATACGACGTATACTGTACAAAAAAAAAGATAAATAAATTATTTGAACCCAATATTTGAATGTAGAAAATATCTTGTATTTTTTTCTTATTTAACGATATCTATTCCTATTAAATTTATTTTGGAATAATTGAAATTCCAATCAAAGCAATAAAATAAATGTTGCCTACCTTTCGGTCAGTAGCTAAAATAGACTTGTAACAAAATGTCCAGATCCAAAATTTTCTTATATTTATACACATAAAATATAAAACTAATCAAAATACAATAATACATATTTAAATATCAGAGAAAAGCAATAATTTTTTTTTCAATTAAAGATTACAGTATATTTAAGGTTGTATGGGCTATACAGTCTGTGTCAAAAGTTAGTTTCTTAGAAAATTGTCTATATTTTTTGGTAGAAAGTAATTATCTGTTTTTAGCTTAGTAACTTATTAGATAATATTAAAACAATCATTATAAACTTTGTTTCATTTAAATATAATGAATTATTAAAGAGTTATAAAATTTTAAAGTTTATAAATTTTACACAAATCTAATGCAATCATAAATAATAATGCCAAACTTTCAAAAATGATTTTATTTGACTGCAACAAAGTTTATTTTGTTCAGTTTAAAATTTAGAATCTATTGACGAGGATGGAATTTTTTTTTTTATTTGTTATTAAAATTTATTGCTAATTTTCTATGATGAAACAGTAAGTACCGTCTGAGACATATACATTTTTTCGTAGAAAATTAGCAATAAATTTTAATAAAAAATAAAAATCAAAATTCCATCCTCGTCAATAGATTTAAAATTTTAAACTAAACAAAATAAACTTTGTTGCAGTCAAATAAAACCATTTTTGAAAGTTTGGCATTATTATTTATGATTGCATTAGATTTGTGTAAAATTTATGAACTTTAAAATATTATAACTCTTTAATAATTCATTATATTTAAATAAAACAAAGTTTAAAATGATTGTTTTAAGATTATCTAATAAGTTACCAAACTGAAAATTGAATAATTACTTTCTACCGAAAAATATAGACGATTTTCTAAAAAACTAACTTTTGACACAGACTGTATAGCCCATACAACCTTAAATGTATTAATTTATACGCAAATCTAAATATTTGTCATAATTATATATCAATAAATTATATTTAGAATAAAATTTGTCATTTAAAATCCTAGTGTCGTCTTTGTTACATTTTTAAATATTCAAAGAGCATTCTGCCGTCCAAAGTATAAAAGTGGTTAACTACATTGGAATCCCATTAGAGTTAAGGTTTTCTTACTTTGGACGGCAGTATTGAACTATTTACAAAATTAATATATGAGTGATTCTACGAAACCTTTAAGAGGCGGCCGTATAGTTCTGTCCTTGTCTAATCTAAATTTTCTTTATTACTAATAAATTAAATATTTTCATAGAAAAGTAAGACAACCGCCCAATAGAGCAAAAGACAAGCAAACGATTCTTTTTTATGAAAAAATATGAAATTTTGATTATTTTTCGAGTGAAGTCTGAGACGGAAAAACAGTTGAATCAACTCAATCAAGTTCGATTGTTTTTCCGTTTCAGACTTCACTCGAAAAATAATCAAAATTTCATATTTTTTCACAAAAAAGAATCGTTTGCTTGTCTTTTGCTCTATTGAGCGGTTATCTTACTTTTCTATGAAAATATTTAATTCATTAATAATAAAGAAATTTAGATTAGACAAGGACAGAATGATACGGCCTCCTCTTAACTCTTTAGGGAACTCTAGAGCGCTGAATTAAAAACACTACAGATCAGCTTCTTGAAAAAGCACACGAACATAACACGATTCAAATTAATGGTTTAAAAGCCAAAAAATATATCCTGGTATTTTTGTAAAAGCACATAAAAAGTTATTCTGAATATTTTTTAAAATTACCGAAACGAGGGGTCATTATATCATATAAAAATGCAAAATTTTCGAAGATTTATAGAAATATTTAATTTAATATATTGGATAATCGAAAAAAATCATAAGAAATTATTTTTTGACTTCATTGCTTGATGAAAACATTGACCTATCTTAAATTTTACCAAAAAAGAACTACATATCTTCTGCAGGTTGCTACTCAACTTTTTAAGCAGGCACACAAGTTTGACTCGGCTCAAATTCTTTGCAATGAAGTCAAAAAATAATATCTCATGATTTTTTTTGATTTTTCGATATATTAAATTAAATAATTCTATAAATCTTCGAAAATTTTATATTTTTATGATTTACGTGAAATGGCCCCTCGTTTCGATAATTTTACAAAATCTTCAGAATAACTTTTTATGTGCTCTTACAAAAATACCAGGATATATTTCTTGGCTTTAAAACCATTAATTTGAATCGTGTTATGTTCGTGTGCCTCTTCAAGAATAGTGTTTCTAATTCAGCACTTTAGAGTTCCCTAAAAAGTTAAAGGTTTCGTAGAATTACTCATATACGTATCTATACTTTTTGCGTATGCTTAATAAATAAGTTATCTTCTAATATTTAATCAAGATGGAATGTAAAAATATATTGATCATTGTGGTAGAAGTTTTTTAGTTTACAGGAACTTATTAAAGTTTGTGAATATTTATATACTAAATTTTATGAAAGTAGATCAGAGTAGAGTATGAATTTTTAAATAAGCAATTTTCAATAGTACTACTTATATTTGTAAGTCATAATACGTTTAGTTACTCTTTGATATAGATTAATATATTCAAACCTTTTTTAATAATCAAAAAACTTTCCCACACAGCATGTAAGATATCATTGGAATATTTCAAAATATTTTCAATGGAATATTTCATCGAAATATGTATGGAATCTTTATGGAGGAAAACAGAAATATTTCTGGAATATTGCAGAGGAAACTTTCCAGTAGAAGGCTCCTGAAAGCTACCGTTAACCTTCCAAGAAAGAATCCATTGGAAGATTGATGAATCATTGCGCCGAAAGATTTCATGGAAGCTTTATAGAAGACTTTGTTTTCTTTTCGGGAAAATGTTGGAAATTTTCACTGGAATATTCCGATTTAAGTCTCCTAAAAGATTCCGTAAACCCTCCAAGGAAAATTTCGTTGGAAGATTGATGAATCATTGCACCGAAAGATTTCATGAAAACTTAAATGGAAGACTCCGTTTACCTTTCAGCGAAATATTGAAAATTGTCATTGAAACATTCCAGTGGAAGGCTCCTGAAAGCTTCCGTAAACCTACCAAGGAAGATTCCGTTAGAAGATTGATAAATCATTGCACCGAAAGATTTCATGGAAGCTTGAATGGAAGACTCCGTTTACCTTTCAGCGGAATATTGGAAATCGTCATTGGAACATTTCAGTGAAAGGCTCCTAAAAGCTTCCGTAAACCTTCCAAGAAAGAATCTGTTGGAAGATTGATGAATTATTACACCGAAAGATTTCATGAAAATTTGAATCACAGACTTCGTTTACCTTCCAGCACAATATTGAAAATTGTCGATGAAACTTTCCAGTGGACGGCTCCTAAAAGCTTCCGTAAACCTTCCAAGAAAGAATCCATTGAAAGATGGATGAATCATTGCACCGAAAGATTTCATGGAAGCTTTATAGAAGACTTTGTTTTCCTTTCGGGAAAATGTTGGAAATTTTCACTGGAATATTCCGATTTAAGTCTCCTAAAAGATTCTGTAAACCTTCCAAGGAAAATTCCGTTGGAAGATTGATGAATCATTGCACCGAAAAATTTCATGAAAACTTGAATGGAAGACTCCGTTTACCTTTCAGCGAAATATTGAAAATTGTCATTGAAACATTCCAGTGGAAGGCTCCTGAAAGCTTCCGTAAACCTACCAAGGAAGATTCCGTTAGAAGATTGATAAATCATTGCACCGAAAGATTTCATGGAAGCTTGAATGGAAGACTCCGTTTACCTTTCAGCGGAATATTGGAAATCGTCATTGGAACATTTCAGTGAAAGGCTCCTAAAAGCTTCCGTAAACCTTCCAAGAAAGAATCTGTTGGAAGATTGATGAATTATTACACCGAAAGATTTCATGAAAATTTGAATCACAGACTTCGTTTACCTTCCAGCACAATATTGAAAATTGTCGATGAAACTTTCCAGTGGACGGCTCCTAAAAGCTTCCGTAAACCTTCCAAGAAAGAATCCATTGAAAGATGGATGAATCATTGCACCGAAAGATTTCATGGAAGCTTTATAGAAGACTTTGTTTTCCTTTCGGGAAAATGTTGGAAATTTTCACTGGAATATTCCGATTTAAGTCTCCTAAAAGATTCTGTAAACCTTCCAAGGAAAATTCCGTTGGAAGATTGATGAATCATTGCACCGAAAAATTTCATGAAAACTTGAATGGAAGACTCCGTTTACCTTTCAGCGAAATATTGAAAATTGTCATTGAAACATTCCAGTGGAAGGCTCCTGAAAGCTTTCGTAAACCTTCCAAGAAAGATTCCGTTGGAAAATTGATGTATCATTGCACCGAAAGATTTTATGGAAACTTGGATGGAAGACTCCGTTTACCTTTTAGCGGAATATTTAAAATTGTCATTGAAACATTTTAGTGAAAGGCTCCTGAAAGCTTCGGTAAACCTTCCAAGGAAGATTCCGTTGGAAAATTGATGAATCATTGCACCGAAGATTTTATGGAAGCTTGAATGAAAGACTTCGTTTACCTTTCAGCGAAATATTGAAGATTTTTACTGAAATATTCCGGTTCGAGTATCCTGGAAGCTTTCGTAAACCTTGCAAGGAAGATTCTGTTAGAATATTGATGAATTATTGCAGGGAAAGACCCATAGAAGCTCTAAGAAAGACTGCATTTACCTTGCAGCTAAATATTGGAAATTTTTGACTGAAACATTGGGGCCGGAGGCTTCAGGAAGCTTTCGTAAACATTCCATTGAAGATTCCATCAGAAGACTAATGAATCAGGAATTATTATTTTAAATAGATGTAGACACTACACTAGGACTCATAAATATGGCTTATGCTCGTTTGTAAGTTAATAAAAAACAATGTTAATGACGCTATAGCTACCAAAAAGACATTTTTATAAAAATGAAATAATTGTTATAAAAATTAGGTAATTTTTTTAACGGAAATGACTTTGCAATAACAAAAAACAAGTCCTTTTTCATTCAAATTTTTTATTATATCTATTGACGATATTTTCCCAATACATTACTTAAAACACCAAAAGGCGTTTTAAATAACGTCATTTAGTATGTTAAGGATTAGGACAAAAAATGACGTCATTTTTCAATAACAATGACGTCCTTTTTCATTTAACTTAAGTTATATGAAAAAGGACGTCATAGCATGAAATAGTTCTGAAATATTTCTGAAATATTTCATTGAAAGATTCGGAATAAAACAGAAATATTGATATGAAATGTTTCTGAAATATTGATATGTCCGCCTAAAAGATTGATTTGAAATATTTCATGTAATGTTTCTGTAACATTCTTTCATGATTTCGTGAAATATTAATTTGTAATATTGTTGAAAGATTGCAGAAATATTTATTTAAAGGATTAATAAAAGATTATGAATCTTTCAAGAAACGTTTCTGAGATATTTCTAAAATCTTTCATGAAATATTGATTTGTAATATTGGTGAAAGATTCTATCAGATATTATTTTTGATTTTGTAAGAGTTGTATCTCAAACCATATTAGAAACCTATACATTAATTTGTTATTCGGCAT
Organism: Anastatus disparis; assembly: GCA_017163975.1. NCBI lineage: Eukaryota > Metazoa > Arthropoda > Insecta > Hymenoptera > Eupelmidae > Anastatus > Anastatus disparis. The sequence goes on from JAFFSR010000217.1 coordinate 386,586, forward strand.
TTAAGCGCTTATTTATTTGTATCAAGAATTTTTGGTCTTATATATTAAACGAGAGAACGTCCCACCACTTGCGAGAGTTTGTCAACCGTATTTACGATCACATGAAAATATAATCAAGTAGCCACCTGCTGGCAAGATGGAAAAATCGCTACGCACGCAAGATAATTACATATATTTAGACAATATTTTTCCAATATTTCAGTGTTATATTAATAAATTTTTTGGAATACTTTATGAAATACTTCTGGAATATTACAGAAATATTTCATGAAATATTTCTTGAAAAATTTGTGCATTATTGATTTAAAATATTCTAAGAAATGGTGCAGTAATATTTCTTCAATATTTCAGTGTTATGTTCAAACATTTTTTCAAATACTTCATGAAATATTTTTCAAATATAACAGGAATATTTCATGACATGTTTCTTGAAAGATTTGAGAAATATTAATTAGAAACATTTCAAGAAATCATGTACTAACTTTCTTGAATATTTCAAAGTCGGATTCAAAAGTTTTTTTAAATAGAACATGAAATGTTCCAGCAATATTACAGAAATATTTCAATGAGTTATTTATTATTCATAAACTGAAATATTTTAACGAAATATTAGTTCATCGCTTATTTAATATTTCACTGAAATATTTCATGAATAATTGAAGAAAGCTTTCAGAAAGCATCCAATGAAGTATTTTATTAAAAGTTTACAGAAGCTTCCATTAAGCTTTCACTGAAATATTTCATGAATAATTTACGGATGCTTCTAGTACGTTTCCACTGAAATATTTCATGAAAAATTTACGGAAGCTTCCGGTAACCTTACAGGGAAGTATTTCATGAAAAACTTACGAAGGCTTCCAGTAAGCTTCAACTGAAATATTTTATTAATAATTTACGGAGGATTCCAGTAAACTTTCACTGAAATATTTCATTAAGAATTTACGGAGGCTTCCAGTAAGCTTTCACTAAAATATTCCATGAAAAGTTTACGGAAGCTTCCGGTAAACTTTCGCTGAAATATTTCATGAATGACTTGCGGAAGACTCCTGATCGAGGACATATACATCTTCCGGGAACTTCTCACCGGAATCTTCCCGGAAGCTTCCAATGTTTTTTCTGCAGTGAATTAAATCTTCCACGTTTTCTTCTAGGAAGCTTCCGGTAATATTCCACTGAAATATTCAACGAAAAACTTACCGAAGCTTCCTGGAAGCTTCCACTAAAATATTTTAGGATTGATGTACGGAAGCTTCGAGTAAGCTTCCACTGAAATATTCAATGAAAGATTTACGGAGGCTTCCAGTAAGTTTTCACTGAAATATTCCATGAAGGACTTACGAAGGCTCCCAGTGAGCTTCCACTAAAATATTCCATGAAGGTCTTACGGAAGACTCCTGATCGAGGACATATCCATCTTCCGGGAAGTTTCCACTGGAAACTTCCTGAAAGCTTCCAACCTTTCTTCCACATCTTCAGGAAAGTTTCCAGAAAGCTTCCAGGAAGCTTACATGCTGTGTGGGTTACATTTTATATTTTAATTCAGTTTAGCTTATTTTGTAAAGTCTTAATTTTTAATCTTGCTTCTTATGAAATGGAAAGAGAAGTATTGCATTTTACTTTACCTCAAGTATACATTATATTACAGTTGTATAGTAGTTGTTCTTTTAAAATAATTATTCAAATTGCTAGAGAGAAAATCGAATAAATATTTTAATAAGTATACCGGCACAAGATTTTCAAGTTTTTGACTTGTGAATTCCTGACGTATTTCAAAATTTTTTAATTTCTATTTTTCAATGGAATTTAGCATTTTATTAAACTCTTTTATTATTTTGTTTTTGCATTTTAACCAGTTGAAAATGTAAACACGTGTCTTTAAATAAAATTCTCATCTTAATTTATTCACATTTTCTTTTAAAATACACTTTATTTATCAATTTAACTTTGTCATTTTCATTATTATTAATAATCTTTTTCTTATTACACTTTCTTTTGAACTATTTGTATTTACACTTTTTTTAAATTCGTTTAGCTTTAAAAAGTTGCCTTTATCTAACATTTTTATGAATTATAACATGGGTTCAAGGCATTTTCACCTTAAAATTGTACGCTTGGTATGCCCCTTTTAAAACAGTTTTAGTTAATTACTTTGACGTTTTAACTTTCTTGTTTTTTTTTTTTTTTTACTATTTCACTTTTTTTCAACTTGTTACATTTTTTATAATTTTTAGATAGCATTTTTACTCACTACTTGGCCGTCGGTCCGCTACCGTCGCTAAGCGCGTACGCGTGCGCGCATACGAATTTATCCTTTTTCTTTTAAGATTTTTCAAGTAAGATTATACGTGAAAATTTCTCTAAGGTTCCTTTATAATAATTTATGCCTTTTTCTCAAATATATTTTAAAAATGAATCTTTATTTTATCATTAAGGGAATGTAAAATACCGACATTTCAGATTTCCAAATATTGATTCTTAATCCAAAATTTTTTAAAATATCTGTATATTACAGTTTTCCATTTTTACTAATAAAAAGCATAATATAGAGATTTTTTAGAAAATTTTTGAATAAAAATTAAAAATTTGGAAAACTGCAATGTCGGTAATTATGTATAAATCATATACCCTATTACATCCCCTTAAATTAAACCAAATTATTTAATTCAATGATTTTATTATAAATATTGTCACAATGAGATACATTTTGAAATGGTTATTCGACAGATTTTTAGTTTCTTACAATCCAAATTTTTCTCTGGTTCAGACTAAACGTAAGCATTTGTTTGCGTCACATGGCATACTAGTACTTTATAATACAGGGTTTATTACGCTGATCAAGATAAATTGAAAAATTTAATAAGTTTCTATTTTCAAAGATCAAACTATATATTTTTTTAATAACGCAATGTTCCATTGCATAAAAATTTAACATGAAATTTATTATATCAATTTAAAGGTCGAATTGTTTTTACGTAGAAACTGAAATTACATTTGTTGGAATTTATACATGTAAATAAAATTTATTATTTTTATTAGTGAAATAATGACTCGGAAAATTTGATTTTATAATCAATTTTGGGAGAAAATATTCAATTCGATAAAAATGTCAGATTTGCAGTCAACAATCACCAATATGTGTGGCAAATACTCGTAGGACGTTAACATTCATAATTCATATAATTTAATATTTTTCAATTAAAATTAGAAACTGTGATTATCAGTAAATAGAGTTTATTTGAAATATTAAGATATTTAGTATATAATTTGAATATTAAATAAATAATATTCATGATCTAACAAGGAGAGTGCATTGCATTTGGGTCTTGGATTTTCTTCTAGTTTTAGAATCTTTTTTCTCACATAAAATCATGAAAAAAGCCGCGTCCATTCGGTCCAACGCTCGATTTTTCCCGAGTAATGAGCAGTTTTGTCTGTTTTGTTGAAAAAATTTCATCTGCTTTATAATTCTACAGTTTTCGAACTACTTATTCTAGAAGGTTTTTACTGATTGCTTATTAAAATTGAGATTAAAACCTTTCGATTAAAAAAAAACGTGTCCAAAAAGCTCAAGTTGTTAAAAACTTATGAAGAGATGAAAATTGAAATGAATTTCTGACTAAAATGTTGCATTTACTTTCTATGCATTTTTTGAGCTAAATATTTGCTCTTTTTTTATTCGCCTACAACTTTTTAACAACTTGAGCTTTTTGGACACGTTTTTTTTAATCGAAAGGTTTTAATCTCAATTTTAATATGCAATCAGTAAAAACCTTCTAGAATAAGTAATTCGAAAACTGTAAAATTATAAAGCAGATGAAATTTTTTAGCAAAATAAACAAAACTGCTCATAACTCGGGAAAAATCGAGCGTTGGACCGAATGGATGCGGCTTTTTTCATGATTTTATGTAAGAGAAAAGATCCCAAAGCTAGAAGAAAATCCAAGACCCAAATGCAATGCACTCTCCTTGTAAGTCTGTTTGATAAGAAAAAAAAATCTTGTTCTCTAACAAATTTTGAAGAAAATTTATTATATTTTCTCAATATACAATCTTTATGTTTTATAAAAATTAAACAGTTCTAACGTTAACTAAAGCATTATAATTAATGTAAGAATAATTTTCAGAACATTCATTGTATTTTTCATCACAGGATTGTGGCGAGGATGGCATCCCGCAAAGTGTGATACTTAAAGCACTACTGATTATTGGAGAGCATCTTGTGACTCTGTTCAATTCCTCTTTTGCGAGAGTATATTATGACACACAAAATACTTGACTCTTTGCAGACTGGCTTTAGAAAGTATCATTCTACGCAGACTTCCATACTCAAACTTACAGACGACATAAGATCAGGTCTTGACAAAAAACTTGCCACGATACTACTTTTATCTGACTAAAGTAAGGCATTCGACACGATCCTCCTCTTTAAATTGTTTGCGAGGCTTAGATCGATGGGGTTCTCCATGGCTGCACTTGAGTGGATTACCTCCTATTTATCAGGCAGGAAACGAATGGTTTTCACACATTTAAAAGAGGATTCGGATTGGCTAACAACCAATCTAGGAGTTTTACAGGGTTCAATGCTGGGACCTCTGTTGTTTGGCCTTTACATTAATAACATACGTGACACGCTCGACCCCTGTTTTGTCGAGCACATATTATATGCTGATGACCACTAAATCTATACTCAGGTCCCTTATGAAAATCTGTATGAAGGTATTCGTATTATGCAGAAGGCGGCCAGGGCGGTATAATGGTGGGCTGTCGATGCTTCTCTCACATTAAATACAAGCAAAACTAAGGCGATCGTTTTTGGCAGTAGTCGATTCATTAATGATTTTTATGCTGCTGAGCCAGAAACGATTGAGCTTGAGGGAGGTGTCGATATATCTTTCTCTGATACCGTTACGAGCCTTGGTGTTGTGCTTGACGCTAAGTTGTCATGGAAGCCGCACATTCATATGGTGACTAAAAAATTTAATAGGATAATGTATAGTTTGCGGTGCTTTTGTCGGTACACCACTGAGGCCCTGCTTAAACAACTCGCAACCACCTTGCTGTTTCCGCACCTCGACTACAGCTCAGTAGTTTTGCACGATGCTTCGCAGGGGTTGAGAAGCCGATTACAAAGACTATGTGAGATATGTATTTGGCGTAGGGATGGGCGATCATATCTCTCCTCATAGAGCTGCGCTTAGTTGTCTGCGTACTGATTCAAGGAGACAGTATGGCTGTACTTATGTACAAGATCGTGCGCATGAATACTTCCAAGTATCTAGTGAGTCTCTTTATTAGATATGTACCTAGGGTAGCCACTAGGAGAGAGATTAAGGATTTCGCAGTGCCCTTCATGCATACTGAGACTGGAAGAAATTCCTTTCAAGTTAAAGGTTCGCATTTTTGGAACTCCCTGCCTGCTGACGAAAAATCTTCCATTGTCCTCCATCTTCCTCGTCAGGTTTAAGTCGGCTTTGAGGAAGTACTTACTCGACCTCGAATGAACTCAATTTTAAGTATTTTAATTTTTTATGTTAATATATTTTGTTTTGTCTTATATATAGATTTAAAGTGTGAATGTATTTATTTGCGTAAATGATTGATGAATGAATGCAGAAAGAATGAGTGGTTCTGTTTTTATTAGAAGTCATAACATCTTCGATATAAGTTTTTATTCTTTAAATGTTATTATTATTTTATTTTTCTAAATTATTTATTATTACTTTGTTGTTCTATTGTCCAATTTCATTTTTATAATATTGTCCAATTTTATTTTTATTTGTTGTCATGACAGTAATTCATCTTTTATATTACGTTATTTGATTTTAATATATATACATATATTAAAATTGTACTAACTTGTACCGGCTATAACTTTTGCAATTCATCATATTTTAAAAAACAAAAAAATACGGGTCTTTTATTTTTTCGTATTCTAACTGATAAACATAATACACATTTTATGCAAAATGCTAATTGTTGAATTTAACCTGCACCTACGAAAGATTCGTGAAAAACTTCTGTTTTCTGTCAAACTAAAAAATGAACTCGGGAATATTTTATAGTTGTTTTTACTAGATGAAAATATAAATCTAACATTTCATTCGCTCAAAATTTTTATGTGTTTGTTTTGAGTGTAAAAAAAATTAAAAGACTAAAAATATTCGGCGTGATTCCTGTTATAAATTTCTATTACACTAATCTTTAATTGAATATATATCTGAATTTATTATATTTTTGAAATTTTATATACTATATAGTATACATATATCCCTATATTATATAGTTATATAAAAAACAAAAAGTCTCCTCTCCTACCCCTCATTATTCCTCCCTCTATTTTGTATGCTTAAAACATCACAATTTACCCCTCAAAATAACGTAAAAATCTGTCTGTAAATGATCTTTTTTGAAAAAAAAGACACCCCTCACTACCCTATTAAAAAAAAACACGTATTTTTTGCACGTGTAAAATACACGTATTTTTTACACGTGTTTTTTACATGTAAAATTTGCGTGTTTTTTCACGCATATTTTTCACGTGTTTTTTTCACGTGTATTTTTCAGGTGTATTTTTCACATATTTTTTTATAGCTTTTCGAAGAGCTTCTACTGTCCGGCCTCTTATATCTGCGTCTTCCAAATTTGTGTAAAGGATGACAAAACTTAGAAAAACGCCACCTAGTGAATTAAATCGCTATTAATGATCGATTACGTCGGTTTGACTGACCGGACAGTAGAAGCTCTTCGAAAAGCTATTAAAAAAAAAGTGAAAAATATACCTGAAAAATACACGTGAAAAAAACACGTGAAAAATATGCGTGAAAAAACACGCAAATTTTACATGTAAAAAACACGTGTAAAAAATACGTGTATTTTACACGTGTATTTTTCACGTGCAAAAAACACGTGTTTTTTTTTAATAGGGTACCCAAGTCACCCCTCTCTACCCAAGTCACTCCTTTTGCTACCCCTCGTACATCATTCATAACCTCTCAGATAATTTAGCTAAATATACCTTATTTTACCAATCGATTCATTACTCATTCTCTATACCACTACTACCACCCCTCCCACTACTAGATATTATAACGAATTATTTAGTTTTGCAACTTTCAATGCAAATGTCATTCAAAGCCAAGGAAAAGCTATATATAATTTAAAAATTCAAGGACAAATTTGTCATACAGGACCTAATACATTAATTTCTACTGACGACATTAAACTTACATGTGGACAGTTATATATTTACTAATTATTTTAGGTGGAGATTTTTGTCAAATTTTACCTGTGTTAAGTACTGGCTTTCACCAGGACTAAATTGAACTGGATATATTTTATTTATTGATTCGATTTATGAGTAATTTGAATTAATATGTATTATTTGAATTAATTATCAAGATTAATTATAATAATATTTAAAAATATGAAAGTATATCAGATCTAGTGGTGGTTTAACTCCACCAATATTTTAATTGAGTGAGATCGTTCTCACTATCAAATTGAAGTATTGAAGTTAGTTTACAAAGATTTCTAAATGAGAATAAAAGTATATTCAATATTCTTACCTTTGTAGAATTAAGTAGATAAGGGCTGGCTATATTTAGAATTTATGGATAGGTACGATTGGAATAAGACTCGAGTCAATTGTATAAGTAACTTTTAAGGAATTCATTAGACACTTGTAAAATAATTAATATTGAATATGACAATAACTTTGTTTGACTTTGAATTTGAATTTGAATTGGAGTTGAAGTTAAAGTTGAGGTTGAAGTGCGAGAATTACAGGATGTATGACTTGGTACCAACAATAATCCTGGGGTAGTGCCCAAATGATATTTGTTTCATTCGGCTTTTATACTCATATATTTCGTAATGATTTTAGGATTCGTTTGACAATTTCAAAATACACGTTGTCGATTTTAACTACTTAATTTTATAATTCTGCTAACTAAAGAGTTTTATTGACAAATATCAAACTTTGAGTTTCTTTACTGTTTCGCTTTTTCTGTTTAGCTTGACAAATTCTTTTATTGTTCAATGACTGTTTTAATTAGTTTATGACGTAAAAAGATACTTTAAAATTATAAATAAAAAAAATAAAAGATACGTCGTGACGTAACACCTGTATTAAAACACGGACAGAAAAATACAATCATAGAACAAACTATAAAATATTTAACCCTATGGCCCATGTTTCATATTATTAAATTAAAAACAAATGTAAGACCTAATGATGAAAATTTTTTATCATTTTTATTAGAAAGGAGACGGAAAAGTTGATACATTTATTATACCAGAAAAATGGAAAACTAATAATGTTTCTAATAAAATTTATGAAAACATTAACAATAATTATTGTTTTTCAAAAAATGTTATTTTAAGTACACATAATGAAGATGTAAATATTTTAAGTAATAAAATGAAATAATGACATATTATAGTATTGATTATGCAACATATAAGGGTGTTGATCAAATAGATGATAATATTTATTTAAATTATCCAATAGAAATGTTAAATAATATAAGAGAAGGATTACCTCCACATCAACTTAGTTTAAAAATAAAAGCCGTAATAATGCTGATTCAAAATTTAAGTATAAAAGATGGATTATGCAATGGAACACGATTAAAGATAACAAGATTATTTAAATACCATATAGAAGCTAATAGACAAGGCGAAATGGGTGGAATATGGATGAAAAGGTTGCCGGGCGCCAACCTGGTCCAAATTTGTTTAAATAAATTTTTTTTTTGCAAAATCGAAAAAATCGTTTTTTAGGGTCGGAACAAATTTTCTAAGGTTTTTTGGGTTGTTTTGAACAAAAATGGTCATCTATGAGTTTTCTCTAAAGTTAATAGTTTTTGAGATATACGCGTTTGAAAATTGAAAAATCGCGAAAATGGCCGTTTTCAACTTGGAAATACTATATTAAAAAATGAAATTTTTGAGGTTCCCAAAGTTTTTAAATATTCTTTGAACATCCATTAACAAAAATCTAATGAGTTTTCAGCGATTATTTTAGTGCAACCTTCTGTTTTTTAATTGTTAAATAGATAAATTCAAGCGAGCGCGCGCGTTCTTTGCTGCGCCTTGATGCGGTGACGCGCTATACACCATTCTGTTTTTCATCCGCGCGCTTGCTTTTTTATTGCATTTTAACAATTAATTCTTTAATATTTTTTAATATTATTTATTGTTTGGAAAAGTATTATATTTTTATGTAGGCAAAATACAAATACTATTTCTTTGATAGTAATACGTATTTCAGATAATAATATTACAATATTTAATTTTAATGTAATTGCAAAAAACTATCAGTACTTATATTATTTATTCAAATAAGAACTGAATTATAAATTCATTAAAAATAAATGCTTTATATTTATCTATTTATTTAATTTTTCTATTTACTTTATCTAATACATATTGTAAATATAATACTTTTCCAAACAATAAATAATATTAAAAAATATTAAAGAATTAATTGTTAAAATGCAATAAAAAAGCAAGCGCGTGGATGAAAAACAGAATGGTGTATAGCGCATCACCGTTCCAAGGCGCAGCAAAGAACGCGCGCGCCCGCTTGAATTTATCTATTTAACAATTAAAAAACAGAAGGTTGCACTAAAATAATCGCTAAAAACTCAGATTTTTGTTAATGGATGTTCAAAGAATATTTAAAAACTTTGGCAACCTCAAAAATTACATTTTTTAATATAGTATTTCCAAGTTGAAAACGGCCATTTTCGCGATTTTTCAATTTTCAAACGCGTATATCTCAAAACCTATTAACTTTAGAGAAAACTCATAGATGACCATTTTTGTTCAAAACAACCCAAAAAACCTTAGAAAATTTGTTCCGACCCTAAAAAACGATTTTTTCGATTTTGCAAAAAAAAAATTTATTTAAACAAATTTGGACCAGGTTGGCGCCCGGCAACCTTTTGATCCATATTCGAGGACATCTCACCGAGATGATTGCGCAAAAATTTTGAGTCCGAATAATTTTTCCAATGGAGCCGCCCATTTCGCCTTGTCTATAAAGTAATTACAAGCTAAAAAAAAGGAAATAAAGTTTTTATACCGCGTATTTCATTAAGCACAAATGAATCAACCGTTTATTTTATATAGAAAACAATTCTCTATTGTATTAGCTTTTGTTATAACTATAAATAAATCACAAGGTCAAAGTTTTGAAAACTTAGGAATATTTATAAGAAAACCATTATTTTCACATGGACAATTATATGTTGCTTTTTCAACAAGTAAAAATCCTTCTAAAATATATATTTAAAATGAATTAAAAACTAAATAAAAATGAATTAACCAATATAGTATGGAAAGAAGTAATAGAGAAATAACAAAAAAATAATAGCTTTAATTTTTTTAATATTAAAAATATATTTATATATATTATATACTAATAAAACATTTGTTTTTTCAGATATAAAATAATAAAACAGAAAATAACAACAAACTTTAAATTTTCTATAAAAAAAATTTAATATAAAATAATAAAAAAGAAAATAACAAACTTAAAAAAATTAATAACAAAATTATTTAAAGTACAATTTAATTAATACTAATAATAATTAAATCATTATAAAATGGAATGCGATCCAGTTTAAAACGAATACATAGTTGTAGAAAACTTACAACCTCAAGAAGAATTAGATGATTTAAATAATCAAATAAAAGAATTTGAAAGATTTCAAGAGTAGTACGAAGAATATATAGAAAATTTGAATGAAAATACAGATTGATCTAGATTAAATAACGCAATTAATAACTATATCGGTATTGAAAATGAAAAACTTTATTTTGAAGATTGGAACAACGTAACATATTATTATAAATATATGATAAATAAAATTATTCAATATAAGTTAGAAATACGTGATCCAATAATGGAACATTATATCACAACTCAATACAATATATTATAGATATTTATTACGTATTGTTAATATAATTTTCTTTATATTATAAAATATAAAATATATTTAAGTAATAAATCAATAAAAATAACAAATATATCTTTTATAATAACAGAAAATCAATCAAATAAACCCATAAGAGAAACAATAAATAAAAAATTATTTTATAAAACAAAAAAAAATTAATAAAATTCATATCATTATGTTTCATATTATATTAATTTTTTTAGTTAATAATTAATATTAAAAATTATATATTATTAAATAATTAATCGATAATTTTAAGAAAAACAAACATGAAAATACATTCTATTAATTTTGTAAAAATTATTTTAATATATCTTTTTTGATACTGGTAAGAAAGTCAAGGATTTTAAAAAGCAATATAGATACACGGAGCGAACAAATCGGGAATACTTCCTTGCGCCCTCTACTGCAATAGTTCCGTACACATGTTTTTGGAAATAGACCTTGTGTATAAGCAACGATTCCATAACCCATCGGGAAAAAGTCCGAACGCTTATAGGAAAAAGTCCGTACGCTTATAGAGCGTTCGGACTTTTTCCCGATGCCTTATGGAATCGTTGCTTGTACGCAAGGCCTATTTCCAAAAACGTGCGTACGGATGTGTAGCAGTAGAGGGCGCAAGGAAGTATTCCCGATTTGTTCGCTCCGTGTATATATTTTATACATCCAAAAGACTTAAGAGGAGGTCACGTATCTCTGTCCTTTTCTAATCAAAGAAATGATTTTTTTACAAAAACTACTAACTTTAGCAAAAAATGAAGAGAAAGCCGCATCTTGTATCAAAAAAAGCAATATTTTCTTTGATGAGAAAGAATTAATTTTATTGCTTCGTTCTCAAGAAAACCTTGAAAAACGAAATTGTCCACCCTAACCTCTATGATTTAAGTTTTTCAAGGTTTTCTTGAAAACGAAGCAATAAAATTAATTCTTTCTTATCAAAGAAAATATTGCTTTTTTTGATATGAGATGCGGCTTTCTCTTTATTTTTTGCTAAAGCTATTAGTTTCTGTGAAAATCTTGATTCTTTAATTAGAAAAGGACAGAGATACGTGACCTCCTCTTAAAAATAAAATTAAGATATATTAAAAATAAAATTTAAATAATTTATAAATAAGGAAAAATTATATTATTTAATTTTATCGTTTCATTTATGAAATATATTAATTAATAATATTATGATTATCATAATGATATTGATATTTATTGTAAAATATATTTTATTTTATAATTTTTTCAAACTTCTTGAAATTTTTTGAATATTATAACCGTTATTTTTTGTTTTTAATCATTGTTCAAATTGATAAATACTATTTAATCTTTATTATTACTTTTAAAAGAGTATATTTTAGGCGAGTTCAGGTATTGAATAGTATAGTATTCTTTAAAACATTTTTTCTAAATATTTTGTTTTACCCAATACATAATATTTTTTTTATTTCAGTTTTCGAAAGTATTGAAATATCATCATCAAGTTTATACTTTTTATTTGATTAATCTTTAGTTTTTGCTTAAGAAAGTCTTAAAATCAATCAAGCTATCGTCGAGTACTTCCGTATTTTATTCATTCTTTTTAATATGAAGTTTATAATATGAATAATATGAATTTCATAAAATATTTACAGTTTTGGCTAAAGAAAGTTTCGAAATCAATCAAGCAATCGTCGAGTACTTCTGTATTCAATTCATTTTTTTTTAATTATATAGAATTCATCAAATGCTCAATTTAGATTCTTTTTGACGGATGAATGTTTGGAAAAATTTTTCCAAATAATTTCTGAAAAAAGTGATTACTGAGATGAAGATAGCCATGATAATACATATCAAAATCAAAAAATAAAGATATACCAGTACAAAATTTTATTTCATTTATGAGTGAATATTACTACATGAACATTAAGGAACTATAGTTAATCTTATATCTATTTTTTACTTTATTCTTTATGAAAGACATATTTAATTAAAAATTTCTAAAAACTTGGCAGAAGGGCCATTAGCTTCTAACAACTTATATTTGAGAATTTGCTGACATCAGCTTCAAAATTATTCATGCGTTTTTAAAATTATGCATTCTCTATTTCATTGCACTATCATTTTATTTTCAAAAGCTTTAAAACATATTAAATTTTACTAAATATCTACAAAATAACTTGCCAGGCCCGTAGATTGATAGTTTATGGTGTAGTTGATAATTTTGAAGTTTATATAGTGAAAATAAGTGAAAGAAAACTAAGAATATTGAATTCTCTGCATTACATAACATCACATATAAAAAAAATAATTTTTAAGCACAAAATAGATTTTTATTAATTGTAATAAGATGTATTTTTGTTCTTTATCTTTGAATGTATGTGTATTTAAATTCATATTTTAAACTGTTATTTAACACACGTGAATTAGCTAGCAATTAAATTATAAACCAGTACACATTAACATTGAGCATTTCACCAACAAAATATTAATCTACGGGCCTGGCAAGTTTTTTTGTAGATATTTAGTAAAATTTAATATGTTTAGAAGCTTTTCAAAATAAAATGATAGTGCAATGAAATAGAGAATGCATAATTTTAAAAACGCATGGATAATTTTGAAGCTGATGGCAGCAAATTCTTAAATATAAGTTGTTAGAAGCTAATGGCCCTTCTGCCAAGTTTTTAGAAATTTTTAATTAAATATGTCTTTCATAAAGAATAAAGTAAAAAATAGATATAAGATCAACTATAGTTCCTTAATGTTCATGTAGTAATATTCACTCATAAATGAAATAAAATGTTGTACTGGTATATCTTTATTTTTTTATTTCGATGTGTATTATCATCGCTATCTTCATCTCAGTAATCACTTTTTTCAGAAATTATTTGAAAAAATTTTTCCAAACATTCATCTATCAAAAAGAATATAAATTGAGCATTTGATGAATTCTATATAATTAAAAAAAATGAATTGAATACAGAAGTACTCAACGATTGCTTGATTGATTTCGAAACTTTCTTTAGCCAAAACTGTAAATATTTTATGAATTTCATATTATTCATATTATGAACTTTATATTAAAAAGAATGAATAAAATACGGAAATACTCGACGATAGCTTGATTGATTTTAAAACTTTCTTTAGCAAAAACTAAAGATTAATCAAATAAAAAGTATAAACTTGATGATGATATTTCAGTACTTTCGAAAACTGATATAAAAAAAATATTATTTATTGGGTAAAATAAAATACTTAGAAAAAATGTTCTGAAGAATACTATACTGTTCAATACCTGAACTCGCCTAAAATATACTTTTTCAAAAGTAATAATAAAGATTAAATAGTATTTATCAATTTGAACAATGATTAAAAATAAAAAATAACAGTTATAATATTCAAAAAATTTCAAGAAATTTGATAAAATTATAAAATAAAATAATAGTTAAATGATATTTTTATGAATTTTATATTATTCGAAAAAGTTGAAACATAAGAGCTTATTAATCAATGTCAATTTCATTCCTTTTTATTAAAAAGAATAAATTGAATACAGTAATATTCGACGATTGCTTGATTGATTTCTAAACTTTCTTCAGCCAAAATCGTATATTTATTTAATAGTTTGAAAAAGTACTAAAAAAATATATATTATTCTAAAAGCGTGACGGAATTTCAAAGTTCTTTAAAATAAAAAGACAGGATGAGGAATAAATATAACAAAGATTTTAAATTTAGTGTTTTGGAAAACACCCAAATAATATAAAGTATTTAGATTAAGATTAATATATTCATTTAAAAAAGATTTTAAAAATTATAAATAGCACATAATTTAGTATTATTTATATTAATATGATGAAAACAAAATACATTGTAGTTCGTAAGCAAATTTAATAAAAATAATAAAATTTAAATAATTCTTAGATATTTAATTTGTTAAATTAATATTCTTTAAAAGCACCTACAAAATTTTAGAGCTCTATCTCTTTTAGTTACAAAGAACTACACAGTTGGTGAAAAAAAGGATAATATTAAATTCTCAAAATTTACATTTTTCAGACCAAAAATGATCGAAGTGCCTTCCATGAATATGTTTCAATATATTATGGTTGAATACAGTAAAATGAAACTATTTTTATATTTAGACATTAATCAAAGTAATTAAAACGATTACTCAGTATAAAAATGTTAAGTTTACAAAATTGAACTTTAACTCATGCAATAAGAAAGATACAAAGAATTTTAAAATAATTTAGAAAATTGCTGATTATTTGGAAAAATTGCCAAATCTTTAAACTAAAAAATAAGTATTGTAAAAAATAAGATTTTGTATGTTCACCGTAAGAATAAATTCACACATTTGGTGGAGCTTTCAAAAGATGATAATACCCTGGTAGAAAATTCACCATCTCAAATGGTGAAAAAATTAACAATTGGCCAACTTTCTTAGTCAATTTTTAGCCAGTCACTGGTAAAAAGTTGTCGAAAAAATGGTGAATAATTTAATTTTAAAGTTGAAAAAATTGGAACTTAATTATTAAAATTTACATATATTTATTTATATATATATCTTATTTTAACTAATGTTCGATTTTCTTTTAATGTAACTGTATATATTATTAATTGTTTCATAAATAAGTTATTTGATTTATCTTGATGAGCAGATAGTATAGTGCTGCAAACATTTTGCGTGGAGTATAGCTGTTAGGTTATGTATCTATATAGCGACAGCAGATGTTAGCAGAAAAGCGTGATCATAACCTTCAAATAAAATATTATAATAAAATTAAATATATTCACCATTATTTTGTTAACTTTTCACCATGAAAGGTCGCTAGATAGCAGGGTATTTGGCCATGATTTTTAGCATTTTTTGGTCAAATTGATAAAAAATGGCCTATGCTTGGCCAAAAGATGCTGAAAATTTCTACCAGGGTAAAACAGCAATAAGAAAGATACAAAGAATTTTAAAATAATTTAAAAAATTGCTGATTATTTGGAAAAATGGACAAATCTTTAAACTAAAAAATAAGTATTGTATGCATGATTATATTTTTTTAACATATTCTTTATTTATATTTTTATTGATACTATTAAATTATTCATTCAAGCTATTTTTATACAACTTGTAAATACGTTGATAAATATTATTTTGCTATTTTTTTATGATATTATTTATATATTATATATTATAACTATTTTATGTTATTACTCATATTACTTTATGCATGTATAATTTTTTTGATTAAGTTATTTATTACAAATGTAACTTTTATATACATTCTAATTTTTTATGAAGAGCAGGCTGAATTTGCTGTCCTTGTCTCATTGAGATTTTTGTTATTCACTCAAGTATTAATTGATGTATCTTTAAATTGAAGGTTGATCACAATAGATATTATTATATGAATATTTATTCACGAATAACAAATTTTACCTCTTTGTTTTTGAAAAAAGTAAGAAACACTGAAGTTTATTTTTATAATATATTTGCGTTCCTAATTTTTTTTAAAAACAATGCGGTAGAGTTTTATTTTTTTGTGCATAGATATTCATAATTATATCTATTGCGCTCAACCTTCAATCTGCAGATACATCAATTAATACTTGAGTAAATAACAAAAAACTCAATTATATAAGGACAGCGAATCTGGCCTGCTCTTAAGCCTATTATTAAATCATAAAAATGCGAATGTGATAGTAAGTAAAAAATCGTGATTATAAAATTATAAAATATCACTGCTTTTGTATAATAAATTTATATTCAAATGATTTAATATATCAGTTATTTTATTTAAATTTTATTTGGAAATTCATATTCAATTATTCTAATTATCACCTTAGTCTTTTATGCATAAATATCGCTTTTAATCTGCAGTTAGTATTTGCACTAATACTCCATATGCATTACACTATTCAAATTTAAAAATTATTCATCACAACTCTCACAGATACTCAATGCCTATTTTTTTAACATTTATACTTTCTTAAAATGTTTTTTAGCCATTTAAAAAATTTGAACAATATCTGTTATCTGTGAATTTTCTCCTGTGTACCCTAGCCTTCGAAGAATTTAATGACTTTATCTTATATGTACCACGTACCAATATATCGAATTTCATTAAAATCTATTTATTAATTCTATTACCAATAGAACTCTCTGAAGCTTCAACAATGATTCACTTAAAATAGAAAAATGCAATAATAGTTCATTTACCAAACTTACGCATTAAAGATATTGGATACATCTCCTAAACCAATATACTCTTTACATAATTTTTTGCAAAGACTACTTTCTTCTGTATCACTCTTGCATTCATTGACTTTAAATAAAGATTTACTAAGAATTATTTTTTTTTACTCAATAAAACTCTACAAAATATAAACCTGATATGCGTAATAAATTAATATATGTAACATAGTTATATATCAGTCTACTTTTTTTTAAAATATAACTACTGCATCATTACATATGAGTCTAGAAACTTTTGAAAAAAAATTTTATAAAAATTTTACTCAAAAACGTTTGATTGTTTCTCATTGCCATGATGAAAACATGACGCTTTAATCGCATTACTCTATGAATTCCTGAAAAAAATGACTATAACAAAGAATAACATCAAACTAAAATTTCAAATGCTCAAATATTGCACAATTAATAAAATATTTTTATTCAATTCAAAATGTAATATTTAATCATTTGATATTTTAGTTCCATAAAATTTTTATGCAGTTATTTTGTGTGTTGAAATTCATAAAGTAATATCATCATAATGCCATTTCTTTATCATAGCAATGAGAAACAATCAAATATTGTTGGGTAGAAGTTATTCTCAAGGTTTTTTCCCAAAGTCTCTAAACATGTTTATATTTTTAAAAAAGTTTGTTACATATATGAATTGATTACACGTAAGAAGTTATATTTAATAAACAATTTAATAGTTCTAAAGTAGTTTAAGCAAAATAAAAAAAATTTCGTATGAATATTAAAACATTTATAAATTATATACATTTTAATTATTAATATTTCCTTTTTAAATCATTAAAATTAATATAAAACATATGAAAAACAATTACTATTGATTATCAATATTAAATTTTTATGCACGTTTAAAAAAAACCGAGTAAGCGTTAAATATAAAGATAAATAACATAAAAATTTAGGAATATAGATGATATAACATATTTGTTTTGTTTTATTGAAATTTTTAAAAAAATATAATTTATCCATTGATCTTTTAAGAAATATCTATAAATAAAAAAAGAAAGCTTATAAATGAAATATAAAAAATACTTATGAATAGAAAAATTCTATATAATTTATGAATAAAATATATTTTACATGAGTATATTAAAAATAGAACCGAGTGAGCAATAGCGAGCGAGGTATTTGTGGCTAGTCTTTTATTAATAATTTCATATTTTTCCCAAATTATTTTATCTCAAATGTTTTCACATAATAAGAAACTTGCAAAAAAATTTCGTAATTGTATAGATGACATTGCTTGAGACGCTTTATCAAATATATTGTAAATTTGTGTTTCATGTTCTATTAAACCCATGGCAATAGCTGTTTCTTTATATATATGAAGATATCTCTAGAACTTTTTAATTTTGAGAGGTCGACCTGATAATAATTGAAAAGTCTATAATACAAGTTTCTGGAGTGGCACACAATTCAATAAGGGCTTAAATTACTCGTTTCTTATAGTAGAATATGTAATAAAATTTTGGTATCGATTGAAAAATTGGTACTCACGGTGCATAATTTTATACGTCAAAAATGATACTTTTTTTATATTTTTCTACGTGTTTTTTGAGCTATAAAAAAAGTACCATACTTTCGATCATTCTCAAATTTTCTGAGCATAATGAATATGGTAAAAACAACAGTTTAAGCCTACTCTGATACATGTGCCCCTAATTAGATAGCTGTTTGACTATTTTTAATGTAAGTGTGATTTTTAGGTTAAATTTTTTGTTACCGTATAATATATATGCATGTATAAATATATTTATAATGAAATGATCAGGAAATTGAGAAAAAAAATATTATGTTACTTTAAATAATAGAATAAAACCTATGATTAGTATAATACATATGCAATATAAGAATTTATAAGAGGTTGGCAAACTGTGCGAGCAGGGGGATACCCCCTAATATATATATATAATGTTAAATGTTACTCATGTTTTTAGAACATATGGTTTACATAGAAGTACGCTTCTATAAAAACCTATATTTGTTGATGATGCTTATTTAGTGTCATATTAGATTGTAATATATCTCTATTGCTGTCTTGGCGGAAAAATAGTGATTTCGCTCTTTTGGAAAAAAAACTATTTTGGCATCGAAAATTAGATATCGAGAATCAAATATTGCTTTTTGAGTCTGAAAAAAAATTTTCGCTCACGAAACGAGAAAATGTCTCGATTGACCTCGTTCATTTACTATTTTCAAATAAATTTTGCACAAAATTAGCGTATTGTAACCACAAATGCATTCGATATTACCTCTATAACTCTATGAATTTTCTGGCTTTTCCCAACAGTCAGGAAAAATTTTTTCGTAGCTAAATACACGCTTCGTACTAAGGAAATTCAAAAGTGATTGCTTTTTTAGAGAGTGTCAGGATAATAATTTCAATAGTATTAGAAATAAAGTTATCGACCTAAACAGCTCCATTTGTTACTGAAAACAGTGAAATAATTTTTTTAAATATTAAATAAACGACTTATAATTGAAAAAATTATAAAAAAGCTGATTTCCTTAAGAAATAATTTATAATTTTTTCCAATGTAAATAATTTTACACATCATCTAGATATGATATTCCTGTTTTGAGATTGTATTTACTTGATTCATAGGAAAAAAACGTGTTGAACTTCTATTGAGAATAAGCGTATATCTTATGTACATCGCTAGTTTACTGCTGAAATTCGGGCGCTCTCTATATTTAATCTGTTCCCTTATAGTTTAGTTTACGTTACTAACTAGGAGAGTATCAAACCTTCGAATCACGGATTTTGCTTAAACTTCGGGATAAGTTTTCAGATGACAGAATATGGAAAAAGCTAAAGTTATAGTCACAAACACTCAATATTTCCCTAGTTACAGACAATTGAAAAAAATCACTAAAAAAGTTACTAGATTTTTAAACGCATATAGTTATTTAGCATTGATAGCTAGAAGCTTAAACCTTTTTCTAAATTAAAGCTGAGCTCAAATTCTTTCGAAACAGTAGTTACAGCATATGAAAATATTATTTTTTCTCAAAGTCAGAGCGTAATAAAGGTTGGACCTAATTCTAGCTTTCATTATTAATTAATGTTTTAAAAAAAAAAATTCAGGCTCAATCCTTATTACGCTCTAATTTTGGGAAAAAATAATATTTTCATATGCTGTAACTACTGTTTCGAAAGAATTTGAGCTCAGCTTTAATTTAAAAAAAGGTTTAAGCTTCTAACTATTAATGCTAAAGAACTATATGCGTTTAAAAATCTAGTAACTTTTTTAGTGATTTTCTTTAATTGCCTGTAACTAGGAAAATATTGAGTATTCATGACTACAACTTTAGCTTTTTCCATATTTTATCACCTGAAAACTTATCCCGAAGTTTGATAAGTAGCAACGTGTTTTGGTCTTAGCATTATAGAGAGTGAATATATTGGTTTTTATATGCGAGCATCATCGATTAGATTTATTTAAGGGTTTAAAATCTTAATTTTAATTATACTTTACAAAATAGATTTGATAACTTAAATTGTTGTGTACTGTATTTTCCTTAAAAAGCTGCATGTCTTCAACAGGTTATGAGCCCAGACCTGCTTAAACTGCTCTGAGTGAGGAAAGTAAGAATGTGAAAATATGATTTCATAAGTGCACTCTGAACAAAAGTGTTTCCAATAAACTTTTCTGCCGCCATTTTATCATTTGATCAATATAGGTGTAGTGAGCGTGATGTTGTTTGTTTTCGGTTTTCTTTTGTGTTTGTTGGAAATGCAAGGTGTAATATTTTTGAGGTACCTTCGCAACATCGTTATACTTCTGCATATCCGGAGCTGGACGACCATGATTTGGAAAGCCGAGCTTGGCTGGTAGAAAGCGAATAATATAGAGAGATTGAAAATGAAAGAAGGATGGTCAAAAAGCAAACTTCGCTTGGGGACGTCATGTTAAAAAACTGATGCGTTTGTATGTAATCTTTCGTGTTTGTATACGCTACCTCTTTCTCGTATATTTATCGGATAATAGTTAATGCAGTAGGTTTAGGTTTAGGTTGTGAGAGTTCTTACGACTGCCTTTTGACAGGAGCCGCCCGAGCTCGATGGTTTGTGGTCCATTGCTATACCCTATAAAAGTGAAAATGAGGTAGGAGTAAAAAACTTCTTCAATTTACCCTGTATTCCCTACTAAAACATTTCCTCCCTCTAGCAAAGCTCGTTAATTTCCTTGTTCCTATTTCTGCTGCTTTTTCCAGGTCCTCCAGATAGCTTTGATCCAAATTTTTGAGTCGTTTATTTTCTAGTACCACGCAGTGACATAGGAGATGTTTCAAGGTTTCTCCTTCCTCGTTACATATTTTCTACAGTAATCGTCTTTGGTCTTGCTCATATGTTTGAGCCTGGCTTTTGTAGAAGTAGTGACAGTGACGTATTATTACTTCTGTGATTTTGCTAACTGAGGTTCTTTTGTGGCCTAACAGCCCCTTGGTTTTCCTCTCATCTGTTTTCGGCCACGATTTCCTGGATATTTTGCTCCAGTAAGGGAAACATCAAGTCCGAACTTGATGTTTCCCTTACTGGACCTCATGTTAAAGACTCTTCGTCAACAGCAATGACGAAGTCTTCACCGTCGCTGTTTTTACTGGCTACTGAAGAAATAATTCTTTAGCTCCTTAAGAGAGAGCTCCTCAAGATCATAAGCTCCCTTATTTTGCCTGCTTATGATCTTGAGCACAGACTCGTCTCCCTTCAGCACTGGAGGAGGAACCCAGACCGGTACTACTTGCCTAAGCGGGAGATCATATCTAGGCATCATTTATAACTTCAACCTCTGTCAGAGTTCGCAGCAGCTGCTGATTAACTGCTTTAGTCTAAAGAGTTCGTGTTGCTGCAACCGATAACATTGACACCCCTTTGCCAGCTGGCTCCATCAAAGCTTACCTCTTTATCACTTCCGCCTTTGGCTCCTTGTATAATACCCAGTAGCACCCTCTTCTCTACCTCCAGCCACCTTTCTAAGCTCATCCTTCCGTTGGAATCAGAACAATCTATGACGGCTATCTGATACTTTTCGGGTGACTCGAAGCTTGTCGAAGGTTTTGCCCTCTTCACAGTCACCTCCTCTCCTTCGTCGGGTCGTAACATTTTGACCTTTTCCTCCCTAGTTGGGAGCACGTGGCCTTTGGTTGTCGCGACTTCGGTTTTCGACTAACTGCAGCTTCTTAACTCTTTTTTGTTACAGGAGGGGATATCAGCCTTTAGTTCCGATGTCTCTCTCTATTTTACCTCAGATAGTTTCAAAGTTCGCTATTGTTCTTCGAACTTCTCTATCTTTTGGTTTTTCCGAATAAAGTCACTTTTCCTTTCTTTCAGTGACGTCATCCGGATTTTTTTGGCTCATTCTGACAAGAAATTTGACGCATTTCAATAGCTTTTCCTCACCTTCTCAATGCTGCTAATTCTCCTCTATTAGCTTTACTATCCTTTTCGTCTTTTTCAGCCTCTTTTAGGAGTGCTCTTTCAGTCTCCGAGTCGACATTGTCGACCGTGCTGCCAATGGATGATAAATCATCTTTGGCAGTTCTGTCAAGCTACATACTCTTTAACCATTCGGGGATACTCCTCGGGTTACCTTTGCCTTCCGGGATGGTGGTGATCTCTACTACCTTTGTATCTGTACACGTGGTTATCGCAACCAAGTGATTCATTCTGGATCGGTGTTGTTAAGCAATGATTAGCCCCCCTTTCCTTAAAATCCAAAAGGGGCTCAGTCGCTTATACAATAGATGGACTTTCATTAGGGTTAATACCTGCGGTCAATTCTATTTCCTCATTTCTCCCCATACTTTTAAACCTCTACCTTACTAATTCCATTGTCCACGGTTGCTTATTTATTATGAGCAACTCACCAAAAAAACTGGGTTTGGCCATCGTGCCCACTACTCTTTCTGACCATTCCACCATCCGCAACCTATGGATGCATTCGGTAGCATCGAATAATGTTCCCGAGAATCAATGTATTAATAAAGTGAGAAGAAAGTAGATGTTCCAATCTTTCGTATTTGCATACATAAACTCTTTCTCGATTATTTGTTAAATAAAACTTAAAAAGAAATATAAACATATATATCTCAGGAGTTTGCTCTAAATGCCAGGTATACGTACATTCGTTTATATGCATGTGCATGTATATACATATACAAGTCTGATATGGGAGACCCGTATATTAAAGATTTAGCTTTTAGCAAAGACGACGCCATGTTCGTTAGTTAGCGTCTGTATATAAGGGAGCGATATAGAGATGGCTGCTCAACAAAGAGCTAGCTTACAGCAAAGATGATGCCATGTTTGTTAGTCAGCGTCGATCTTATCTGTCCATAAATAATAGCAAAGCAAAGGGCTAACAACTCTTGAAATCATTTAAGCACCCAAATTTTGAATCGGTTTCAATATGTTATGAAATCAGTGTATTCAAAACGAGATCTTAAAATCGTAATATATTGAAAATTTCTAGTAATTTTGCAAAAGTTAAGGTAGCTCGTACCAAAAATAAAAAATTTACGAATGAAACCAAAATGTAGGAGGTTGTTCTTTAAGTTAAAATGAATCTCTACGCAAAAAATCGGACCTGGTTTCCAGGGAAAATTTCAAGTATAAGTCTTTTGAAAATGCTGCGTTTACTAACATTTTAACATTGCTCATATGGTAAATATTCGATTTTCGTACAGTTGTAATCAGATATTTGCGTCTAAAGATTCACTACCGCTCTGAAAAACTAAATATAAATACTTTATTTAACAAGCTGTCCAATGGTATATTAAATGTTATGTGTATCCAGGGATTTTCCGAAAATATTACGAAAAGAATCTGAAAATTTATTGATTTTCATAGGAGAAATTTTCTTAAAACAAAAGAATGTTTTTGGAGGTTAGCTAGCGGGAAATTCAAAATATTGGAATGAATTTGATATTAAAATTTTAAAAATATTTACAGGATATAAATTTTTAAAACATTCATATAAATATTTATATGAAAAATAAAAATAAAGTAAATAAAATAAAATAATGAAGATTATTTATTTTTAGGTATTATAATTGATAAATAACATCTGCTATAGCATGTAATATATATGTATATACGCACGACATTTTCTGCAGTCGCAACAACAAACGTCAATAGACTTTCACTTATACTCATTTGACTTTAGTTGCGCGATACGAGCTACCTTAAAGAAAATATAGAAGATGGAGTTCTTTGTTCATGGTATACGTTATAATAAAAAAAAATTTTTTTAAACATTTTAAAAACACGCTTTTATAATGGAGAAAATACACTAAAAAGTATTAATTATAATTTTACAACAAAAATTTTCTTTTAATTATCGCAATGAACTGTGTAAAAGTAATTTCAAGGAAGTAAATTAATTTATATAATACTTTTTAGTGTATTTTCTCCATTATAAAAGCGTGTTTTTGTAATGTTTTTTTTTTTCTTATACTTTTTCTACTTTTTAGTTAAAATTGAATTTTCTATGAGTAATTTTTTTTAAAAGCTTGTACTTAATTAAATCTTCTATACATTTCCCTATCCCCTATACATTTCCCTATCCCCAATACATTCCCATATCCCCTATATATTCCCTGACCCCTATATATTCCCCGACCCCCCATATATTCCCCTGTCCTCTATATTTTTCCCTACACATTCGCCTATCGCTTATGCATACCCCTATCCCTTATGCATTTTCTACAACTATCAATTCAACAAAATTCTATCAACTAGCCTCCACCCAACGATAGCCTCCCCACTTAAACTTCCTCGGAGATAACTTTGCACACCCGTTATCACCGACCTTACAATGTATTATTGCATTTTCATCAAAGACCAAGATCTGTGTGAAATTTCAGAAATTTCCATCGACAAAAAGTGCCTCAAATCGAGCTTTCAAGATTTGATTACAGACAGACGTGAAAGCAAGCTGTAATAAAATAATAAAAGCGTGTAAAAAATAGCGCCATTTTGACGTCGGCACCCATGGATATATCGATATAAAAAATCATATAATTAAAATTTAACCTCCGATCAAAGAAAATAAAAATTTAATTTTAAGCTATTTAATCAATAAAAAAAAAGAATTATTTTTAACTTCGGATTGTAATTATTTTTGTATTATAAAAGCGGGTTTTTAAGAAAAATTATTGATTTGAAAATAATGTCTTAATTAGTTTATAATAGTTATATGAAAATTATTCACATCCTTACCCTGTTAAAAATAATGACGTCTTTCCAGTACGTCTTTGGTCGTGTCTTAGATTGGAACAAAAGAAGACGTCATTTTTTTAATGTTCAGGAATTATAGTAACCAAATTACGTCTTTTTTATAAGTAAAATAATTTCAAAGACGTATTTTTCCCATAAATACTCATAGTAAAAGACGTAAATTTTCAAAAAAAATTTTTTTCTTAAAACGAATGACGTCTTCCCTGTTGAAAATAATGACGTCCTTCTAAGACGTCTTTGAAAGACATCTTAAAAAGACGTCTTTGGTCGTGTCTTAGATTGGAACCAAAAAAGACGTCATTTTTTCAATGTTTAGAAAAGTTATTCAACAAATGACGTCTTTTTATTATTTCAAAGACGTATTTTTTTTAATAAAAATGACGTCTTTTCTTACGAATTTTTATTTGAAAAATACGTCTTTAAAATTATAAAAAGACGTATTTTTATTTAAAAAAATACGTCTTTGAAAATGTAAAGAGACGTTATTTGTTAAATAGCTTTTCTAAAGGGAAAAAACAAAAACGAGGTCAACCTCGTAGTTTCAACTCTTCGAAAAACGAAGAGCATTTGCGATTGAACTGAGAGCGTTCTGGCCTTATATATCTGCGCCTTTGAAATTTGTATAAGGGATCGCAAAACTTGAAAATCGCCACCTAGTGACTTACAGTCGAATTGATGGTTGATTGCGTCAATTTAATTTTAACTCACCAAGTGTCGATTTTCAAGTTTTGCGATCCCTTATACAAATTTCAAAGGCGCAGATATATAAGGACAGAACGCTCTCAGTTCAATCGCAAATGCTCTTCGTTTTTCGAAGAGTTGAAACTACGAGGTTAACCTCGTTTTTGTTTTTTCCTTTAAATGGAAAATGATTATCATGTAAAGTCATTTTTCAATGACATAATTCATGAAAAACGATTATTTCTTCCTAAATTTGCAGAAAATGACGTTTTTGAAGACGTCTTTGGTTGTGTCTTAAATTGGAACAAAAAAGACGTCATTTTCCCAATGTTTAGAAAAGCTATTTAACAAATAACCTCTCTTTATAATTTCAAAAACGTATTTTTTAAATAAAAATTCGTAAGAAAAGACGTCATTTTTATTAAAAAAAATGCGTCTTTGAAATAATAAGAAGACGTCATTTGTTGAATAACTTTTCTAAACATTGCAAAAATGACGTCTTTTGGTTCCAATCTAAGACACGACCAAAGACATCTTCAAAGACGTCTCCAAAGACGTCTTCAAAGACATCTTTCAAAGACGTACTGGAAAGACGTCATTATTTTCAACAGGGTAGTATCATAATAATACATAATTTCCTTTTCTTATATTAACTGTACTGTAGGACTATCTTTTGTTTATAATTAATTTATTCAATGTATTTAATTTATACACTGCCGCTGAACTACTTTTGCCCCCCTTAATCTAAAATCGACTTATCTAAAAAGTTGTATAACTCTAGAAAAAATGGTCGTAGCCAGAAAATACCAACGTGATTTGAAAGATTATTGGAAATTCTTTCAAAAACCATTGGCTTAATATGAAAAAAACATTGTTTTCGTATCTCTTATTCTTGTTTAAAAAGAAATTTTTTTTAACTTTGTTTTGACTTTGTAAAATAGTGTTTAATTTTAGTACAAATTGTTACATTAATATAAAACTGAATAGATTTCAAAGCTTATATTTTGACGATAAAAATGCAATATCGAACGTCTCGATTCGACCTTTCAAACCGGAGTTATAAGATTTTATATTAAAAATAAGGCTTTTTTCGATGTATGAATATCTCTGAATTTAAGAGGAACAGAAAAATTTTTCAGAGAAAAAAAATGTTTCTTCTTGGTCAAATAATAATAATATATAATAATAAATTCATTTCAGAAAAAAATTTTTTTTTTTGCCTCTTTTACCCACGTTATTCAATATTTCAATAAAATCAAAATCTCATTACATTCCAACAAAAAAAAAATTTTTTCCGAAACGAATTTTTTATTATATGTTATTATTATTTGACCAAGAAGGAACATTTTTTTCTTCTGACAAATTTTTCTATTCCTCTTAAATTCAGAGATATTCATACATCAAAAAAAGCCTTATTTTTAATATAAAATCTTATAACTCCGGTTTAAAAACCATTGGTTTAATATGAGAAAAATGTTTTTTTCATATTAAACTAATGGTTTTTTAAAGAATTCCCAATAATCTTTCGAATCCTGTTGGAATTTTTAGGCTACGGCCATTTTCTCTAGAGTTACAAAACTTTTTAGATAGAAAATTTTAGACGAAGGGGCAAAAGTAGCTCGGCGGCAGTGTACTTAAATTAGACTTTTTTACTTATAATGTTTATGTTTAATTTTTAATTAATGAAATCAAATACCCAGTAATGACATAAACTTCGTGTAATCACATGAAATCATTTGAAGTCGCTTCATTTTTTAGTAAAGTGACTACACTTGAAATCAATTTGAAATCATAATGAATTCGTCTAAATTTGAAATCATTCAAGTACTTATTCTTAGAGTTGTTAGCCCCTTGTAGCAAAGGAGCTACAAGCAATTACTTTAAAATAGTTTTTTTTAGAATATAGTCTATATATTTATAAATACAAATATAATTCATATTGTATATTTGAAAGAGTTCTTAAAAATAAATTATATCTTCATGTTTATGATATTATTAACAATAATAATTAATTATTATTTTATGTTTCTTTGACTGATTAAAAATTTTGGCTAGAGCATTGTAACTGGCCATTCAATGCTAATTTAGTGTGAGTGTGTCTGTGTCTGATCTCTCACATTAACAAATAAATCACGAGTCAGTATTATTTGTGTTTAGTATACTGATCCATGAAAAATTGTATTGAAAAGTAATTATTGAACTTAATCTATAGCATTTATTTTTTCGATTGCAGATTTAATATAACTTGTGTTCAGTGTATTAAATTTACAAATATTTATTAAATTTAATTTTACAGAAAGAGATTCCGCATTCTAAAACAAATTGAATTGGTTAAACGATATTCGAAGGTTCAAAAAAGAAAGGCTCTTCTGATGCCATACTCCCAAAAATTTGAACAACTCGAGGATGAGGTGAGTGTTAGCTGCACAAAGCGGCAGGCTTCAGTCAAATTGATAGTGTGAGTGAAGGAACTGAAAATGGCGAGAGTGAACATCTAGCAAGTGGTGACCCAAGTGGGAGAGAACGGTTACAGTTGACAAAAGTGAAAAATCTTGTCATCCTTAGCAGTCAAACAGTCAAAATAGTTATATTTTTGATTCTGATAATACTTGTATTCAGTATATCAGAGTCTTAACTATAAAAGGTTTGTAATATTAAATTAATGGGAGTGTTAGGATTGTCTAAAAGAAAAATTTTAAAAACAAAAATGACTAATGTCATACTGTCGTAATCTCAAAGAGGAAAATTCGCAAAATTAAGTAATTGTAAGGTGAACGGCAATCACACAGAGAAAAAAAACGATATGTTTAAAGAGAGAGAGAGAGAGAGAACGATAATGATAGCGAGAGAACGAATGATAATCATTAGGAACGAACCCAAACAATAAGGAATGATAATGAAAATTTGCAAACGTTAAATCATTGCATTCGCATAAGCAGGCCAACCTCTACTTAAAACATTATACATTTGCAACTATAAAATCAAAATAAAAAGTAAAACAAAAATATTTTTGAATGAATTTTTATTTAAATGATGTTTACATATTTTTATAATTACAAATTAAATTATCTATCTGGTAATTGTTTTAAGTGCAGAGGTAAGGATAATATTGATCGTATTGAGATTGTTTTTAAAATTAAGAAATCAAATAGAATCAATTTGAAAAGATAGGCGAATGTTGAAAAGCTATTAAAAATTAGCTTGGAAAAGAATTAATTTACGATGAAGGAATAAGTTGCATTAATAAAATCAATTTAAACAATTAATTTAGGAACGATTTATGATATTGAAAATTCTTTTATAATGAAAAAGGCGAGCGAATGTTATAGATTAGCGAATGATTAAAAATAATTTCATAGATTGGTGAGTAATTAAAGAAAGAACAAATTTTTAGTGAATGAAACTGTCGTAAATTAAGAATAAGTTTTATACGAACGTTTTTGACGTATTGGGCAATATCAGAGAATAAGAGAGATTATAACTGCACTGAGATTCAAGTTCGTAAATTTAATAACTAAATATCATCCAAATAAAAAAAATTTACGTAAAGAATTCCAATCTAAATTAGTGAAAAATGTGAACTTCTAATACAAAATCTCGCAGTCGAACGTACAGATTAAAATTACAACAAACATCGATTTAAAATATATGATTGAATTATTCAATAAAAATAAGAGGGATTAAATTTTATGAGAACTTAGTTAAATATTTGTGTATTAAGCCCAGTCAAATTAGAATTTTTTTCTGCGAAACGTGCTACAGGTCTGTTTTTTGCAGAAATATATTGTAGATAATATGTATAATAAGAATATCGATGTGCGCCATCTCAAAAAGTTGAGGAAAAATGTTTATAAACAAATTAAGACAAAAAATCAATTTTTTCTTCTTTTCTCCTCTGTAACTGCGCTGCTTTTAACTTAAGAGGAAAATTTTTTTAACAAAAGTTGTTCAGAATTATATTTTTTTCAAGATTATTGGTGTGCAATTTTCTAGAATCTCTAAATTTTCTCGAAAAAACTCTATTTTCCGAGAAAATGTGTGATTTTTCAAATTGAAGTTAAAGACAGATATTTTATTCTAAATTCGATGGAACTTCGGGAAAAGAAAGATTTTCTATTGTCTTTAATTCTCCTCCAAGCCGATCTAAGCAACAATTAATTTGTTTATTAAAAAAAAGTCGAAAACTCAAATTGATGCCAAGTCAACAATAATTATTGCAAATATGTCAAACTTCTTAAGCATGTGATGGTAGGATACCTTTATCATAACCGATTATAAAAATTTTAATTTTTTATTTTTTTATACTATTTTTTAGCATTTTTAAGATTTTACAATTTTAATTCTTATAAATAAATTCATATATTTCAGCCAATTTTTGATATTTATTAATTTTATAAAATCGAAAAGAAAGGTCTTTACAAGACCTTTAATTTGAATTTTTTAAAAGTTTTCTACCGCAAAAATAAAAAGAGTAACATGGCTTTTACTTTGACTAACAATTGCGCCATTGTTTTTTAACATTTTGACTCGTTTCAAAGTTTAATAGCCAGTTTATGATATAAATTATTTATTGGTAAGACGGCATTAATGTATAGAAAGTGGTTATTTTACGTTCGCATAAGTATTAACGTAAAATATTCCACTCTTTTCGATTCCGGTATGAAAAGTAGGGGTTCCCATTTAAAAAAATGAGGTTGACCTCAAAATAACCTTGAAAATGAGGTTCAAGGTCAAATCCAAGGTCACCATCGGAGACCCTGTAAAAAGTTACTTCAAGAACGACCTTTACCTGATTGAAAAAATTATCAACTTTGGAAATTTCTTAGGTGTATCGTTACTTTTTGGGCACACTGTATATATCACCGTTTGTAAATTATTTTACGCATTACATTGACTGCGAATATCAAGTAACAGAGTATATAAAAGGACAGCGCGCATGCGTACGGTGATATATTTTTCTTCACGCAAGAGCAGAAAACAATTTTCAAAAGTTAAAATTGATATTGCATATGAAAATTAACAATATCTCTGGTAATTATGATCAGATTTACATGTTTCTTTTTTTAATCTAGTGTAGCGTGTGAAAATGATAATAACTTTGACATCAGTTTATTTAGAAATTCTGTATACATTTGTTATAAATAATGATGATTGTAAATAAAAAATCTTTTCGAATTAATATAAAAGTTTTGGTCAAGAAATTGGAAGAATATTTGTAATATAATGTTAATAGTTTTTTTTATCAATTTTAGGATTGTAAGTTTAATTAAACATATATATAGAATAAACCCTACAATGTATTTTATTATAAATTATATCTTTTTGGATAACTTTTCATTATTTGAAATTTTTTATAAATTATTAACGTACAAAAGTAAAACATTCTCTTGTTACTAACTAATATTAACTTTATAAAATTAAGTACCTAATATTTACAAAGGCATAAAAATAAAAATATTGATTGCATAATTTTTAAAATACTACTATATTTGTCATTCTTTTTATCATAAAAATTTCTTTATTCTAAAAATACATCTTCATATAAAATAAATTATCAAAATTAATAAAATTTTATAATAATTATATTTGCTACTTACTTAATATTTAGATTGATGAAGAAATAATTATAATATATTAACTAGCAAAAATACCTCGCTCCTAACGTCGCTCGGTTGAATTTTCATATATTATATTAGTATGTATAAATTAGCCAATTTTAAAATAAAAAGAATTGCAGCTTATGAAATTTGAGATTGTAGTTTTGTACTAAATTGAATTTTTATTTTTTTATAAAAAAGATTAATTAAAGTTACAATATGCATAAAAATTGTTTGAATACAAATTATATCATGATGAATTAAGAATTTTTTCTACTAAATTGCATTTGAATCAATGAGAAAATATGATAGAAATTCATTCATTTTAATCACGTGTTTCAATCACGAACTATGAAATAATCGAAAACAGTATTTGACGTTTACCAGAACTAACAACTGTACGAAGAAAGAAAAGTATCGTTAAAATAGGTTCTAAATCTAGTATATCTAATTTATGTACTAAGATATTTGAAAAAAAGTGATGATATGATTTCAATTAGTACTATAGCTTAAATTTGAGGGACTAATGTTAGTACTACTATATTATGAAGTAAGAGCATAAATTTGTTCTACTACATTGCATTTAAATCAATGAAAAAATATGATAGGAATTCATTCTTTTTAATCACGTGTTTCAATTACGGACCATGAAATAATCCAAAACAGTATTTGACGTTTACTAGAACTAACAACTGCACGGAGAGAGAAAAGTATAGTTAAAATAGGTTCTAAATCTAGTATATCTTATTTATGTACTAAGGTGTTTGAAAAAAAAAGTGACAATATAATTTCAATTAGTATTATAGCTTGAACTTTAGGGACTAATGTTGGTACTATTATATTATGGAGTAAGAGCGTAAATTTGCGATACT
Organism: Anastatus disparis; assembly: GCA_017163975.1. Classification (NCBI taxonomy): domain Eukaryota; kingdom Metazoa; phylum Arthropoda; class Insecta; order Hymenoptera; family Eupelmidae; genus Anastatus; species Anastatus disparis. The sequence continues at coordinate 419,174 of JAFFSR010000217.1, forward strand.
TAGTGTCTTTTTTTTGTATTAAACCTGATATTTTACCTACTTGATTCAAGGGCAATATTTCGCAGAAAATGTGATTGTTAATCTTTTTTCGTGCGGCTTTTCCTGTTACTAAAATAAAAAATTATTAAATATAGAATTATTTATATAATATATAACACTTTTAAATTACTAATAATTAATATTCTAATTCGTGATATTTAAGAGGTGGACGAGACTATCTGCCGCATGGGGGCACTGCAGGTGAGAGAAGAATAAAAAATATTTTTTATACACGGATTTACAATTTATTAAGACAATAATATACTTCTAACATTGTCAATAACTCTTGCGATATATATGTAGAATAATTATAGATGCTAATCTTGTTTGAAAAGTCTAAAATATTTTTGTGAAGCGAAAAATGCTGCGCGTGATAGAGCCGATGTAAATATGTGTATTTTTCTTTGGTGCAACAGAGAAAGTAATACTAAAGAATGATGAATAAATTTGCTCACGCCGGCTCTATCTCGGCTGCATTTTTCGCTTTACAACAATATTTTAGACTTTTCAAACAAGATTTGCATCGACAATTATTCTACATATGTATGGTTAGAATTATTGACAAAATTAGAGGTATAATATTGTTTCAGTAAATTGTGAATCGCTGTGTGAAAATTATTTTAAATTTTTCTCTCACCTGACCGCAGCGCCCCCATGCAGCACATAGTCTCGACCGCCTTTTAAGGAATAAAACGATACATGTTTATCTTCCATGTTCCGTTTTAAAATAGTTACTTTTGAGTTTTAAATTAATTATTAGTAATTTAAAATATATATATATATATATATATATATATATATATATATATATATATATATATATATATATATATATTATCAAGAGCGCATGTAGCGCCTCGACGGCGAGTTAAGGTACGAATACGGAAACGTCGAGGCGCTCCTCTTATACTTTAAAATAGGATTTCAAAAATTTCAAAATCGAATCCCATAAAAATACATCGATATATACACATAAATACAATAAATAATATTTAAAGATTTTCATTATATTTAATTTAAAAAAAAATTGATTACAATGGGTTCACTCTATCACGAGAAAATGCAGTTTAAAATTTCGAAATGTCGTCTTCTCGTTATTTTTTTTCTTCTTCATCGTTTTTAGCCAGCATAAACTGCGCAACCGGAAATGCGCAGTATCAACGAATATAGATGCTTTATAATATATTTTAATGTTCATGGTATATGCGCATTGATACATGTGTTATGTGTATATATATACATGGTCCGTTTCACGTTAACTTGCACCCGTAGACCCGTATATTTTTTGGTTTATATATATGTATATACATACATACATGGGATATTTCATGTCGGCTAGCATGTACTCATAAGTACAGGTTTTCTATATATGTGGTACATTTCATGACAACGTGCACACACCCATCCGAGTACCCTTAGGTTTATATATATGGGACATTTCATGTCTATTCGCATGCATGCACACAGCCTTTAATAAACATGAGATTTTTCACGTCAATTGGAACGCACGCACATACGGGTTTATATATATGTGACATTTCATGCCAATGCGCACGAACATATACAGAACTATATATATATATATGCGACATTTCATGTCAACTCAGACGTACTCATAATCACAGGCTTTTCTATATATGTAGAACATTTCATGTCGATTCGCATGCATGCACACGCACGTTAATATACATAAGATTTTTTACGTCAATTCGAACGCACACACACAGGTTTATATATATATATATATATATATATTGTTAAGTGACGAATTTTTCGTTTTTAAAATTTTTAAATTCATAAAAAAAATTCTTATAAAAAAAATTAAATTTTTTTTAATATTATTCAATTTAGATCGCAAATCGAATAATATTCGCAAGCATTATTTTAATTCTTTTCTATTTCGTTTCTCAGAAAATGAGCTCGATAAGAAAATATCAAGTGGCATTTTCTGCGAGGTAAAACTGCCAATTCAGGCAAGCCGTTGAACCTTGAGTATGCACGCGTGCAGCTTCAAACACTGTACATCATGCATGATCACGACCAAACTGGCCAATGAGAGTTCTTGTTTCTCTCCTACCTCTATGTTGAAGTGGGCGCGAAGTAAGTTATCTCATTGAAGCTCGCGGACCTCGGGGGTAGAACGCCGCCGGCCCTCGCAAGCAGTAATTGCCAAGAGCAATTACCACCTCCAGGTGAAATCAGGACAGACGACTAAGTCATGGGAGCAAGAGAGAGAATGAAGGAGCGGGGCGAGGACGGAGTGGCCTAACTCAGCGTACTTGGCCGGCACCGGCAATAATGATATCTTATAAGTGTAGTATAGCGCGTCGGGTCTATTTTTGTTATTTATTTAATTGATTCCTTTAAACTCGCGTATAAAGTGCCAATGTCACTGCCATCCAGCGGAGAAAGACAGGAGCAGCCAGCTAATTTGAGTTAAGTACTTTAAGTTTAGTTTCATTAAATAATAAAGAAAATAGATAATAAGTGAATAAAAGTAAATTAATTTTTTTAATTTTGGTTATATCGAAATTCATAAAAAGTTTAATCAATGTAAATTAAAATTTGTTGACAATCTTAATAGAAGCATAATTAATATTTCGATTTAAAAAAATGGAAATTCTGAAAATTCAAAATGAATCTATAAAGCTTCCAATATAATACCAAAATTGCTAAACCACTTGATCAAAGTTTCTATCCAATAAATATTGATTATTAAAGATGTAAAATAAGTAAGTTTAAGTCACCATGAAAAGTTACTAAAGGTAAATAGAAAATAAAAGGCTTTCTTTTAAGGGACTAAGAGAAATTTTGTTTCACTCTCACTCTTTTTCTCCCGTATATAAAAATTTAGTTTTCGGGTGGGTTTTCCAAAAAAATAACATAACCTGAAAACCCACCTTAATATATATATATATATATATATATATATATATATATATATATATATATATAGGACGTTTTATGACCATTTTCCCCATGTATATTAATATTTATTAAGAAAGTTTTGAAATCAATCAAGCTATTGTCGAATATAATATTAAATTCATAAAAATACCATTACACTATCTTTTAATTTTCGAATGTAATAAAATTTCTTCAAAGCTTTTGAATATTATGACTGTTATTTTTTGTTTTAAGTCATTATTCAAACTGATGAATTCTATTTTATTATGTTATTACTACTTTTAAAAAAGTATATTTTAGGCGAGTTTAGTTATTAAACAGTATGGTATTCTTTAAAACATTTTTTCTAAATATTCTTTTTTTTTTTAATTTCAGTTCTTGAGAGTACTTAAATGAATTGAGTAATTATTATTAAGTTTATACCTTTTACTAGATTTATCTATAGTTTTTGCTTAAGAAAGTTTTGAAATCAATCAAGCATTCATCGAGTACTTCTGTATTCAATTTATTTTTTTTAATAATATAAAATTCATGAAATATTTACAGTTTCGGCTAAAGAAAGTTTTAAAATCAATGAAGCAATCGTCAAGTAATTCTGTATTCAATTCTTACTTTTTAATAATATAAAATCCATAAAATGTTCAATTTATATTCTCTTTGATCGACGAATATTTGGAAAAACTTTGCCAAATAATTTTTGAAAAAAAGGGATTATTGAGATGAAGATAGCGATGATAGTACACATCAAAATTGAAAAAAAAAATGATATATCAGATCAACTTATTATTTCATTTATGAGTGAATATTACTACTTAAACATTGATCAACTATACTTGATTTTAGTGATATCTATTTTATTTTATTCCTGATGAAAGATTCACTTAATAAACAATTTCCGAAACGATTAACTTCAAAGTTTCGGGATAATTTTCTATTTAATATGCTACAGTTAAAGACCAAAATTGTGCAATTTTATTTCTAAAAACTTGGCAGAAGAGCCATTAGCTTCTAATAACTTATTTTTCAGAATTTGCTGCCATCAACTTCCAAATTATTTATGCCTTTTTAAAACTTTCAGGGAAGAAACCCATTTTAATTGTAATACTTTTAATAAAATAAAATTATGCATTCTCTATCTCATCACACTATCTTTTTATTTTCAAGTGCTGTAAAATAAATTAAATTTTACTAAATATCTACAAAATAACTTGCCAGGCCCGTGGTTTAATATTTTATGGTGTAGTTAAAAATTGAAAGGTTTATATAGTAAAAATAAGTGAGAGAAAACTAAGAATTTTTTTTCGTATTACATCGCATGCATTACAAAAAATAATTTTCGAGGTCAAAATAGTATTTTGTTCATTGTATTAGGATGTATCTTTGTTCTTTATCGTTGAATATTAAATAAAATATTTTCTATTAATATAATACAGAAAAAAATCACACGCACCGTGATGTAAAAATATATTGTACAATATTTTGAGCCGAATATTAATGTTCTTAATGATATTCTTTGAATATAGAAAACTAGTATCCATCGGATGTAAATAATTATCGAAAGGTGTATATATGTAGATATATATATATATATATATATATATATATATATATATATATATACATATATATGGAAAATACAAAAATTAGTAGATCATGTTGACCATTACATAATAATAAATACGAATTGATTCTTAACGTTTGAGCTTTACTATATACAAGTTAGTATTTATCCTCTTTTATTTAAAAAAGTTAGAACATAAAAAATTGGAAAAGCATATTCTATAAGACTAAATTTTTTTACTCCTTTACATTGACAATATATTGTGACAGATAAAAATTGTTCATGTACACAATTGGTTTATAGATTCATATTTTTACTTATTCTTCAACACACTTGAATTAGCTAACAATTTAATTATAAAGCAGTACTCACATACATTGAGCATTTCACCAACAAAATATTAAACCACGGGCTTGGCAAGTTATTTCGTCGATATTTAGTAAAGTTTAATATATTTTACAGCACTTGAAAATAAAAAGATAGTGTGATGAGATAGAGAATGCATAATTTTATTTTATTAAAAGTATTACAATTAAAATGGGTTTCTTCCCTGAAAGTTTTAAAAAGGCATAAATAATTTAGAAGTTGATGGCAGCAAATTCTGAAAAATAAGTTATTAGAAGCTAATGGCTCTTCTGCCAAGTTTTTAGAAATAAAATTGCACAATTTTGGTCTTTAACCGTAGCATATTAAATAGAAAATTATTCCGAAACATTGAAGTTAATCATTTCGGAAATTGTTTATTAAGTCAATCTTTCATCAGGAATAAAATAAAATAGATATCACTAAAATCAAGTATAGTTGATCAATGTTTAAGTAGTAATATCCACTCATAAATAAAATAATAAGTTGATCTGATATATCATTTTTTTTTTCAATTTTGATGTGTACTATCATCGCTATCTTCATCTCAATAATCCCTTTTTTTCAAAAATTATTTGGCAAAGTTTTTCCAAATATTCGTCTATCAAAGAGAATATAAATTGAACATTTTATGGATTTTATATTATTAAAAAGTAAGAATTGAATACAGAAGTACTTGACGTTTGCTTCATTGATTTCAAAACTTTCTTTGGCCGAAACTGTAAATATTTAATGAATTTTATATTATTAAAAAAAATAAATTGAATACAGAAGTACTCGACGATTGCTTGATTGATTTTAAAACTTTCTTAAGCAAAAACTATAGATAAATCTAGTAAAAGGTATAAACTTAATAATGATCACTCAATTCATTTAAGTACTCTCAAGAACTGAAATTAAAAAAAAAATATGATGTATGTAGTAAAAAAAAAGAAATATTTAGAAAAAATTTTCTAAAGAATACTATACTGTTTAATAACTAAACTCGCCTAAAATATACTTTTTTAAAAGTAATAATAACATAATAAAATAGTATTCATCAGTTTGAATAATGACTTAAAACAAAAAATAACAGACATAATATATGATTTACATTATATTTATCAACTGTTAAAAATTGTTATACAATTCAATGGGTTTTATGTTAATAGGAATTAATTATATTGAAGTTTCTTGCTCCTAAGTATCTATTTTTATGTTCATTTAAAAAGTTATTAGTCGTCAGTTATAAGTAATAAGATTATATGTTTTTCATATGACATATTTATAGGGAACATGAAACAATGAAACTATGAGATCTGAGCTCTGAGTGTTGAGTGTCAACTATAAATTCGAGCCTAAGATTGGAACTTTACAATCTTCACAATTCAGAAGATGATAATTGATATTCGTTTCGTTTTCAAAAACATAATTTGAGTATTGAGTATTATTTGAATCTCAAATATCATTATTTGGGTATAAATTGTAACCTTTTTGGCTGTTCATCACACAAATAAATTAAGCTCGAATTGATTGTTGACACTTAACATTCAGCACTCAGATTTCAAAGTTTCATTGTTACGTGTTCCCTATAAAGCAGGTCTTCGTTTATAAGAAACACGGAACAATGAAACTTTGAGATCTGAGGGTTGAGTTCTGAGTGCTACACGGAGAGAAATGTCCTATAAAATTTTGGTTTACTGTATAGGAAAGGAGGGTCAAACTTGCAAAACGATAAAAATAACTTATCTGAATAGAAAAATTTGATGTAACTGTAGGAATTTTTGCTAAAGTTCTATTAAAATTTATTATAAATATAGAAAATTTCGCTATTCGGTATCGTAATTTTTTTTCCTATACAGTGTACTAAAATTTAATAAAGCATTTTTCTTTGTGTAAGTGTTGAGTGACGACTATAAATTCGAGCTTTAGACAAGAATTTATAGATTTGACATAAGCAATCATTTGAGTTGAGTCTATGTATTCCTGCCTTAAGAGCTATTCTCCAACGATATTACACGTTACACGTAACTTGTCACACGCTTTAAATTTTGTTATCTAATGTTTACTGAAATCATCTTCTATAGCTTAAATGAAATCAATTATGCATGTTTTTTTTCATGGATCATGAATTTAGTTGACGAAATGAAAATATATATATATAAGGGACGTTTCACGTCAATTCACCTAATAAAAAAATAGAATTCGTCGAAAATCTGTGAAAATGTTATATTTGATACCCAAAATATACAAAAAAAATTTTAGAGGTCCAGGTCAAAGGGGTCAGGATTTAAACGTGATGGAATTTTTCGAATTTTCCAAATTTTTTGCTAAATAAATATTTTAACGAATTTTTTCCTCAAAAACTATCAATTTTTCGTTAAAACTCAAAAGAATACTTTTTCTTGGAAATTAGATGTAGAATTTACCTGAATTTTCGCAAATTATAATATACTGATTTTTATGCTTACTTGATCGATTTAAACATACTATTTAGTATATCTAAAAATCGAGCAGGTTAAATTGGCTTTTTAAAGTCTTATTTTTTTTTGTTTTTGTATGAGGAAAAAATATACGAAGCCTCCAGTTGGGCATAATTTTCCTCATAAAAAAACAAAAAAAATAAGACTTTAAAAAGCCAATTTAACCTACTCGATTTTTAGATATACTAAATAGTATGTTTAAATCGATCAAGTAAGCATAAAAATCAGTATATTATAATTTGCAAAAATTCAGGTACATTCTACATCTAATTTCCAAGAAGAAGTATTTTATTAAGTTTTAACGAAAAATTGATAGTTTTTGAGGAAAAAATTCGTTAAAATATTTATTTAGCAAAAAATTTGGAAAATTCGAAAAATTCCATCACGTTTAAATCCTGACCCCTTTGACCTGGACCTCTAAAATTTTTTTTGTATATTTTGGGTATCAAATATAACATTTTCACAGATTTCCGACGAATTCTATTTTTTTGTTAGGTGAGTTGACGTGAAACGTCCCATATATATATATATATATATATATATGTATATATATATATATATATATATATATATATATATATATATATATATATATATATATATATTGTAAGGGTGGTTTTTATTTGGAATATTATAAGTATATTTAATTAAATACGAAATAATAATTGGCTTATAATTCCCAAATTCTGAGATTTACCAGGCTACAAAATTAATAATAATAATATATCAAGGGAAATTAAATACTCTACCTTTATTATTCTAATCAATCATAAGATCACTTCAATAAATAAGTTAACAAATATCTAATTATAGGGAGTCAAATTCCCTAAATAAATTTTAAGTAATTTAATTAAAAGGATTTAGGTTAAGCTATAGACAATTTCTTTAAACAAATCTAAATCAAATTGAAATAATAAGAAAATATTAAAATCAGTTAAAATATACTAAATTACGGACAGGAAAATTATTAGTTTAAACTAATAAGCAATAATAATAAGCTAAATCTATTTAATATTAAGAAAAATTGAGTAACGGATGCAACACGTGCTCAGTATCTATTTTAGGTTATGTAAGGGTAGGGCTCGAACAGCAGTGCGTATCCCAGATTACGCAATTCTCCAATTGGTGGCGCTAGTATCAAGTTTTTTTTGAGTCTTTCTCTCTCTAATCTTTAGTATGCGTTTCGTAGAAGCGAGGTTATATATTTTGTAGCAACGTAATATAAATTTTTCATATATATATATATATCCAGAAACTAAATTACTATGACTTTTTATTTTAATATAATTTAAATTACTTGATTTTAGTATTTTTCTATCTTCACTATTTTAAGGAAATTACTTTTAAATTAAAGAAAAACTATCTAAGAGAAATAGTTTGTAAAGAATTTATCAAACAATTATCTTTTATCAATCTCTCGCAAAGTTAGAATTTTCACCAATAAAAGAAATCTTTAATCACTTTAGGATTTTAATATTAAGTTAATGATAAATGGATAATTTTACAAGTTAAGTAAAAGAATATAAAGAAAAATTTCTATAATTAAATTTTTTAACTATGAATTTTAAGTTATAAATAATTAAGATTTACACTTTCATCAAATATACTTCAATAGTAAGAAATAGTTTGATTTTTAGGAATATCACTTATTAAATTGACAAATCTCTTCTTACACTTCGATATTTTAGGTAAGGAACACAAAAGGAAATCTCACAATTAATTTTCACTATTCACTTTAATAACAAATCTTTCCTCACCATTTAAATAAAACAAAAAATTTAAGTTTTCGCTACGTTACAATTCTGACCGCGAATTATTTTTAGGTTAGGGAACCACGTGGCTATTTGTATAGCCTGCCGTGATTCTTCCGCAAAAATCTTCAATAATCCCGACAAAAAGAGAACAAATTAGATTTCTAATCTCTTAGTTATTAAATAATAGCAACAAATTCACTTAAGTTATACGCTACTATTATTCGCCACGAGAGAGAGAGAATTTATGTTTCAATTCCGCGCACTATTAGTTTCTTTTATCACAAATTAAAATAAAAAAAATTAATTTTTAATACAAATTATACCTTTTGCTGCTCGTTGCTATGCTCTACTGTAGTCATCATTTAATCCTCTCAATCAAAAATAAGCAACAGCAAAAACTCCTAAAATCTATTCAAGCAATCCCCAAAATGGCCGGCAATTGGTACTATGGACCCTTCAGTACGATGGTGATCGTTGGCGGTTGGTTTTGATCCTCACGTGACCGATTTTTATTTAATAAAAGAAACTTTACAGCAATGATCTCTAATCGTTAATAACAACCGAAAAAAAACTCAACAATAATAATTAACAATGATAATTTTAACAAGTAATAACAAAAATTTAGCTTTTAAAGAAAAACGGTTTAATGCGACTTTGTAGCAAGGCTAACGAAACGATAATGAGGCACGAAGAAGAAGGAAGCGAACGCTGAGCATCAGTGGCTTCCCCTTCTTTATTGCTCTCTTTGTTACTCTTGTTATTTCCTATGTACTATCTTTTTCTATTTCGCGACTCACTAATCAAATAAGTTCTCTTATCATTTTATTCTGGTGTAATTTACTACTCGCTAGTCAAATAACATGTTATTTCCTGTTACTAGTGTAGTATTTTTACGCTTTACAGGTTACGCCATCTGCGCGCTTAATTTGATTACCGTTTATCTTACTTTCTCTATGAATAATTAATTCGTTATTTCATTACAATAAAAAGTTTCATTTTTCATCAAATAACATAAACAAACATTAATAATCTAAACAATAATCTCTGATTATTCATTATTTTAGGTTCGCTTGAGTCTTTATTCTGTTAACGATTTTCATTTTTAATTATTTAGTACAATTACAAAGTTATTTTATTTGTTTGTACTGTAGCCCCATCTATAAAAATATACTAAAATGTCTTAACAACAAGCATATAGAAATTATTATTTAAATTATATTTGTATATCTTTAGTTTTTGCGCGCCACCTATAATATGACTCATTTCGGTTCCTATCTGTTAGTCTAGCATCTCTTTCTATTATAATTAAGTTTTTTATACGTATACTTTCTTTTTACCATCTGTGTTTGTCCTTCTTTATCGACTTTAATCATTCTCTCGGTCTATTTCTATCTATCTCTCTCTCTTTTTACTTTTTTGACTAATTCTACGCGAGCGCCACAATAGCGTGTTCGCGCGAGCACGTGTTCGTATATTGTTTGTGCCGTCGGCGCCGCTTCGCCGCCTCCTAGACGTTTGGTGGTGAGAATCGTCTGCTCGGGGCTTTCGTCGTGTCTCGTGAGTGACGTGCTTGCAACCATGTGTGTATGTGTGCCTTGGTTTGTGTTAGTGAGTGTCCCCACCTAGGCTTAACCTCCAAAACACGGTCTCACGTGTTACTAGATGACAGCTTTAAGCATCAGCACCGGGAACAACAAAAATCAACAACCAGGTGGATTAGTACCCTGGGTTTTAATGGCGTGTTCCTGGTGTGCATGTGTATGCAGCGTTTACGTGTGCGGTAAGGTAGTCATCATTTTAATTATATTAAGTTTTAAAGGGGATAGAAAGAGTGAGAAGATAGTCTTAGAGTGAGAGAGAAGATGTGAATATAAACAACATCTTCCATCTCTCATTAAGACAAAAAGATTTTATTAAAATAAAGAAGTTCTAAAAAAAAACCGCGTTACAATATATGTATAAATTATAACTACGCTATCATTCATTTTCATAATTAGAAAAGGATAGAGAGATCCAGTATCACTTAGGCTCGAATTTACAGTCGATACTCAACACTCAGCACTTAGTTCTCAATCAAAAATTAATGTAATTGCACAGTTGTCAGTTTCAATAAAATCAAATACAGCCTACTGCTTTTGTTTATTTCATGGTTAATGATTAAAACGTGTTTTTAAAATAATGATTCACATAATATTTTTTTTATTAATTCAAATAGAATTCAGTAAACTGTTTTTAAATGTATCATGATAATATGATTTTTATTTAAACAATTTTTACGTCAATTTAAATTTAATTAATACTTTTTTATAAAAATATAAAAACTTAATATAGTCATAACTGCAATATAAAAATTCAGAAGTTAGGCAATACTTTTTTACTTAAAAATTGGCTTATTTATACATTTTAATAAAATAAATGAAAATCTAACCAAGTGATGTATAGGGCACAGTAAATTAAGTAAATTTTGAGTACTGAATAAAATTGAAAATAATTTGATGAAACATAATATAAAAATATATGTACACATGTGCTTAAAGTAAAAAAGCATTAAGTTATTTCATCAAGTAACTATTTCTTACTCTACTTATATAAGATAAACAAAGATAGTATGATATTTGATATGGCTGATCTCATTCAGATTCATGCAGGCCATCACTGATCAAATTTTTTTTTGTTTTCTAAGTAATAAAAATACCTTCTATTATGTATATGAAGATGAAACTTACCTCGTAGAATGCTAAAAAAAATTTTTTTTTTCACTACAGCAATTTTAGTGTTGGATGTAAAAACAAATATTCAAAAATTGAAAATGAACCTCTACGTTTAAATGACTATAGCTCCGTCAATTTTTAACCTTTTTGGGTGTTATTTCAACGAAAATGTGCAAAATTCTGTCTAGTTTTAAATGCAATCCCGATTTTTGTAATATAATTTGATCTCACTGAGTTATTTACGAAAAACCGAAAAAAGCGATTTTTTTCAAACACAATTTTCTCAAAAACTATATATTTTTTTTTTGAAATTTTTATATGATTTTATACATAAAAAATACTAACTTTGAGGGCAGGTGAGAATATGCGAATTTGCCTTATTTTATTTTAACAGATTTTTAAACGTTTTTTTTAGATTTTCGATTTTAAAACATTGATATCATGGCGCATCGTACTATTTTTCCAACTTTACGTGTTCTTACAACTATCTTAATGCTTTTATTTATTAATATATCAAAAATATCAACAATAATTTTCAAAATAAACCCCGGATCAAATATTTTGACTAATTAGAACTAAAGTTATGACGATTTAAAGTTTTAAAAAAAATGCTGAAACTTTAAATAAATATATTTACTTTGATTTTTGAATTTTGAATTTTTAATTTAAATTTTGAATTTTGAGAAGATGAATTTTTTAAATACTCAACTATATTATTTGGTCATTTTCAATGAACAAATAATATGCGATACAATTAAGAAATGAACACTAATGAATTAAGAACTAATGTGAATAAAAAAATCCGAATTGGAATAAAACCTTTCAATTTACTTCTTGCCACTCATGTCTCAAAGTTTTGACAGTGTAGATTTGGTTTCGTTCACTTTTCCAACAGTGAATCTTTTGAATACCTTTAATTTCTTTTGCATTTCCTAACCATTTCATTTTTTTTATCTGTCGAAAAACTTCTAACTCATCCTTGCGGATAACAAGAATGTTAATCGACAGAGTATATTTTGACACGTAAGAGGCGAAATTTTCAGCGTTTATAAGACAATCTGCACTCTTCTTGGACAGATTATGCGTGGTAGCATAATGTATAACTAAACCACCAATACCATCACAAGCGCCTTTGCCATGACCTGTTGCAGAAAAAAGCCATTTTCTGTTTACTTTTGAGTTTTGAAACTCATAGGATTGATATCTATTTTTAAAATGACTGGCAGCTCCATCAGAAATGGTTATGATTTCATCAAGATCTTGCGCAATATGTTTTTTTTTTTAGTTGTCGATGATTAAATTTATAGCCATTAGGGCATGAGACGAATCATGTTTAATATCGTCAGAGACGGTGACATAACTGACTGTTTTATCATTTCCAAAATAGCATACTGACGTAAATATTGATATTTGGTTTTTACTTTGATGATAGCTTCGAATTTCATTTTGGAGCAGAACTGTCCAATTTTATGCAAAATCGACATGAATAACTAAATGCAAGTCATTATTCTTCGCTAAAAGTTTAACCTCTTTAATTGCTATACGTTGAATTTCTTTGACCAATTTATGAGCACTTACAGTGAGAGCGCGCTCTCTTAACTCTATTAAGAAATTTTCAATTGTGCTAGTTTTATTCAGTAAATTTGATTTTTCCCAAACACCATAAATTATTTCTTCATATAAATCTTCTTCTGTCAAATAAATTACTTGTAAATCAATAAAATCTCCAATGATACATTCTTAACATTCTCTTAGTACACATTTCATATCATCTTTTGAATAAAAAAGTGAAGAACATTTTTTCAATTCCAAATCTGCAATGTCTTGTTTATTCTCTTTTTTATAATTATTCTAAGCATCCAATATAAGTTCAAGATTCTCGCGGTAAACGCAAAGACACGAATCGGTGGGTGGATGTGATATAACCCACTTTGGTCTTAGAGCGTAGAATGTTGATTTACCAATTTTTGTTTTCATTCCAAGATTTTCGTCTTAAAATAATTGATATATTTCTTTTATACTTTGCGTAAGAAAGCGTTCGACTTTTTTAGTTTTCATACCATTTTTTTTTGATAGATAATGTGTCGCTTTTATTTGCACTATGACGAGAACACTTAAAATCATCGTTCAGATAATAATCCTTTACTTTCATTAAAATTCTACTATCCACAGAATGGCCACAATAGTTCTCAGACTGCTTGTAAATTTTTTTATTACTTACCAAAGATCGTGCTTGATTAATCATATTAATAGTTACATATAGTAAAACTGATAATAAATAATCTTTGGAAATATCACTTGGTATAATACTTAACAATCGCACTTTCTCAAGAAAATTTGAACAATTATCTAATGCACTTTTTATATTCTCAATCCATTTATCATTTGTTTTACATTCATTATTTTCATTCAATGCGGGCAAATCCGTTATATCGTAGACTTTCATCATTTTACTTGCTATTTGCGAATCAAATGCATCGTTCATTTGTTTTCTTTTTCGGAGAGCATAAGATTCTCGTATCTTGATATTGATACTTTGAGGCATTTTAATTGGTGAAATGTTTAATTTCAAATTACTTGAAGTCTCGTTGAGCTGTTCTACCACAGCCTCACTATGAATAAAATCTTCCGAAGATTGTTGACTGCTTGAAGTCAATGAAATAGGCGCATTTTTCACTTCATCTAATAATATTTTGTAACACGAAGGGCATACTTTATCTTCTCTAGAAAAAGAAGTATTTGGATACAAGTGCTTCAAAGACTCTGTTAGATCACCTAATTCTCTAAGCGGACTTTTGGAGCAATCATGAACAACTTGCTGTGCCTTTCTTTTAAATCCTTGCACTTTATTTTAACAAGCAGTGATGCCATTATTGATATTCTGTTCAATGACAGATCGAAAAAAATAATTTTTCTTAAACATCTTTATTTCTTATCTTCCTTTTCTTATATTTTTAAACGCGTCAAGTCGTTAATGAGAATGCAAAGAACAAATCATCGCCACCTAGTGGTGACATGCGTCAACTCCCTACAAAATAAATTCAAATTCTAGGTGCGAAATTCGAACTAATAAAAATATTATATTCTCTAACAAAAAAAATTCTTATTATAATAATGTACCATGAAAAGAGGATAAATGGTTATGTATTCTCACATCAAAATAACTTTTTTTTTAAATTAAAAAATTTATATCTTCAGATTTTAATCTTTAACGAAAACTGCGTTTCCTCAATGTAAATATCATATTTATTTAAAGTTTCAGCATTTTTTTTTAAACTTTAAATCGTCATAACTTTGGTTCTAATTGATCAAAATATTCGATCCGGGGTTTATTTTAAACATTATTGTTAATATTTTTGATATATAAATAAATTAAAGCATAAAATTAGTTGTACGAACACGTAAAGTTGGAAAAATAGTACGATGCGCCATGATATCAATGTTTTAAAATCGAAAATCTAAAAAAAACGTTTAAAAATCTGTTAAAATAAAATAAGGCAAATTCGCATATTCTCACCTGTCCTCAAAGTTAGCATTTTTTATGTATAAAATCATATAAAAATTTCAAAAAAAAAATATATAGTTTTTGAGAAAATCGTGTTTGAAAAAAATCGCTTTTTTCGGTTTTTCGTAAATAACTCAGTGAGATCAAATTGTATTACAAAAATCGAGATTGTATTTAAAACTAAACAGAATTCTGCACATTTTCGTTAAAAGAATGCACAAAAAGGTTAAAAATTGACGGAGCTATAGTCATTTAAATGTAGAGGTTTATTTTCAATTTTCGAATTTTCGTTTTTATATCTAACACTAAAATTGCTGTAGTAAAAAAAAAAATTTTTTTGAGCGTTCTACGAGGTGAATTTCATCTTCATATACATAATAGAAGGTATTTTCATTACTTGAAAGAAAAAAAAATTTTATCAGTGACGGCCTGCATGAATCTGAATGGAATCAGCCATATAAATAATCTGAAAACTAGGGACTGAGTAACAACTATAATTTCCAGACCTTAATATATGACCATGAATCTGAATTATAGAATTAATTTTTACGTAAAATATGTTAAAAAAAGATTTCGTTTTTATTTCTAATAAAATATCTTCATAAATGTATTTTATATATATATATATATATATATATATATATATATATATATATATATATATATATATATATATATATATATATATATATATATATATAAAACTAAGTTTAAACAGAAAAAACCATAAGATTAAAATACACATTATTGGTTAATTTTAAATTCGAATATTTCAGAATAATAAAATAACTATTCGCAATTACTTAACAATCCTTTTTGTATCTAATATAAAATTTTAATGAGATACAAACATTACAAAGTGTATGTATTACAAGTAAGATTTGCATATCATAAATATTATAATTTTTAGAAAATTCTTGATATTTTTTTTTTTTCAATTAATATATAAAGTATATTGTCCTCTATATATTAACATTTTTAATATGGTGATGTCGAGGGAGCCTCGCCCAGTTTCCGTTTAACACATTACACCAGGCTAGACTGTCAGACCCACCTTACCGAAAACTTTGACTACCGATGGATGGTCAGCCACTTTTGTGACCAACAATCAACCGATACCCAATAAGGTCGGATTTTTTAAGAGTCGTGATATAAATGGCACGTACACTAATTTTTTTTCGAAAAAAAGTTAGAGGTACCTGGCCAGGATTCAAACTCATGCCCTCCGCGTTGAAGGCTAGAGCTCTATCCATTACACCACTGTGCTCTTACGCCACCGCGCTCTCAAAAAATTCTTGATATTAATAGATTATTAATAAAAAAATTTTAATATTTTTTATTGATGACAAGTAACTTTTTAAATATAGTTAGATAGATAGATAGATAGATATTTATTTATTTTGTAAAAGAGTACAAAAAGGCGTGTAACAAATCAAGCAATGAATAATAATTCTGTATAAAGTATTGCACATAATATGATAAGATCTCACAGTCAAATATTAAAATTAATATATAATACTGTATCAGCCCTGGTAGAAAATGAAACGCTTTTTCTACCATTTTATGGCCATTTGTTTAAAGTGAAGAGCAGAAAATGGGAATGTTTTATGGCCATTATTTGAACTAATATGAAACGTTTTTTTCAACCTTCATAGTGCTAAAAAATGCTAATAAAATGTTGAGTCTGATCCACTATTATTTGAATATAGATAGTTAACAGTAGAGTCTATCAAATTGTGCTCTAATTGATTACTATTAAGAATCATTTAAGGTTTTTTCTTGAAAGTTATCATTAATCATTAATAGAATCACTGTTGTTAATATATTCGCGCGTATATTTTGACTTGTGATCGGATTGTTAGAGGTTATTTTTAAACGATTAATAAAATTTCCCATTTATTATTTTAAAAAACGATATTTTTATACTCGTTTCGTACTGCGTTTCATATTTTTATTTTAATAAAATTTAATATTATTTTTATTTTTATAAATTCTAATAAAAATAAACATTGACGAAGGAATGTGAATAAATACTAATCTATATTTTCTCGCCACGTGGCAAAAGTGAGGTTATGATTTTACCTATGATCTGAAAAATTAAGGACTCATTACTAAAAAGTTATATAACTAGTCAAAAAAAGTTGTCCACAGTTTACCTAATTTTTAGATAGCTGTTACTGATTTTTTCTCTCCGTTTACTTAAAATGCGTATTTTTTTGGCTAAATACAAAAATTTTTAACAACATTTTTATATTAGCATTTTTTGCCTATAACATGCTAACCAATATACCAAAAAATTTGAGCTCTGCAGATTCAGCAAAAAATTGCCATTTATTCGCCAATATTGACATGACAAAATATTACTATTGAAAATGGTCATAAATTGTTGTTTACACCATTTTTAATGTTCAAATTTCTACCAGGGAGTAAGTCACTATATAAAAGCGATATCACAGATTACTCTAAATACACGCAGGAAGCATGAAAACATAAATTACGATAAAAACAGTCTTGAATATCTATCAGTCATAAAATTAAAATCAAATTAAAATCAAATAATATAATTTGAAAGATAAAGCATAAAGTATAGTCATGATATCAAATAAAAATAAAATTGGACAAAACAATGCAACAATAAATAATAAGAAATAATATAATAATAAAATTCAAAGAATAAAAACTTGATACCGAAGATGTCATGACTATTAATAAAAAGAAACAGAATCACTCATACATTCTGCATTTATTCAACCACCACTCACGCTAATAAATACATTCACACCTTAAATCTATATATAAGACAAAACAAAATAAATTAACATAAAATTAAAATACTTAAAATTAAGATCACTCGAGGTCGAGTAAGTACCTCCTCAATGCCGATTTGAACCTGCCGACCGATGGAAAATTTTTTATATCGGCAGGCAGGGAGTTCCAAAAATGCGTACCTTGAACTTGAAAGGAATTTCTTCCGTCTCAGTACGCATGAAGGGCACTGCGAAGTCCTTAATCTCTCCTCTAGTGGCTACCCTAGGTACATATGTAGTAAAGAGACTCACTAGATACTCTGGAGTATTCATGCGCACGATTCTGTACATAAGTACAGCCTCCTTGAATCAGTACGCAGCCAACCAAGAGCAGGTCTATGAAGAGAGATATGATCGCCCATTCTCACACCCATTACATATCTCACACATGAATTTTGTAGTCTTTGTAAACGTCTTCTCAACCCCTGCGAAGCATCGAGCAAAACTACTGAGCAGAAGTTGAGGTGCGGAATCAGCAAGGCGGCCGCGAGCTGCTTACGCAGGGCCTCAGTGGTGTACCGACGGGAAAACCGCAAACTATACATTATCCTATTAAATTTTTTGGTCACCATATTAATGTGCGGCTCCCATGACAATCTTGAGTCAAGCACAACACCAAGGCTCACAACGGTATCAGAGAAAGATATGTCGACACCATCCTCAAGCTCAATCGTTCTCGACTCACCAGTATAGAAGTCATTAATAAATCGACTACTGCCAAAAACGATTGCCTTAGTTTTGCTTGCATTTAATGTGAGAGAAGCATCGACAGCCCACCACGACACCGCCCCAGCCGCCCTCTGCAAAATACGAATACCCTCATTCACATGTTCATAAGGGACCTGAGTATAGATTTGGAGGTCATCAGCATATAATATGTGCTCAACGAAACAGGACTCGAGCATGTCACGGACGTTATTAATGTAAAGTCAAAACAACAGAGGCCTCAGCACTGAACCCTGTGGAACTCCTAGATTGGTTGTTAGCCAATCTGAATCCTCTTTTAAGTGTGTAGAAACCATTTGTTTCCTACCTGATAAATAGGAGTTGATCCACTCGAGTGCAGCCCTGTAAAACCCCATCAATCTAAGCCTCGCAAGCAATTTGGAAGGGGAGATCACTCCCGCAAAATGTGCATTCAGCTCATCAGGAGTGAATCCATTCAAGTCTCCTTGAGGTCCGAACAGGAGTCCCAGGTCTTTTAATTCCTTCCAGACATTACCTATAGCAAGAGCATCAAATCAGTCTATTATGATGATGATTTGTCTTAGCATGTTCTGTCCGTTCGTCTATAGTTTTACGCAGTGTCAAAAATTCGGAGAGATAACGCTTCTCCTTCGTTCGTTTAAATCTACGATACGTGGCATCTCGCTTGTGCCGCATCTGCGACAACTTTTCATCTATCCAAGGAAATTTATCTTTACCAATTTCAAGTGATTTTAGTAGCACCAGATTTTGTATTGCTGCCGTAAGGTTGTCGCAGAGGCAGCCAAGTGCAGATTCCGGGTCAACTGTACCAACTGTAAATGGCGTCCAATCACAGTCGGCCAAACTCTGCACCAATAAGTTTGGACAGATATCTTTATAATTTCTATACTTATTTATCTTTTCATCTGTCTTCATAAAATTACAAGAAATGCATACATCAATTAAATTATGCTGTCTGTGAAAATTCGCCGGTAAGTTGCGTACGTCAAGTACTGTGTCATTATCGTCCACAAAAATCAGGTCAATATACGTGTGAGACGTCGGAGTGTGATGCGTAGCACCGTGCTGAACGAACTGTAACGAAAGCTCAGCGGATAATTTATTAATAAATTTGGCATCACTGCTCTCACGCAAGAGATCGGCATTCAGGTCTCCTATTATAATTTTATGAAAGTATTTAGAGGCAAAATTTCTTAAGTTATCAAAAAAATCAGTATTTCTAAAAAAGGAAATTGCAGAAGGTCGATAAATAACAGAACGGCTTCGGAGCTGCCCAATTGCACGGAACAAAAAATATATTAAGGTACCTCCGGCTTACCTTAACTATGATTAATTTGAGTATCCGAAGTAGCCAAAATAGTGCACTTTAAATTATCTTTAATATACAAGGCAACTCCTCCACCACGCAAGTTTCTGTCCTGTCTGAATACTCTATACCCCTTGACCCGAATGACGTCATCCGAAACAGATGGACCCAGCCAGGTCTCAGCCACTCCAAATATGTCGTAAGAGGGACTATTACTTAGAAACTCACGTGCTTGCCCAATGTGAGCCCTCAAAGAGGTCACATTCAGAAAGCATGCTCGCAGTTCACCCCTCCTCCCTGTACGACCCCCCGAGGAGGCCAGGTGCAGTCATTGAGGAGAGGCCACACTTGACGTTACTTCATCATTCGCCAGTATATTTCGTTGATGATCAGAGGCTTTAGTAGTATTAGTATCACATTTATTATTATTGCACTTAATATTCGATAGAATTTTAAAATTATCTTTATTTGCATTTACACCGTTATCTAGTTTCTTGCTATCTATCAATAAATTATCTAAGTCATTTTCATTAAAACAAGTCGTGTGCTCTCTTCCCCCTCTCCCTCCTCACCAGAAATCTGCCATGTCTGTGCCAAACAAATTTAAAGCCTTTTTCTTTGGCATACTTTTTCAATTTTTTAAAATTAGCATATTTCTCTCTAGGCAAAAATTCATTAATAAATATCAAGCTGTGGTATTTGATGGAAGAAAGACTGCCAAGGAGGGAGGGATTAAGATCCGCCGTCGAATAACCTGTGAATTGTCGTTTAGCTTCAATCACCTTTTGCATTAGGTCCTCCTCAGAAAGTCTAACCAGCAATGAAAATGAACCCCTCGGGCCGTCACTGATCTAACGATCTGCAGACACCTTGTTTACATTGTCATGTTTAGCAATTTTCTTAACAGAAATTATATTCGTACGCTTGATTGTCGGGAGAATGGTACCAAGAACGGCACAGGCGTAATCATCCGGCCTAACATTGACTGCTGAGCAGTCAAACCCACCAGAGATCACCAATGTACCACTCCCAGGACCACACTCCGTCTCAACTTGACGAGGTGCCTCCTCACTCATTATATTATGTGTATATGGTGCTTGTGTTATTTCTACAGATTGAGATGCGTGTAATGTATGCTCATTTATTCTCGTGAGATCCGCAACGGCCTGCGCTACGCCAGCTACCCCGGTTGTAAGGTTGAGGAAACCCCTGTCCGCTCCGTGAAACTCGTTGTTAAGAAAAGTTTGAATGCTATCAAATTTATTACTGATGATTTTATCATACGTTTCAGTTTTATTGTTTAGAGCAGACAGGAAATTCCTTTCCGAAGTGACTATTATTTCCTTAAGTTTGCGATTTTCCTCTAACAGCTGCATTTGCTTAGTTTCTAAATTTTTAATAAATTCATTTTGTTTTTCAATTTTGGACATAATATTCCGCAGGCCCTTGTCAAAATTTTGGACTTGGCTTTCAAAAGTTAAAAGTCGATCAAAAGAATTAAATAATTTATCAAGCCTGCCAGATAGTGCGCCCTCTAGAGCAGATACAGCTGCCTGCAATGAGGAAGAATCTAAGTCGCCTCGGACCACATAAAAATTATTTTTCTTAAATAAGCTTAAAGCTACCACTGGCTGATGATGTTGAATTATTTTTTATTTTTTCAATGCAACTTTTACATTCATACTTTGTGCTATTTTTCATTTTTGAACGAGTCATGCATTTCGCATGACAACGCTGTTGGCACGTGAAACACAAATGGAGCTTTGCTATGCCCGATTTATCATTGGTGAATAGCTTAAAAATCGCACAACTGTCCATTACTCCGACCTCTAGTGTACACTTCAGTAACTAAAACTGACCTTCTTATAGGGTAAGGTAGACTTCTATTTTATCGGTCGGAAAAATTAGCCACCAGGATCTCTGCCTGCAGATGAAAAATTGCTTCCAAACTAACCTTAAAACTGCGATAATTCTAACCTTCAAGGAACAGCACCCTGATGTAAAATACAAGATAAAATGCAAGGACCGCTGATAAAACTGATGATTTATAGTTGAGACGGTTCCTTGCAAATTAAGCGTGCAAGAGTCTGTAAGAAAAACGCCCTAGGGCACAAAAATGCAGTACCAGAACAAAAATAAGAAGAGTGAAAAATAAAACGTGTTTAAGGCGACTTCGGATTTTAGGTTAGGTTTTATTTTTGAGTTTACAAATAACTCTTTCAATATGTAAAATTTTTCAGATTCTCTAATTTTCCACCATTCTACGGATTATTATAAATGGTGGAAAATTAAAGAATCTGAAAAATTTTACATATTGAAAGAGTAATTTGTAAACTACAAAATGAAATCGAACCGTAGTCGCCTTAACTACTTATAGATGGAGGGAGGGGGGTTAGTTAAAATAATACTGTAAATGTCAATCAAATACATTTTAATTACATTAAAATTTTATTCAGTTATCATTCATAGAATAAAGTATTTAAATTAGTTTTCATGGAAATATTTTATTTTAAAAGTTACTTGTTAACAATTTTTTACAAATAACATACATTTAACCTTAATTGAGGGATCGCGTGGAAGAAGGGCTTAACTCTAAAAGTATAGTTTTTAGTAATTGAAAAATTGTTTAACTCGATATGAGCTTTATAAAATATTGTGATATTTTACAATGTTATAGTAAATACTTTAATACAAAAGGTCCAAGTGGTATTCTCAAGTTAAATATTGTTAATAAAAAAATTTTGAAGATTCAAAAATTTAAGTTAGGCCCTTTTTGCCAATTTTGTATGAATAGTTAAGGCTTTGTAATGAATAAATTATAAGAAAACTATTTGATTATTTGAAATACATTCATTATCAACTTTTACTTATATAATACAAGATATAACAAAACATTCGATTTTTATTATGATATAAAACATTTAATAAATAAATATAGATAGAACTATGGTTATATAACCTAATATTTACTATAACCCTTTTAAAAAATACTATAATAAAAACTATAGTTATTTACTTTACTGAACTATGATATATTATAATTATTACAGTAAAACTATGATATACTGTAATTATTTCACGGTATTATAATCAATAACTATAATAATAACTACAAAATCATAATTATTAATTACAATATATTCAACGATTAATTCTACAACTACATTGAGTAATCAATGATCATCATCTTGTAGTAATGATTATAGTTATTGATTATGATACTGTAACGTTCTGATTATTTATAAATATAAATATAATTTTATTGATGAACGTTATAGTTTTGCTACGTTGAGCGGATGCGTAGCAAATATATTTAATTGCATGGCAGAGAGGAGAAAGGATGTGATTTCTTTCGCAAGCTCGAGTACTCGTTAAGAATCGGAAGGGATTTAGAAAAAGAAAGGTTTTTAAAGAATTTGTCAGGCTTACCTTAAAGTTCCTGGTTTATTAAACAATACGTATATATATATTTTCCGTCGGTCGTTGGTACACAATTTGTTATAAATTCGTTCTCGCAAGAAGATTGTATTATAATAATAATTTTTAGATTTATGATTTTTGTTTATATTTGTTAATACACTTTCCGACGTTAGAAGTAGAAATAAAGAAATTGTAATTTTAAAATAATGCAATAATACTTTTAGATTATAACTTTTAGATTTTCAATATACTTTTCAAGTTAATAAAGAATTTATAAAATATTAATTTTTCACTGAATGTAGATTATTATATATAAGTAACTTACGGCCGCACTGTACTATAGATTTAGGTAAACTGGCTTCTTTTAATTATTAATAGTGACCCGCTGGTCAATAATCGAAGTGATCTGTAACAATTATAAATAAGCAAATGACTGGCTTCCTAGAGGATGGTCCCAAGTCTTTTTATACTAACGAAAAGAGATCGAAAGTGGAAAAAGACAATAGAAATTATTGGAGATTGCACGTGTCGAACTTGGGTCCACCTCTTGTAGCCGGTATTGGTCAAGTACAATTTGTTTAAAACCATAAAAGGAAACCGAAAGCGTGTGTTTCCGGTGACCTAACGAAATGTTTAAACAAAAGAATTACGTGCAAAACTTCATAGGCCACCATTGGTTGAAGTTTTTCGGCTAGGCCCAAAAAAGGTAACGAACGTCTACTAGGGTAATAAAACTTCTTACGTTTTCCGTTGGCCTAGTAGCGAAATATGAACAAAATTATACGTGCTGACCTAGAGTCTAATTTCCTAAGCTAACGCTAACAGTAGTACATATTGATTCTAATATACTTTTTATAAATACAAAACATCTTGATGTTGGCTATTGCTAAAGTATATAAAAAAGAAAAATTTTAGAAAACCTTTTTAGGTCGTTACAATACCGTGAAATAATTTTAGTAAATAATTTACTAGTGAATATTACGTCAACTGAATGACTCTTGGTAATATTATTTGGAAAAAGCAATAATACAAATATAACAATATGATATTTATTAAAAGTAAATAAACATATAAATAAACAAACAAATAAATAAATAAACAAAAATCTGTAATGTAATTATTTAATAATTGAATAATTATATTACAGATTTTTCTTTAATACTGATTTTTTTATTGTTTCAAAGGATTTCTTTTTTATTTTGTCTGTTAAACCTTTTTTTCTTTTGCATTAGTAATATGAGTTTTTTAAAAACACAAAATGTCATATTTTTAAACAATATAATGTTGGGATTTATATTTATAGAAGTCAACATATATGCGTATGTACGTACACTCTTAGGAATATTTTGCTACCAGTCTTCTTTTGTATAACGATTAGACTTGTAAAATTGTACATCACGAGGAATGCAAATTATTTTATACTTATAATGGAATCAAAAAACGGTCGGAAAATAACGATGTATCATTTCTTGTTCTTTTTTGACCGTTTTTTGATTCCATTATTCCCCATGGTGTACAATTTTACAAGTCTAAACGTTAAACAAAAGAAGACTTGTAGCAAAATATTCCTATATGTTAAGACCACAGCACTTGCCTAAATCGTATATATATATACGAACAAAATTCATGATAATGTTTATATAGAAGAAGAGTGAACGTACACACGCATATATGTTTACTTTTATAAATATAAATCCCAACATTATATTGTTTAAAAAAATTACACTTTATGTTTTTAGAAAACTCATATTACTAATGTGAAAAAAAAAGGTTTAATAGACAAAATAAAAAAGAAATCCTTTGAAACAATAAAAAAATCAATATTAAAGAAAAATCTGTAATGTAATTATTTAATTATTAAATAATTACATTACAGATTTTTGTTTATTTATTTATTTGTTTGTTTATTTATATGTTTACCGTAAAGGAAGTAGTTCCTGATCAGGGCGTAATTTCTGATCATTATTTATTATAAATCATAATCTTTAAGATTTTAGTAGGAAAAACCTTTTTTTAATTTATGGGGAAAAATAGATTGAGCGTAAGAAATGCTTCGTTTGTGTGAAAAAGAAATATACTTTTACTTTTTTACATGTAAATATGTGATCAGAAATACCTCTTAGGTGATCAGAAATTACGTCATTCACGGTATTTACTTTTAATAAATATCATATTGTTATATTTGTATTATTGCTTTTTCCAAATAATATTACCAAGAGTCATTTAGTTGACGTAATATTCACTGAGAATCTAACTTATAAGGAAACTGCAGCGCTCGACCGCATGCGCGCTACTTGTAGATGTTGTTATATCTTTTTTAATTATTCATCAATCGATTTGAAACTTTCCACAAATCTCTTTTATACAAAAACCAAAAACTTTCTCGCTACAAGTTTCTTGTACTTGAAAGTTTCTTGTCTTGATACTTTTTTCTCGAGTACATTATAAACGCACAATTTGTAATTTGTATTAATTAATAAACAATTGCGACTAACTATTTAAGAATTAACATTTTTTATAATTATCATAAGTCTCGCTATAATATTTAGAAAATAAATTTCAAATTTCAGCAAAATCGGTTAATATTTACTCGAATTACAAGGATTTAAGTTTAAAAAAGTATTGAAATTTAATGTAAAAAATTTTCTTGTTTTAAATTTTTTTCTTGAAAAATAAAAATTTTATAAAAAAACTGTTAATATAAAAAAGATGTGGCATGATGAGTTTTACAACGTCAAATTTTTTGAAATTTATTTGAAGAAAATTAAATTTTTACTACCAAGTGACTTCAGTTTTACATGCTCCGAGCGTAAATGCCCTTATTGCATCCGGGCTTTCAATTATAGTCTTACTGTAATAATTATTATAGTTTATTATATTAAATAACTATAGTTTTCATTATATTATTTTTTTATAGACACAATTTTAATTATAATGTATCTACTTTCAATGCTGCTACATGATGTATATTTATTTATTTTTTTTAAATCAAGTATATTTAACATTTATAATAAAATGGAATGATTTAACACTATGAAATCTTTTCTCGTACACAAATCTTCTTCGCCGCTGCACCATGTAAACCAGCGTTAAACCGCTTCTGGCGAAAGATCTTTTTGGCGGAAACTCCACGACCCTAAAATTCCAAGTACACAGTGAAAAAAAATTTGTAATTTTAACACACATAAGTGTTAAAGATGAAATACAAATTTTTTCGTGTTAAAATTTATAAGTACACACATGTTTGTAAAATTTACAAACTCCATGTGTTAATTCTACAAAAGTTTTTGTATTAATTTTTAAATTACAAAATTTTTTGTGTTGATTTTACAAACGTTTGTAAAATTTTAACACGAAAATATTTCTACAAAATAAAATTTGACGAATTACACAATAGTACATTACGATACGAGTGCGCAACGTAGGTCGTTCCCGCACTCGCTACGCTCGTGCGGGATGACCTACGTGCGCACGAGTATCGTATACTATTTTTCCTACTAAGCTGTGCAAAGTTCGACACAATACGAAAGAAAGTGTTTGGGGCGAAAGGACGGGGGAGTTCGGGGGGGGGGGCGGAGCCCCCCGCCTTTAAAATATTTAATGAAAAATCAACTAAAAAATTATCAAAAAATACCAAAAAATTATTAAGACCAAAAGAATATTTAAAAAAAATATTTTTTTTAAAATTATTAGAAAATGTTTAAGAGAAAGGAAAAAAAAAAATGTTATATAAGAATTTAAAGTCTACGTGCAAGCATTGTAAGGGCATTTTTATAAATAAAGAAATAGAATATAGAAAAGTAAGCAAAACATTAAAATAATTAAAGAATCAAATTATATACACAGAATATTTTTAAAAAATAATAATTCTAAAAATGATTGCGAAAAAAATTTTCAAATTAAAAAAGTGTCATAATATGTATAAAAGAAAAGAAAAGAATGCGTGTTATATATGAAAATCTAAAATGTCCGTGCAAGCATTGTAAGGACATTTTCATAAACAGAGGAAAAGAAAAGGACGCGCTTACTCAATAAGCGATATTATTAAACGTGATTCTGTTTATATGTATCTCTCTCTCTTTTATTTTAACACAAAATATACGCGCTCATAGCTACAGTTTCTCACGCGCGGTATATGTAAACGCAGAAAGTACGCGCGCACAATCTCATTCCCCGTGTTAGTTTCATTCCCGCACGTTAGCTGAGCGTGCAAGAATAATAGATTTTGCGAACACAGGCGCAGGCGCAAACTCGAACTTTGCGCACGATAGTAGGAAAAATTTTTTACAGTGTATCGATGTACCCCCACTAAGGTGCATGCTACATTTCTCGGTTCCAGGCACAATCCTGTGTTTATATATTTTTAATAACAAACGTGTATAGTAAATATTATTTCGTATCTGATACACACACTGATAGACCTTTAAGAGACAGGCAATATTACCAGATTCAAGCGTCGTTATTTCGTCTAAGAGTGACGCTGTTTTTCATAAGAAAGAATACAATTGGCTTAAGCACAAGGCGACTCTATGGAAGTAAACGGCTCTCTTAGCTGTAAAAGCGCACAGCTCTTATATTCAAAGAAGCAGATCTTGTTAAAACTGACTGACCAAAATCGAAAAAAATAATCTGATGAATTGCGGCGCTCGTTCGTAAGAGCTGTGAGCTCTTGTGTAGGAGCTGCGAGTTCTTAACGAAAGAGCTTCCGGATCTTAGGCTAAGCTAGCCTGCAAATTGCATTTAAGGCCGCGGCAATTATACGGAAGAGAGCATCGTTCTTGAAGGTCTATCAGTGCATGATGTGTAGAAAGTAATACTTAAGGTTATAATATTAATGATTTAAATGATTTTAGTATTTAATTATGATCATAATGAAAAAGAAGTACAAGAATCAATCAATGTTGATCGTTCCACATTGATGATAGAAAAGCTAACCAAGATAAAAATTTTGATTTTATTTCATCATCATATAATGCTTGATATTCCGATGAATAATTAATAATATAAAATTCATTTTTATATTTAAATAAAAATGATTTAGGTGAAATTTTTTTTTTTAAATTCATGTTTCTCCAATCAATAAGAATTCAAGAAACTCGTGGTCATATAGAGAATCTCGGATATAAACTTCACGGCTTGAGAGTTAGTAGGCATGGAGAGGGTAAGCTTCAAACATTAACGGACGGGTATGGTCATAAGAAAAGCGGACATATCGGGGTAGTTAACTGTATAATATAAAAAAAGGAGGTTTACCTAGATTAAACTTGCTTTTCAAATGTTCTCTTTTCGTTTTCCTATAATAAAAAAAAGACTAAGGGACAAAACGTGAAAAAATATAAAACTTGCTTAATTTAGCGGAAAAGTTAAAAAAAACCATCATATTTTGCTAGTTGATAGTTGAAATTTAATTCTCGATTAAGCTTTAGATAATTGAAATCAGGTACCAATTACGGGTCATGTTATTGATAACTAAAATTTTAATGAATAATGAAACTTATGTAATTGATAATTAAAATTTAATTCTCAATTGAACTTCAGATAATTAAAATTAGTTGTCAATTAACAGGCCATTTAATTTACAGATAATTAAAATTAGTTATTAATTATGGGTTACTTAATTGATAACTGAATTTTAATTTTTAATTAAACTCTTATTAAATTAATAATTAAAATTAAATCCTCAATTAAACTCTTATTAAATTGATAATTAAGAGCAGGCCGGATTCGCTGTCCTTGTCTAATTAAAATTTTTGTTATTTACTCAAGTATTAATCGGTGTATCTGCAAATTGAAGGTTAAGCGCAATAGATATTATTATTACAAATATTTATGCACAAGAAGAAAAAAATCTACCGATTTGTTTTTGAGAAAAGTAAGGAACACCGAAGTAAAAGATTATGTTTATAATACTTTCACGTTCCTTACTTTTCTCAAAAACAAAGCGATAGATTTTTTTTTCTTGTGCATAAATATTTGTAATAATAATATCTATTGCGCTTGACCTTCAATTTGCAGATACACCGATTAATACTTGAGTAAATAACAAAAATGCCAATTAGACAAGGACAGCGAATCCGGGCTGCTCTTAAATATTCAATTCAACTCCTATATGATTGATAATTAAAATTTAATTCTCAATTAAACTTCAGATAATTAAAATTAGTTATCAATTATGGGTCATTTAATCAATAACTGGATTTTAATTTTTAATCAAACTCTCATTTAATTAATAATAAAAATTTAATTCTCAATTAAACTTTAGATAATTAAAATTAGTTATTAATTATGGATCATTTAATTGATAACTGTATTTTAATTTTTAATTAAACTCTTATTAAAGTAATAATTAAAATTAAATCCTCAATTAAACTCTTATTAAATTGATAATTGAAATTAAATATTCAATTAAACTCCTATATGATTGATAATTAAAATTTAATTCTTAATTAAATTCAGATAATTAAAATTACTTATCGATTATGGGTCATTTAATTGATAACTTAATTTTAATTTTCAATTAAATTCTTATTTAATTGATAATCAAAATTTAATTCTCAATTAAACTTCAGATAATTAAAATTAGTTATCAATTATGGGTCATTTAATTGATAACTGAATTTTGATTTTTAATTAAACTCTTATTTAATGGATAATTAAAATTTAATTCTCAATTAGACTTTAGATAATTAAAATTAGTTATTAATTACAGGTTTTTTAATTCATAACGAAAATATTAATTATCAATTAAACTCGTATTTAATTGATAATAAAAATTTAATTCTTAATTAAATATCAGTTAATTAAAATAAGTTATCAATTACGAATCGTTCAATTGATAATTAAAATCTTAATCATCAATTAAACTCTCATGTAATTGGTAATTAAAATTTTATTATCAATTAACTGACCCATAATGATAATTATTCTCAGTTAATTGAAGTTTAATTAATAACTAACCACTTAATTATTAGTTATTCGTCAATCAATTGACGAATTTAATTAACTATGCCCAACTCTGACTAAATACAATAATGATTTACAATTTTAAAATTATAAAATTTAATAAATAAATTTTAAAATGTATACAATTTATATGTAATATAATTTAGGTAAAGTATGAAATTTGAGAAAGATGGATGCTTACTGTTGTAATTAAACATAAAATTCAATACATGTCATCATTTATACGATTTACCCTGAAGAAAAGAAATATGTAAGGGTGCAGTCAGATGAGTAGAAAAGAGACTGCCGAATAGAGGATGCGTAATAGAAACAACCAATCAGCGCTATTCGGAAAGTTTCATGCGAAGAACAGAATTCTATTCTCTATTCCACTGTAGAATGGAAAAGCAAGTCGCGATACGAAGTAAATAAACAAAAATAATTAAATTATAAAAACAAATCTACTTCATTTATTTTTAAAAAAATTGTAGAAAATCGCTCTGTTTGAGCTACAATTTTAAAGAGGTTATGTTTATGTTGACGCGACCTAATACGCAAGCATCTTCTTTCCATTCCACGGATTTTTTCCCTTTATGGTCACATGGAGAGAAACAAGAGTAGAATAGGCGGTAGAATAGAAAAATGAATATATAGCTAAATGTTTATTTTAATCAATTCATTTTGTTGTTTTTTCAAGTTTCTAAAAAGAATTGTAAAAAACATGTACTTTTTCTAAATATATAATTTCCTTTTTGAATGTGAACTCATTAAGAGCTCACATTGGACAGGTGCGCGAGCTCTTATGCGATGGTCCCTCTTATGATCTGTTTGGAGTTGCTGAAACCTGGCTGGGACCGACTGTCTCGGATGACGTCATTCGGATTAAGGATTATAAGTTGTTCAGGCAGGACAGAAACCTTCATGGAGGAGGGGTTGCCCTCTACGTTAAAAATAATTTCAAATGTGAAGTACTAGCTCTTCCTAGTACCACAACCATAACTAGCAGCGGTAAACCTGAAGTGCCAGAGTATATTTTTTGTTTGATTAAGGATGGCGACTCTGAACCTGTGCTGGTTTCTGTCATTTATCGCCCTCGACCCATTTCATTAACAAAAAATTCTGATTTGTTATATTCTTTGAGAGATTTATCTCATGATTTTTCACATAAAATTATAATGGGGGATCTGAATGCCGATCTTCTGCGAGAAAGCAGTGATGCGAGGTTTCTTAGTAAACTAACAGCGGAGCTTTCACTTCAGTTGGTCCAGCATGGTGCCACGCATATAACTCCATCTTCTCACACATGGATTGACCTGATTCTTGTGGATGACAATGACAATGTACTTGACGCACGTAACTTATCTGCGAATTTTCATAGTCGGCAGAACTTAATTGATGTTCCTATTGCTTATAATACGTGCAGTATAGATAACAAGTCGATTAGATACAGAAACTATAAAAGCATTTGTCAAAATGAATTACTAGAGAAACTAGCCGGCTATGATTGGCCACCATTAACAGCTGGTACCGTCGACTCAGAATCTGCACTTGGCTGCATTTGTGACAATTTTACTTCTGTCATAAAGAGTTTAGCACCAGTCAAAATACTCAAGCATACGAAGAATAGCCCACCATGGTTAAATAAAGAATTGTTGCAGATGCGGCGCAAGCGAGATGCTACTTACAGAAGATATAAACAGACAAACGAAACGCAATACCTGACTGAGTTTTTGCATTTACGTAAAACGGTTGACGAACAGACTGAACTTGCAAAGACCACATACTATCATAATAGACTGTTCGAAGCACTTTCAAATGGTAATGCCTGGAAGGAGCTAAGAGACCTGGGACTCTTAACCGGACTACAAGGGACTTGAATGGATTCACTCCTGATGAGCTTAACGCGCATTTTGCTGGGACGACGGTCTCGCCGCATGATGATGATGAGCTTCGCAAGAGGGTTCTTACTGAATGTAGTGAAGATGGTTTTGCTTTTAAACCAATTAATATCAATGATGTTGTTCTTGCGATTTCCCATTTTTCATCGCAGGCTCGTGGCGAGGATGGCATTTCCCAAAGCGTGATACTTAAAGCCTTACCATTTATTGGTGAACATCTTGTGACTCTGTTCAACTCTTCTTTTGCGCGGGGGTTCTTCCCTGGCCTTTGGAAGCAGGCACGTATTGTGCCATTAAAAAAGTGTTCTGCAACTAAGTCGCCTCAAGATTTTAGGCCAGTTGCGATTTTGTGTTTTTTTCGAAGGAACTGGAGAAGATCGCCCACGACCAATTGCAGAAATATATCACTACAAATAAGATACTTGATCCCATGCAGACTGGTTACAGAAAAAATCACACTACGCAGACAGCTTTGCTTAATTTAACAGACGATATAAGGTCAGGTCTTGACAAATAACTCGTCACGTTACTTTTACTTTTTGACTTTAGTAAGGCATTCGACACGATCTCTCCCTCTGAATTACTTGCAAGGCTTAGATCGATGGGGTTTTCCAGGTCCGCTCTCGTGTGGATTAACTCTTATATTTCAGGAAGGAAACAAATGGTTTCAACACACTTACAAGAAGAATCAAATTGGCTAACAACCAGCCTAGGAGTTCCACAGGGATCGGTACTGAGGCCTTTGTTGTTTTGCCTTTACATTAATAACGTACGTAACGCTCTTGGCTCTAGTTGTGTTGAGCACCTACTGTATGTAGATGACCTGCAGATTTATATGCA
Source organism: Anastatus disparis (assembly GCA_017163975.1). Lineage (NCBI taxonomy): Eukaryota > Metazoa > Arthropoda > Insecta > Hymenoptera > Eupelmidae > Anastatus > Anastatus disparis. Next base: position 452,397 of record JAFFSR010000217.1, read on the forward strand.
CGTTCCTCGTTAGAATGTGGATGCAGGTATTCTAATCTCACAGAGGGCGGCCAATTTGGTGTCGGAGTGGGCGGCTGGTACCTCACTCACTTTAAATGCTAGTAAGACTAAGGCAATCGTCTTTGGCAGTAATCGTTTTATTAATTCATTTTATGCTAGGGCGCCACGGATGATTGACTTTGAATGAGGTGTCAGCATTCCTTTCTCTGACATTGTAACGAGCCTTGATGTTGTACTTGACTCTAAGCTTTCTTGCCTCACATTAATATGGTTACAAAAAAATTCAATAGAGTGTTGTACGCTTTGCGGTTTTTCCGTTAGTACGCCACGGGGGCTCTGCGTAAATAACTTGCAACCGTCCTGCTGTTTCCGCATCTCGATTACTGTTTGGTAGTTCTGCTCGATGCTTCTCAGGGCTTGAAGAAAAGAATACAAAGACTGCAAAATTCGTGTGTGAGATATATATTAGGTATTAGAATGGGGGCTCATATTCTTCCTTATAGAGCCGCGTCGGGTTGGCTGCGTACTTATTTGAAGATAGAGTATTTTTTGGCTGTATTTATGTACAAGATCGTGCGCATGAATACTTCGGAGCATCTAATGGGTCTCTTCACTAGATGTGTACCCAGGGTGGCTACTAGGGGAGAAATCAGGGATCTAATGGTGCCCTTCATGCGTACTGAGGTTTGCAGGAATTCCTTTTAAGTTTAAGGTGCGCATTTCAGGAGCTCCCTGCCTGCTGAGATTAAACATCTTCCATCTCTCAGCAGGTTCAAAGCAGCGATGAGAGGGTACTTGCTCGACCTAGATTAATATTTTTACTATTAATTTATGTTAATTTATTTAATTTATTTTTGTAACGTCCTGTATATTGGCTTAAGGTGTGAGTGTATTTATTGTATGAGTGTTGGCTGAATAGTTGATGAGTGAGGGTTTTTATTTGATTTTATTTTTGACTGCGTTTCATGCTATTGCGTACGCTTGTTATTTTATTTTATTATGTATTAAATTTAATTCTTTTAAATTTTAATACTGTGACTGATAGATATTGTATGACTGATTTTTATTTATATGATTATTTTTATTTATATTGCGTGTACTGTATAATTACTCTGTGATACCACTTTTATTTATTTTTGTTTATGACTTACTTATTCAGTATTATTAGATTTAGTGACTGACTGGGATATTAATTGTGCAATATTTACATTTATATATATATTTATATTTTTTTATAACATTTTGTGCAATATTTATTGTTTTTATATTTACAAATTGTATTACACGTTTTTTTACTCTTTTAGAAAATAAAATAATACCCATCTATCTATATCTATCTATTTCAGAATAGAAAAAATAATACCGATTTTGTCAACGGAATTTTTAAAAACCAAAATTGTAATAGAAGATCAATCAACGTATGTATAGACATATAGATATTTATTTATTTTGTAAAAAGAATACAAAGGCGTGTAATACATGAAATAGTAAGTAATAATTCTATAAAAAGTATTGCACATAATAAGATAAGATATCACAGTCAATTATTAAAATTAATATATAATACTGTATCAGTAAGTCACCATGTAAAAGTGATATCACAGACTATTCTAAATATACGCAGAAAACATATACTCATAATATACGCATAATATACTCCCGCAGTTGGTCATGGGCAATCTTCTCAAGAACCTTTGAAAGAAAACATAATATTGCTATCTTTAGGCATTTTAGGTGCAGGGCACTTCTTTAAAGGCACAATACGTGCGCGCTTCCAAAGGCAAGGGAAGACCCCCCGTGCAAAAGAGGAATTAAACAGAGTCACAAGATGCTCTCCAATAACCGGAAGTGCTTTAAGTATCACACCATGCGGGATGCCATCCTCGCCACAAGCCTGTGATGAAAAATGCGAAATCGCAAGGATTACATCATTAATATTAATTGGCTTAAAGGCAAAACCACTTTCACTACACTCAGAAAGAATCCTTTTACGTTCCACAGTATCATCGTGTGGCGAGACCGACACCCCCGCAAAATGTGCATTAAGCTCATCTGGAGTGAATCCATTCAAGTCCCCTTGAGATCCGGACAGGAGTCCTAGGTCTTTTAACTCCTTCCAGACATTACCTCCAGCAAGAGCATCGAATAGTCTATTATGATAATAATTGGTTTTAGCTTGTTCTGTCCGTTCCTCTATTGTTTTACGCAGCTGCAAAAATTCGAAGAGATATCGCTCCTCCCTCGTCCGTTTAAATCTACGATACGTGGCATCTCTCTTGTGCCGCATCTGCGACAACTCTTTATCAATCCAAGGAAATTTATCTTTACCAATTTTAAGTGTTTTTTGTGGCGCTAGATTTTGTATTGGCACCGTAAGGTTGTCACAGAGGCAGCCAAGTGCAGATTCTGGGTCAACTGTACCAACTGTAAATGGCGTTAAATCACAGCCGGCCAAACTCTGTACCAATAAGTTTGGACAGATATCTTTGTAATTTCTATACTTAATTATTTTATTATCTGTCTTGACGTGATGACAAGAAATACATACATCAATTAAGTTGTGCTGACTGTGAAAATTCGCCGGTAAGTTGCGTGCGTCAAGTACTGTGTCATTATCGTCAACAAGAATCAGGTCAATCCACGTGTGAGACGTTGGAGTGTGATGCGTGGCACCGTGCTGAACCAACTGTAACGAAAGCTCAGCCGACAATTTATTAATAAATTTGGCATCACTGCTCTCACGCAGGAGATCGGCATTCAGGTCTCCCATTATGATTTTATGAGAGTATTCGGAAGCAAAATTTCTCAAGTTATCCAAAAAATCGGTAGTTTTAAAAAAGGAAATTGCAGGAGATCGATAAATAACAGAAACCAACACGGCTTCGGAGCTGCCCAATTGCACGGAACAAAAAATATACTTAGGTACCTCCGGTTTACCTTAACTATGATTAGTTCGAGTATCCGAAGTAGCCAAAATAGTGCACTTTAAATTGTCTTTAACATACAAAGCAACTCCTCCTCCACGCAAGTTTCTGTCCTGTCTGAATACTTTATACCCTTTGACCCGAATGACGTCATCCGAAACAGATGGATTCAGCCAGGTCTCAGCCACTCCAAATATGTTGCAAGAAGGACCATCACTCAGAAACTCACGTACCTGCCCAATGTGAGCCCTCAACGAAGTCACATTCAGAAAGCACGCTCGCAGTTCACCCCTCCTCCCTGTACGACTCTCAGAGGAGGCCCGGTGCAGTCATTGGGGAGAGGCTACACTCGATGTTACTCCATTATTTGTACTTAATAATTGATTTGTCGACATATTTCGTTGAAGTTCAGAGGCTTTATTATTATCACATATATTATTATTATTGCACTTAATATTCGATGGAGTTTCAGAATTTACATTAATTACATGCACACCGTCTTTTAATTTCTTACTTTCTGTCAATAAATTATCTAAATCATTTTCATTAAAAAATTTGTGAACTCTCTCCCCTCTCTCCCTTCTCACCAGAAATTTACCATGTCTGTGCCAAGCAAATTTAAAGCCTTTTTCTTTGGCATACTTTTTTAACTTTTTAAAATTAACATATTTTTCTTTAGGCAAAAATTCATTAATAAATATCAAGTTGTGGCGTTTGATGGCTGGAAGACTGCCAAGGAGTGAGGGATTAAAATCCGCTGTCGAAAAACCAGTGAATTGTCGTTTAGCCTCAAACACCTTATGCACCAGGTTCTCCTCAGAAAGTCTAACCAGCAATGAGAACGGACCCCCTGGGTCGACATTGATCCCACGATCTGTAGACACCTAAAAATGTATTAAAAACTTTATTAAAAAAATCAAAAATATAATATATGTTATAAATATTTTTGATCACATATAATAAATCTCTGGTTGCATATATTGAAGAAATTTCCGAACAACAAAATAATGTTAACAAACAAAAATAAACTGATTTCAGGATTTTGAAATTCTTAATAAATAATTCTGAAGGATTCAGAATTCAATGCAATATTTATGATAAAAATATTGAAAAATCAAGAAAAATCTAAAATTAAACAAAGTAAATTTTTATAATATACAATATTATCAATTACAACATAATATTAAACATTTTTTAATATTTCAGAAAATATTATTAGAGAATGTTAATGTATTAAAAGCAAAAGGATACAAGGAAGGAAATAATATATATGACTTAACATTAAAATATTATTCGAATATCATTCATTTAGGCGAATACAATACATTGAAAAATAACCAACCAATTAAAATAAATTTCAAAGAAATAAAATAAAGACCTGGATTAATAGGTAATTAAATATTATTGAAAAAAAAATATAATATTATAAATAATTCTTTATTTTTCAGAAATACAAGGGTATTTAAAAAATTCTTTTGCACAAAAACATGAAAAAAATGAATCAGAATACATCGGAACAATAGCGGATGGACAATATAAATTAAACATTTTATTAAATAAATTAAAAAATGAATATGTGAATTGAGTAAGAGGAACAAAACTAGAAATTATTGCAAAAATAGAATAAATTAGTAAAAACAATCATAATAATATATTATTTGCATATACACTTATGAAAATATTCATGTATATTTATATATATATATATATATGTATATATATATATATATTTAAAAATTTTATAGATATTGCATATATATTAATAGTGAAAAGATTGGAATTTACTAAAGTATTAAATGATGAAAACATAGAGTTAGAAGAACTTATATTAGCAAATGAAATAATTTTAAATAAGGTAAATTAAATAATTTAATATTTTCATTTCTTTACATTAATAAATGCAATATTCTCAATATGAAATGATTATTTTTCAAAGTTACAGAAAAACAAATTAATGATCGTTAAAATACAAAATATAAAATAATATGTAAATATTGAAACATAATCATTTACTCCAAGTTTTAATCTATGAACATCAAAAATTCAAAGTTAATAGGGTAAGCGTAGCGCTAACATGCCGTAAGGAGCGCTACCGCGCTCCCTGATATTGATTTACTACAAAAAAAATTAATGTATAAGTTTTTTTTAACAACAATAAAAAATAAATATGTAAGCTTGTAAGAAAACATAAATTTGTAAGCTTCTTCCAGCGACAATGAAATTTAACGACATATTAAATAAATATTTAAAATTATTTAAACTTTTTTTTAGTAAAAATATCAAGCAACTGTACAAGCTTCTTTAACGACAATGAAGAATAAATATGTAAGCTTTTTATAACTGCAATGAAATATAAATTTGTAAGCTTCTATTAGCGACAGTAAAAAATAAGTCTATAAAATTATTTCAGTAATAATATCAAATTAATCTGTAAGCTCCTTTAGCGATAACAAACAATAAATTTGTATGCTTATGTGAGATTTTTTTAGCGACCAGAAACAATAGATCTGTATGCTTCAGCGACAATGATGAATAAATTTGTAAGCTTTTTTAGCGACAATGAAAAAAAAGTGTACACTTCTTTAGCGACAATAAAAAATAAAAATGTAAGCTTCTTTTAGCTACAATAAAAAAAAACATTCTTAATGCAGCTGTAACGTCCAGCTTTCACTGAACGAAACTATTTTAACTACGCTCACTTTTTGCCTGAGCTTTTGCTCACGGGCAGGGATTGAGCCTTCGATAAAAAGTTAAATGTGATTCGTTGTATATACGTATAAAGAAAAAGATTGAAAATGAATATAGAAGGGAGAAAGGTAAGGTTGAAAAGGGAATTACCGCGATTTTATTATATCCCGTTAAAAAGGAAATTGATTAAAAATTATTTGGTTAAATAATTCCTACCTAACTCTTGTAATAGTCAGAAGGCTCCGTAAGGCCTTTGCGCCGACCGGATTTCTCCTGACTTGGCTTTGCTTAGAGCTTCGTGCCTTAGCGTTCCTGAACGCTTTACACTCTACTCTTAGACGGGGGGACGTATCTCTAATAGATATGTCTCGCTACTATAGAAGGCTTCGTAAGGCCTTTGCGCCGACCGGATTCCTCCTATAGTGTTGAATCCGATAAGGACTCCTTATAGGTCTCGTAGCAATCGTTCATGGTCAAAAGACGGCGTGACCCGTATTGCCCTAAACCTTTCGTAAATAAATAAAAATAAAAAAAAATTTAAAAATAAAAAAAGGATCAATTTATACGCTTATGCACACAATGCATATGTGTATATACGTATATATAATTGTGGACGTCAGAGAGGTAGTTAAACCAAAGGTTCTGTACCTCTTAGAGTCCTGAATACTCGAGTAAGTATCAACAGTCAAAGGACGGTGTTGGCGTTACTCTTTATATTCTAGGCATCAGAGAGAGTAAGCAACTTGCGTTTTCACTCTCTTAGAACCCTTGTTATACATACGCATATATACACCTGTCAAAGAGCGTCTATATGCGTATTCAAATGCAGTGTATAAAAAATACTTTTGCTATGTTGCAGTAGTTTTTATTTGATCAAAAATTACAAGTACAAAAATTAAATATTTTTTTAAGGAAAACTAAGTGTTTTAAGAAAAATACTTTAGATTGAAATTGAAACTTAGAATCTTTCTAATGTTCAATTGAAAAAAATTTGAATTTAGAAAATGATGGAACTTAGAAAAACAAATTTAAGCCTTAAATGACTGTTCAAAATTTTCTATCTTTTAATTTGAAAAAGAAAATAGAAAATAATTTTTTAAGTGGAATTTAGAAAATAGAAGAAGATTTTGAAATATAAGGAAATAAAAATCTCTACCAAGAGAGACAATGATCAAAAAATGATGTTACTAGCTTATCCAGCCCTTATATACTCCACTTGGAGTGTTCATGTACATAGAAAAGCATGTGTAGTAGTGGGTGTAGTCCCCAAATCTATATGCTTCCCTATGCATCACCCCTACTTTCCTTAGTTTTCCTTCAAAAATATTGGTAAGAGAGAGAAAGAAGATAGAAGCAAGAGTATGCATAAGACGGAGAAAAAAGATTTTTCTCCTTCTACTTGCTTGCGTTTTTTTCCTATATCTTTTACAGATATGATATTAGATACAAAATTTCTTAAAACTATGAAAAGTATAAAAATATAAAAGGTTATACATAAAGCTTAAAATTAAAATTAAGAATACATAATTATTTTAATGTCTAAAAGAAAAAGGTAACATGTAAAAGCATAGAAAAGATATTTTATAATTTTATTTACTATTCCTAATTTTAACAAATTTAAAACATAGCTCAGTGTCTTATCTCTAAAATCGTGTCAAAAAAAAGAGAATTACTTAACAAACAATATATTTACTTGATTTATTGTTTACTAAAATAATTATAATTACCTAAAACTATATAATTGTATTGATTATTGTAAATGAAATAATAAAGTTGTTTGTTATAAGAAATTAAAATTATAGATTATAATATAATCAAAAGTAATATACTAAAAAGAAACATATTAAAAATATTCACTAGTGTATATATGTATATGTATAGAAAAAGAACTTAAATTACTATTAATAATTGTTTAAAACTATTAATTTTATGAGTAACTTAATTACTAACTTAACTAACGAATATTTGGTTATACAAAAATTGAAAAAGGTTTTAAAAATAGAAAAATTGATTAACTTAATTGTAATCAATTAATAATAAAAGAATATTTTAAACTATAAAAACTTGAATTTTAATCAAAAATTTATATCTATATGTAGGAAAAAATTATTGTAATTAAATGTTGTAACTAAAGTTTGTGAATTGTCAATTGTTTTTAAATAAAATAAGAAAATATGAAATATATTTTTGAAAACTTTTTCGTGTATAAAAGTTTTAGGTCTGGGAAAACGCTCAAAAAGGTCCCACATAGTCACAAGTGTATCTTATCTGTATTTTCACGACTTGCACATGTAGCCATGTGTAACGGTTTTTGGTTTTTCCCAGCCTCCTGGAGACTAATATATATAATATTACGTACAGTTATATCTTACTATTATTTTTAAATCTGTTCATATTATTCTTAAATGCTATTGTGCGCAAAATTAGTTTATTGTCACCTATTGAAAAGGTCCTGAAAGTAGGTAGTTTTAATTGTTCTTAATACGGATTAGGCTACGGATTAAATGTAAGCTTAAAATAAAACTGAATTACATTGCTTAATCTTATTGCGCCATATACTTAATACCTAAAAGTAAAATTTTTTTGAATTTTCTTGAATTTTAAATAATCTAAACGTAATATTTTACACCCTCATCCTCAAACGGTTGCTAGGTAATTTGAAAAGGAATAGCTAGCAATCGAATGCTCGGTTGTATAACCATTTCTTCTCCCGATGATGATGATGCTCAATGCCTATAGATGCAACACAAGTTGAGTCAATTCACATATAACTTATGCAGATAGCGAGAAAAATTCTGGTCCTTGAGGTTTCATCTTTCGAATTGATGCTGATGGCTGTTCGTTATCATTATTACTGGACGTTGAATTCCTTGGCATTAATTCAATGTTCTGTTCGGGATCAGCTGACCTTTTATAAGAGTCTGAATTTTGAGTTGGTACCGGATTGCTGATGTATATGAGTAATTGTGCAATGGATGTCCATAATGCTCCAAACATGTGAACTGACCATCCATATATGCGGTGTAACGCAAAACCATTTACTATGATTTGAACTATTGATTTGATTATCTGTATGATAATAAATATTGCTATGATTCCTGCACTAGCAATACCAAAATCTGTAAATTTTTTCCACATTTTCGACCAGGTGGATTCCATTATTCGTTTCATAACACCTTCATTAAGGAGTTTACCGATGGTTCCTTCATGATCCGTTGCTGGATGTCCATGAATTTCCCTAGCAACTTCGTTTAGTAAAGCTGTTTTTTCTATTGGGAATATTATATGATCGTTAAGTTCATTTAAATCGTTTTCGGTATAAATACCACTGATCGCTAATGACGCAGGTTCAATATACTTCCATGTTGGCTTTGTTAATGGTTGGATAATGTGCGGTGACTTTGCGTCAGTAGATTTTGGTAAGATTTTATACCAATTTTCATCTAAAAGGTAGTATGCTGGTAACAAGCTATTGCAAGTTACTTGCGTACCTTTAGATTTAAGTATGTGAGTCTTAGGTGTTAAGAACCGTGTTTCGTTCTTATGACTCAATTGTAATTCGGCGTAACAATTCTCGCTATGTTCTACCTTTACTTCGACAGGTATACATTTAATGACATGAACTATTTCTCCTGCTGTCATGGCCATGTACCCTGGTCCTCTCATCAAATTATACGCGAATTGATCTGGCGCTTGTGTTGCTATCGCGAGAGCGTTCATTATCGTTTCTCTTTCTATACGACACTGTTGCATCATCACATCGCGATACAATTGCCTAACCTGAGTCCTAATGTGCCTTTCTACGAATACAAATTTAGAATTGACGTACGTGAATATGTCGAGGTTATCTACCGTTTTTCCCTTTCGATTAGCGAAAAATTCTCCGTTACAAGTAGTTTCAAAAATAACTAACTTAGGGTGTTCCGTTATCACTACACTATATCCGCAAACCGAATCTGTAGATTTCGCTGCTAGCGCAAAAGTGACGTCACTCGAAGAGATGGAGTATACTGTATGTTCTTTTTTATTGGAATCTACTACTTTCTCAACGAATCCTTCGAATAAGATACTGTAGCTTGAAAATTTACATTGATCTGTAGGGAGAGGGTTCCAAAAGGTTTGTCCCCCTTCAAAATTAACGCATTCTCCGTCGGATAGTCTACAGCTAGTCCCTGAGGGTAGGTGAATTCTATTATCTTCTAGGTTCACTCTAACTGTAACTTCCCTCACGGTAATTCTTACAGTTCCTTGGACAACTACACTGTCCCAAGATCCATAGGGATCTGAATATGCTTCGCCATTGCAAGCTCCGTCACTTGTTAAATGACCGGTAAATGTTATTAGCTTAGTCGTTGTTTGATTTAATTTAATGCCGTAAAACTCGTGTCTCTGTCCTAGTCTAAGGGTCCCTGTGCTGTTTTAAGGCCCTTCTGCTGATTTCTGTAATATACTGGTTTTGTCCCTGATCTACAATAGATACGTGCGAGTGCATACCACAATGGTATACAGTTCTACGGTATTCAATTTTACACTGGATCGCAGTTGTGTCGGTAAATTGATCTACTTGTAGCAATTGTATATATGGTTTATATAGGTTTAAGTTATTCTTCGGTATATCGCAGGATCCTACTTCTAATAATGATAAAGTTGTAATGTTCAGTGTTCTAGCGCCGCAGTCGTAGCCTATTATTCCCCATGCGGGTTTAAGAACAAATGCTAACACAAAAATAAGCATCTGAAAAGAAGCAAATTTAATCTATTAATTACAACTCGAAATTCTCTTTTTCTTTTTCTTAATCTTAATTTCGTTATTAATATAAGAGATTCGTAACCTATTCGCGTTTACTAACTTTGAGCCTTTATTTAATTGTATCCTAATATTATTCTTATTAATAATTTCTAAAATTTTATGTGAGCCTGTATAGTGGTCCCCGAATTTATTAGGCTTAGGGACTTTTAATAAAAATACATAGTCGCCTATCTTAAAATTCCTAGGATTTATATTCCTATCATAATATTTCTTATTTCTATTCTTAGAATCTATCAAATTATTATAAACTAAATTCCTAATTCCATTTAACCTTATAACTAACTCCTTGATGTACCCTTGATACATTGGAAGTAAATCGTTGTCTTGTAGTGGTTCATTTGACGGTAATCTTGCTAATTTTCCAAAAATTACCTCGTATGGTGCATGTTTTGTGCTTTCTTGGACGCACGTATTATAGTTTAGCATAGCTATATCTACCCACTGATCCCATTCATTGTCTTTATCTTCATATTGCTTGAGAAATTCACCAAGAGCATGGTGTGACCTTTCTAAGGATCCGTTTGATTGTGGGTGAAAAGCTGTTGTTCTAACCTTTTTAATTTTAAACCTTTTTGCAACTCTTTTCATAAGAGTACTAAGGAAATTACTTCCTTGGTCTGTTAAAATGACTCAAGGTGCACCAAACATGCATATAAATTTCTTTACAAATGCGTCTGCTATAGTTGTTGCTAACGCATTCTGCAAAGGCACTGCGGGACAATATTTCGATAACTGATCTTGCATTGTCAAGATATATTCGTTATTATCCTTGGTTTTAGGTAAAGGCCCAACAATATCCAATGCTATCTTATCAAATACTGTACCAGGTGTGTCAGTAATCATCATTGGTTGCTTAGTTTTAAGCCTAACCAATTTTGCTTTCTCATAGAGAAAGCATTGTATCGATAAAAAAAATTTTTTTCTATTTTTTCATTAATTTGTACATATTTGAACTCGGTGAGTCGAAAAAAGTGGTTTCCAGAAAATGTCTGTATGTATGTGTGTGTGTGTGTGTGTGTGTGTGTGTGGAAGTATGAATTCAGTTAGTAAACTGTATCTTGAGAATTACTCGATGGATTTGCTTCTAATTTTGCATGGAATTTAGTTTTTTGACTAACTTGCTGGGAAGCTATTGATAATTGGTTCTTCTAGAGTAGTTTTCATTTTAGAGTTTGAAAAAAAAAAAAAAAATTTCGATTTTTCGTTTTTTGGTTTTTTTTGTTAACTACTCGATGAATTTGCTTCAAAATTTGCCCGGAAATTATTTGTGATTGCCCGGATGAAATAAATTTTTAAAAACTGATTTTCTTAGCTTAGTTTTAATTTTAGAGCATTTTAAAATTAAAAAAAAAATGTTTCTATTTATTAAGCCAATAAAATCTTAAAAACTACTGGATGGATTTACTTCAAATTTTCCATACAATTCAATTTTTCGATCAACTGGTGCGGAAGCTATTGAGTATTGGTTTTCTTAGCGTAGTTTTTTTTTTAAGAAACATTTTAAGAATTCTTAAAAAATTTCGATTTTTCATTTTTTTTGTATTTTACGTAAACTACTCAAAGAATTTGTTCGAAAATTTGTATGAAACTTAATTTCGACTGCCAAAAGTATAAAAAATTTTGTTAACTAATTTTCTTAGCGCACTTTTAATTTTATAGCATTTTTAAAATTTTTTAAAAAATTTTTATTTTTAATTTTTTTCTATTTTACGAAAACCATTTGATAGATTTGCTCCAAAATTTGTATGCAATTTATTCGCTACTGTCCGAAGAAAACAAGCTTTGGAAAACTAATTTTCTCAGCGCAGTTTTAATTTTAGAGCACTTTGAAAATTTTTAAAAAAATTTTTATTTTTCATTTATTTTCTATTTTGCGTAAACCATACTATAAATTTTCTCCAAAATTTTTATACAATTAATTCGCTTTTGTCTGAAAAAAATTAGCTTTTGAAAACTAATTTTCTTAGCGTGGTTACAATTTTAGAGAATTTTAAAGATTTAAAAAAAAATTTCGATTCTTCTTTTTCTTTTTTTTTATTCTACGTAAAGTACTCGATAGTTTTGTTCTAAAAATTGCAGGGAAATTATTTGCGACTGCCAAAAGAAGGGAAATTTTCAAAAATTGATTTTTATAGCGTAGTTTTAATTTTAGAGGATTTTTAAAATTCTGAAAAAGAAATTTTGAAAAGAAAATGTTACTTATTTAACCAGTTAGATCTCGAAAATTACTCGATGGATTTGCTTCAAATTTTGTATACCATCTATGTTTTTGTATAACTAGACGGGAAGCTATTGAAAATTGGTATTCATAGAGTAGTTTTTTTATAGAGATATAAACATGAACTGTATTTATATATAAATATGATTGCATTTTATAAAGATTAGAAATTTTGTTGTCATCATTCTTTTTATTACTACATTATATCATTTTTTCAATAGAACAAATTTTTTTGTATTACTTGATAATTTAAAATAAATTATAAATGTTGAAAAAGCAAACAGCTAGCATAAATGTTCGAAATTTATAAAGTACAATATGAGTAAATATTAATGTTAGACAATTTTTTAATATTAAAATTACATTTAAATAAATATAAAAAAATTAATGAAACTCAAAGAGCTCTATGAGAAAGCATTCCGCCAAAGCACTTGGCAGCGTTTTTTTAATTGACATTTAAGGCATTGCTGTATTTGTCTCTGAATATCTTCTTTTAAGTTTTCCCAAAAATATTTTTGACGAATTCGATTATAAGTTTTTGATACACCTCTATGACCTCCTATGGGTGATTTATGAAGTTCGTAAAAAATATCGTCTCTTTTATTTAGAGGAACGTATATCAGTGTTCCATAACAAATAATTATTTTAGTCTCTGCATTCTTAAATGCGAATTTCATTAATTCTAAAATGGTCAACCATTCTATGTTTTCTATGGCTGTGCTTTTTGCAATACTTATTTCTTTAATGCCCTTTTCTGATGATATTGTTTTTAGTTTATTCAAGGTCGTGCAGAAATTTGTCTTTATAATGGCTTGTGATTCGGGCTCCTCACCTCTAATGCATAAGCCATATAAATTCTTGTTACTTGTTCTTTTAAGCTCATTGACGCTACAATATTCTAATTCTTGCTTTTCCGGTATTTTATTGTTATTTATTAGTTCTTTCGCGCCATCATCGCACGGTGTACCGTTGGTTGAAGTAAAATATACAACCGTTGTGCTCCAGTGCGATATTGATTCTCTAGTTTTCACTATATTTTCTTTAGGTAGGTTAAAATCTGTATTTATATCAGTAAGGTTATTATCGATCTCGATTTCTTCAGTCTCCTTACTAGAAGCACTTTCAGAGCGTTCTTCAGCGACTTTATCGTCAGCTTTTCTCTCGATTATCTTTGTATGCTCATCAAAAGAGCTTGCATCTGTACTTGCAGTTGAGTCATGCTCAGTACTGATTACCTTGTTAATACGAGGTCTACCTCTTGGTCTTTTTACTACAGGTTATGTTTTGAGTGCTGCTTCGCAATCACTGTTTTCACTACTTTCTGCGTAATTTATTTCTTTTTGTTTTATCAAATGTTTCTTTCTCGTTTTTGTTTCTGATATTTTTTCTTCCTTACTGGTGTCCTTTATCGTTTCTTTATCAACTTCTTTTTCTATAATTAACTGATCGTTTACTTCTGTTTGTTGAGTGTTAGTAGCTTTTATCTGCTCGTTGACTTCTTGCAATCTCTTTTGCCTGCGTGTAATAACATTAACGTTTTCTGTTATTACAGGGTTTCTGGAAAGAGCATCGGCATTCAGATTGATTTTCCCAGGTTTATATATAACCTGGTAATCATATTCTGAAAGCTTAAAACGCCACTTTTGAACTCTTATGTTTAAGTCAACAGATTTAAACCAAATTAGTGGTTGATGATGTGTGACTAGTAAAAGATCGACCAAAAATATAAGGTCTGAAGGTTTTCACAGCATGTATCATCGCGAGGGCTTCCTTTTCGTACGTATCATATCGTAACTCAGGCCCTCTGAGCACACGTGATGTATATTCTATTGGTTTGTCGCTACCAATCTTCCCTTGTGATAATATACCACTCACTGCATATCCTGATGCGTCAGTAGTGATCACAAAAGGTTGCGTCATGTCTGGAAACCGCAGAAGAGGTGCTGTACACAATGTGTTTTTTAGCAGATTAAATGCATTTTCAGCATCTTCGTTCCAATCAAAGTTTTGATCGTTTTCTAACAGTTTGGTTAGAGGTTTTGATATTTTAGCAAAATCCTTAATAAATCTCCGATAGTAACCGGCTAATCCTAAGAACTGTCTAACGTTTTTAACTGTCTTAGGTCGTGGAAATTCTTTAACAGCTTCAATTTTTTTTGGGTCTGGCTTGAGGCCATTTTCACTCACTATATGCCCCAGATATACGACCTCTTGTCGCAATAATTCGCACTTTGTTGGTTCTAATTTCCAATTTCCTTTTCCTAATCGATCCATCACTTGTTCGAAGACTTTTTCATGTTCTTCTAATGAACGTGCATATATTACAATATCGTCCATATACACAAATACGCCCTTTCCAATCATTCCATCGAACGTAGTGTGCATAGCTAGCTGATATTCAGTAGCTGCATTTCTGAGGCCAAACGGCATACGAATGAACTCGTAGTGTCCACACAGCGTAGAGAAAGCAGTTTTTTCTGCACTTTCTTCATGTAGAAGTACTTGGTGAAAACCAGAAACGCAGTCAAGTACTGTAAAGTATGATGCTGACCCTACTTGATCGAATATATCAGTTATATTCGGTAGTGGGTGTATCATTGGTATGGTTTTCTCATTAAGAGGTCGAAAATCTAGTACGACTCTCCATCTCGGCTTGCCATCAGGACCAGCCTTTTTAGGTACAACCCATAAACTCGTGTTGTATGCAGATCTTGAAGGTCTGATAATACCTTTATCTAATAAGTCTTGGATTTGTCTTTCGACTTCCTCTTTAAGCATATGAGGAAGTCTGTACTGTTTATTATTGACTGGTACACCATCAGTCGTTCTTATTTTATGCTTAGTTACGTTTGTAACTGTTAATTCGTCACCTTCTAAGTGGAATCTGTCAGAGTGTTTTTCTATCAAGTTTTTAGCTTGCTCACTCTCTTCTTCACTTAAATGGTCCAGGCGAATAATTTCTAGTATTCGCTCTGCTCGAGATTTCTCTTCATTTAAAGTAACCTTTTCTATTTTGTCATTTACTAGGTAAACATTAAAATGTTTGATTGTTTTTATTCCTAGCTCTTCAAAAACATCTTGTTCGGAATCAGCAAAACTAAATGCTTCTCCAACACTTGATAGTTCTTTATTGTCTATACTGATATTATTAATCATAAAATTATAGTCGTTTTCTATCTCAGGATCACTCGATAAATCAACTTCTTGTATGTCTAGTTCTTCTACTAGATTTTCTATATCCGAGTTTATTTTATTTTTGAAAGTTCGTTTCTCATTCAGCTCGTCCCTATATAACATAGGTATCGATGTGCCAAAAACTTCAAGAGTGTTTGTCTCAAAGTTTATTATTGCACCTGTTTGATCAAAATAATCCGAACCTAGTATGCCGTCGCAGGGAAGCTCTACCTCATTGGGTACGACTTGAAAATCAGTCAGGTGTCCATTAACTTTGATACGAGCTACTCCCAAGGTTGGAGTAGTTTTACCGTTTATTCCTTGTAAATAAGCAATATCCGAATGGTCTATTTTATAATTTTCTGGAATTAATTTCTTCTTAACGACACTCCCTTCTGATCCAGTGTCTACTATTCCATTGTCATTTCCACAATAATTTTTAACCTCAATGAACGGTAAGCTCTCATTTTGTTCTAAATTTATATTAACAATACGAGAAATTGCCCATTCATGATTATTCCTTCTATCTTGGTTAAATTTCATAAGTTTGCCATTAGACGCTATCGTTTTTGTTCCATAATCAATAATTGATTTGGTTTGTTTAAAAAAATTAGCGCCTAAAATTCCACAATACGGAATGGCGATGTTGTTTCTTACAACATGAAAGGTTGCTATAGATCCAGCTATTTTAATATCTATAGTACCTATAGTGTATTCAAGTTCGTTATTAATACCTTTTAAACATACTACATTACTATAATTTATTGTATGATTTTCAGGTATTAAGCCAAGTTTTAGTATATTTCCCTGCGACCCAGAATCTAGCATTAAATTTGCTATACTGTGCTCGCATCTAAACGCGAGGAATGGAATGAGCCGGCAAGGAATTTTCACTGTAATTGTAGAAACTCTAAAGGTTCCTTGATACAGTTCGTTATTACATTTGTTGAGCGCATACGATCCTGCGGTATCTCCTTGGCGCTCACTTTCGAGATACCGGTTACGTTTCTCGTTTGTTGCTGATTGTATTGCCTCTTACGGCATTCTTCAAGCGTATGTCCCTCTACTTTACAATAATTGCATGTTTTTTTGTTGAATTGAGGTTTGCATTGTCTTGCTGTATATCCAGCTTTGCTGCATAATTGGCAAGTAATACTAACATTTAAGTTAGTATTACAGCTTTTTGCTGTATAGCCGTACTTGTTGCATAATTGGCAACTCTGAGTAACTGCACCCTTAGGTTGACAGTCTCTTGCCTCGTGTCCAATATTGTCGCATAGTTGGCATTTTTTGTTCGGAAAAGATATTCTACAGCTAGCTGCACTATGCCCTAAGTTGTTGCATATTTGGCATTTCTGTATATTATTTTGTCTTAATAAATATTTTTCAGCAGTGTGTCCAGATTTCTTACATATCTGACAACTGATTGCTGGTCTTAACTCGATATTACATTTGCTTGTTTCATGATTTGTTGATCTACAAATTTCGCAAGCAAATGTATGTTTTTTATTTATAGCTTGGTTTGCATATCTTTTATTGGGATTTCTCAAGGCTCGCTGAGCTTCTAAAGCTCTTTCAGCCTTGATTGCATTGTTGACGATATCAGTCATATCGTTTGCGTCATCTAGACGGCGTTCAATTTCCGGTTTTAAGCCTTGCTTAAAGCATTCTATCATTGATGCCTTGATACTTGTTTCAAAAGCAGGCTGATTTTCTTCGTTCGCTATTCTATTGGCTTCTAAAATACGTCTACCTGATTCCTTGATTCTATTTGCAAACGTAATAACAGACTCGTCATCTGCTTGGAACTCTGAGCCAAGTTTGCCTTGCAATTGGTGCACAGTCTTTGCTGGTGCATATATTGATTTTAAGTAATCCTTAAATGCTTCTACCGTAGTGAATGCTTCGCCATGTATGGCACTTCTCGCTTCACCTATTGCTTTAGATCTAAGTAATTTAGCCAAACTAGCTTGACTTTCTGCTCCTACCATCTCTTTACCTTCATCGCAGCCTTCAAGAAACACACTTAAAGGAATATTCTTCCCGTCATATTCGGGAACAACCCTTAAGGCGTCCTTTAAAGCCACAACTTGTGCTGCCATGGTAACTACTTGAACAACTGGCAAATTATTAGTGGCTTCAGACGTTGCGTTATTTTCTTGCATACCTTCCACTTCGGAACTAATATCTGAGCCTGAGCTCTCCAAAACAGAGATGTTCAATACACTACTATTTTCAAGTGTGTCGTCAGAACATGTACCATTTATTGAGCCTTCGTTATCAGTTAATAAATTGTTTTCGCTTCTTTCTCGAGGAATTTGTCTCTCGATGCGAAAGGGTTAAAATTTTCTACAATTTGCTGCAATTCTTCGTTATTTTTTGATTGATTTCTTGTGATGGGGCCCAGCGGTTTGTCAGAACTCATTTATTCCTTGAAAATTCTGATGTTGCCTATTTTTATGATTATTGAGGCTCTACAGTATTCGACAGTAATAAGCTTCTTAGGGTTGCCGATCTGTAAACTTATTTCGTTTATAGAAAAGAAGTTTTCTAGGTCCCAATCACAATCGATTAGTCCCTCTAACTCCCTTCTATGTAATTTGCGGCTTCGAGCTACTTCTTTCTTATATAGAAAATAAAATTTTAAATTTCTGTTAATTGGATATTTACGATCTTTCCACGTACAAAATTGATGTACTCTCTCTGTTGGCTCGATTCCACGATCGTTATTAAATAAATAATGAAAATTATAGACGTCACCTGTGTTTTTGTTTTTTGCTGTCCAAAAACAGTTGTTACTGATCCTATCGACCAGTCTTTGTGCCCTGATAAGTGCTCTATATCTAAAAAAATCTTTTATAGCGGGATGCATCTAAGAATATTCTTCGACAAAATTTTCTTCCTTAATTAGTAAAATTGTTATTTAACGTTGTCCTTGTATGCAAGTTTCAACAATTTAAAATAAAGTGGTAAAAAAAAAATTCAAAATATTTTTGTATTTTTTATATATACCTATTCTAAGTAAATTAAATCCTCTATAAAACAATTTAAGTCAAATAATTATTTGAATTTAGCGCTCGAAGTGAGGCAGATAATAGTTAATTGCTCATGCGTTAGGTGGCGCTGTTATAAAAGGTACTTAGTACGAACTCAGCGTACTTGTATACTTATAGCTTAATGCTTTTATAACGGCCTTTTGGACTCCCTCATGTAAGGTAAGTTTAATAATTATTGTCTGAATTTAGGTATTAAATATTTCGCTAATTTTTAATACTATTAATTATTTTTATATGTTTTTAATTTAAACTAAAATTTTTTGTTTTTATTATATAAAATAATTAAGTATATATTTATTTATATTTATTAAAGAATAGTTAAAAGATAACCTTAAGCCTTATAATTACTTAACTTATTAATGCAACGCATTTATATTATCCTTATAAAATAATTTTAATTTTATAATTAATTATTTATTAATTAAAAAAATTTTTTTTTTTTAAATAAGGTTAAAATTATTTTATTATGTTAGTATTATGCTTATTAACTGATTATTTTATTTTATTCTTAACTTAATAATTATTTATCAATAATAATTATTTATATATCTTATTCATAAATTTTGAATTTTATCGCAAAAGATCGGTAATAGTTGTTAGGAATATTAAAAATAATTTACAAAATATATTTTAAAACATTTTTTTTTTATTTATAAAAAAAAAGGTAAACAGTTATATGTTTTTCAATCTAGCGTGATTATCTCAATATTATTTCGCCTTGCTCTTTCTATTATATGGTCCGGTATTGTGTTTACTATTTGTTGCTGAGGCTGAGGTGGTGGTGGCGGTGGTGCCCGTATACCTTCTTGTACCGGCCCTACTATGCTAATTTTATGAGGCGGGACTGGATCTCTGGGCACTAGGATGCGCCTCTCTAGATTTGTATTACCTTCTTTTACGCAAGTGATAAAGCGCTCACGTTTTTCGCCAGTCAAGCCTAAGCGATTTGCTGCTTGGCGAATCTTAAAGTTTCGGCCAGATTTAGGCATTTACAAAAATGACAAGACAAAAAAGCATTAAATGTAGGAAAATAATTTTTTGAGAAAAATTATTATTATTATTGATAAAAGATAAAAGGAAAAGGAGAAAATCAATATCAATATTCATATATATTATTGATCAACTTTTCTTATCTCACCACTGACCCTTTTTCACTTTTCAGCAATTAAGGCATCTACAAGTTTAGCCTTTCAGCTAAAACTTATAAACGTTGGTTTGAAAAGAAAGAAATTTAAAGTTTTTAGATACCAATAAACCTTTTTGCACCTTTCGGCACTCTCAGGTATCCCATAGACTTAGCCTCTCAGCTGAATAGTCTATGAATTTGGCCCAAAAAGATTAAATTAATTACAATGTATATATATAAAAAAAAAAAAGAAATTAAGAAAAAGAATGAGATAAATTTGATTGGTTTTTTAACTTTTTAACTTCGTTAGTTAATTCTCCTACTTGCTTTTTTAGGTTGTCATTTTGTTCTTTAATTTCAGCAAACTGTTTAATAGTATTGCTGGTGATAAGGCCCAAATAGACGACTATTTTCTCTTTTTTCTGTATTAAATTGTTGACTGAATTTATTATTACGCTATGGGATGCAATTAATTCTTCTAGGCGAGCGTTCTGTTGTTTAAGTGTTTGACGTAAAAGACTATATTGTTGTTCCAAATAGTCGAGTTCGTCTACAGTATATGCGACTGTTGTCCAGCGCTCTTGATCAAATGCTTCTAAACGCTCGATTCTCTCAGTTAAATTGCGTAACCAATTATACGACTGCGAACTAAATTGATTGACGTCATGCGTTGGTATCATTTGAGAGAAAAAAAATTTAAATTTATGCGTTTTTTGTTTTTAGGTAAATGAAATGAATTATAATTAATAAAAAATGTATTATTTTTTACTTTTTAGAAATTAATTAATAATGTTTATTTTATTAAAATTTACATTTATACGCATCATAATTTTAATTATTTATTGAAATTTTTAAATATCGATAACGCAACGTAAAAAAAAAATATTTAAAACGATAAAATTAAAAGAAATATTTTAAACGAGGAAAGGCAATAATTAAAAAATAGAAAAGATGAAAGAAAAAGTATAGTGCATCAGCCTAAAGTGTATATCACTTTTCCCTTAAGAGGAGGTCACGTATCTCTGTCCTTTTCTCAAGAAAACCTTGAAAAACTTAAATCATAGAGGTTAGGGTTGACAATTTGGTTTTTCAAGGTTTTCTTGAGAACGAAGCAATAAAATTAATTTTTTCTTATCAAAGAAAATATTGCTTTTTTTGATACAAGATGCGGCTTTCTCTTCATTTTTTGATAAAGTTTTTAGTTTTTGTAAAAAAATCATTTCTTTGATTAGAAAAGGACAGAGATACGTGACCTCCTCTTAATCAAGGAAAACAATTCCACTTTATCTTTAACTTAAATATAAGAAAACGAATTTCTCACTCTCCTGAAAAACACAAATACGAATAATCAAAAATAAAGTTGTATATATATTTGAAATTATTTTACACAAAAGTAATTTTCAAAAAGAAAACTCTAAGAATAAAAATTTATTTATTTAAATAAAGTTTAAACAAAACGAATCATAAAAAGGTAATAATAAAAAAAGAATAATTTGTTTCGAAGAAAAATATTTAATCAAGTTACAATGATTTTTATAATTAAATTATATAATATTAATATTATTTTATTTTATAAACGACTGTTTTTCTAATATTTATCAGAAATTATTAAAAATAAAATAATTTATTAAAAAGAAAATAATTATTTACTAAGATTTTATTATGATCTATTTAACTTAAAAGAAAAAATAAAACCGATCTAAGTTAATCTTTTCCTCTTTTTTCTCAAGAAAAGATAGAGCTAAAAGTAAAAATTTCGATTGGGTTTTTTTTAAAGGTTAAGGAGAGAAAAATTGTATGCGGTAGATCATACAAAAACTCACAATATGTGTTAAAGTAGAGAAAGAGTTTTATTTTTATTAAAAATTGACAACAACAATTTTTTTATTTATTTTTGCTAGATTCCTTCTTCTTGGAATCTTTATTATCCTTAAATAATTTTTTTATACACTTGTCCGTTTTTAAAGGACGTGTAGATTTTCTCTTAAATTGAGGGTCCGATCTCAAACGTTTCGGAACTCTTGGCGTCGGAGGTTTTGGCTTCTTAGCCCCCTCCTTAAGCGATATTATTTTTTTCGATCTCAAAGATGTTTGAGGCCTGTTCTCCGGCTTGAGTGCGGGTGAAGTGACTATGTAGGCGGGCCTTGGTTGCTGCTGTTGTTGAGTAGGCCTAACTGCCGAAAATGAAGGCGGAGTTAATGGTGACAACACTAACCTTGGCTGTTGCACCGACGAGCTACTCGCTTGAGAAAAAGAGCTAAGTTGCGCTTGACTATTATTAATCAGATTTTGTCCAACTCTCGCTGAGTTGTCTTGCGGAACAAAAGCTTGGACAATTCCTACCACCTGAGCAATTTGGGCTGCTGAAAGCCCTTCTTGCGTAGGCGGTGGATTATTCTGATTATTCGTAGGTTGAGAAGAATTATGAAGCTGTTTTCCAGCAGCCTTTCTTTCTCTCCTACGTTTATTTTTTAATCTCTTGCATTCCTTTTTACAACTCTCTTTTTGAGCCTTCGCGACGTTCGCGACGTACGCGGCGTACTCGGCGGTGTAGTACCCGTAGTTGTTACCGCCGTTTTGTTGATGCACTATAAAAAAAAAGCAAATAACGATAAATTATTAAAAAAAGTAAATAAGAAATTCAGATAAATAATAATAATAAAGGCGAAAATTAACTCTTTATCTTTTATATCCCGGACGAACCCCCAAAAATTATGTGACGTCCAGCTTTCACTGAACAAAACTATTTTAACCACGCTCACTTTTTGCTTGAGCTTTCGCTCACGGGCAGGGATTGAGCCTTCGATAAAGAGTTAAATGTGATTCGTTGTATATACGTATGAAGAAAAAGATTGAAAATGAATATAGAAGGGAGAAAGGTAAGGTTGAAAAGGGAATTACCGCGATTTTATTATATCCCGTTAAAAAGGAAATTGATTAAAAATTATTTGGTTAAATAATTCCTACCTAACTCTTTTAATAGTCAGAAGGCTCCGTAAGGCCTTTGCGCCGACCGGACTTCTCCTGACTTGGCTTTGCTTAGAGCTTCGTGCCTCAGCGTTCCTGAACGCTTTACACTCCACTCTTAGACGGGGGGACGTATCTCTAATAGATGTGTCTCGCTACTATAGAAGGCTTCGTAAGGCCTTTGCGCCGACCGGATTTCTCCTATAGTGTTGAATCCGATAAGGACTCCTTATAGGTCTCGTAGCAATCGTTCACGGTCAAAAGACGGCGTGACCCGTATTGCCCTAAACCTTTCGTAAATAAATAAAAATAAAAAAAAATTTAAAAATAAAAAAAGGATCAATTTATACGCTTATGCACACAATGCATATGTGTATATACGTATATATAATTGTGGACGTCAGAAAGGTAGTTAAACCAAAGGTTCTGTACCTCTTAGAGTCCTGAATACTCGAGTAAGTATCAACAGTCAAAGGACGGTGTTGGCGTTACTCTTTATATTCTAGGCATCAGAGAGAGTAAGCAACTTGCGTTTTCACTCTCTTAGAACCCTTGTTATACATACGCATATACACCCGTCAAAGTGCGTCTATATGCGTATTCAAATGCAGTGTATAAAAAATACTGTTGCTATGTTGCAGTAGTTTTTATTTGATCAAAAATTACAAGTACAAAAATTAAATATTTTTTTAAGGAAAACTAAGTGTTTTAAGAAAAATACTTTAGATTGAAATTGAAACTTAGAATCTTTCTAATGTTCAATTGAAAAAAATTTGAATTTAGAAAATGATGGAACTTAGAAAAACAAATTTAAGCCTTAAATGACTGTTCAAAATTTTCTATCTTTTAATTTGAAAAAGAAAATAGAAAATAATTTTTTAAGTGGAATTTAGAAAATAGAAGAAGATTTTGAAATATAAGGAAATAGAAATCTCTACCAAGAGAGACAATGATCAAAAAATGATGTTACTAGCTTATCCAGCCCTTATATACTCCACTTGGAGTGTTCATGTACATAGAAAAGCATGTGTAGTAGTGGGTGTAGTCCCCAAATCTATATGCTTCCCTATGCATCACCCCTACTTTCCTTAGTTTTCCTTCAAAAATATTGGTAAGAGAGAGAAAGAAGATAGAAGCAAGAGTATGCATAAGACGGAGAAAAAAGATTTTTCTCCTTCTACTTGCTTGCGTTTTTTTCCTATATCTTTTACAGATATGATATTAGATACAAAATTTCTTAAAACTATGAAAAGTATAAAAATATAAAAGGTTATACATAAAGCTTAAAATTAAAATTAAGAATACATAATTATTTTAATGTCTAAAAGAAAAAGGTAACATGTAAAAGCATAATAAAGATTGATTATAATTTTATTTACTATTCCTAAACTTAACAAATTTAAAACATAGCTGAGTGTCTTATCTCTAAAATCGTGTCAAAAAAAAGAGAATTACTTAACAAACAATATATTTACTTGATTTATTGTTTACTAAAATAATTATAATTACCTAAAACTATATAATTGTATTGATTATTGTAAATGAAATAATAAAGTTGTTTGTTATAAGAAATTAAAATTATAGATTATAATATAATCAAAAGTAATATACTAAAAAGAAACATATTAAAAATATTCACTAGTGTATATATGTATATGTATAGAAAAAGAACTTAAATTACTATTAATAATTGTTTAAAACTATTAATTTTATGAGTAACTTAATTACTAACTTAACTTACGAATATTTGGTTATACAAAAAATTGAAAAAGGTTTTAAAAATAGAAAAATTGATTAACTTAATTGTAATCAATTAATAATAAAAGAATATTTTAAACTATAAAAACTTGAATTTTAATCAAAAATTTATATCTATATGTAGGAAAAAATTATTGTAATTAAATGTTGTAACTAAAGTTTGTGAATTGTCAATTGTTTTTAAATAAAATAAGAAAATATGAAATATATTTTTGAAAACTTTTTCGTGTATAAAAGTTTTAGGTCTGGGAAAACGCTCAAAAAGGTCCCACATAGTCACAAGTGTATCTTATCTGTATTTTCACGACTTGCACATGTAGCCATGTGTAACGGTTTTTGGTTTTTCCCAGCCTCCTGGAGACTAATATATATAATATTACGTACAGTTATATCTTACTATTATTTTTAAATCTGTTCATATTATTCTTAAATGCTATTGTGCGCAAAATTAGTTTATTGTCACCTATTGAAAAGGTCCTGAAAGTAGGTAGTTTTAATTGTTCTTAATACGGATTAGGCTACGGATTAAATGTAAGCTTAAAATAAAACTGAATTACATTGCTTAATCTTATTGCGCCATATACTTAATATCTAAAAGTAAAATTTTTTCGAATTTTCTTGAATTTTAAATAATCTAAACATAATATTTCACACAGCTATATATTTATATATATTGGTCTCAAGCCCAAAAATAAAAAATGCAGAGAGGGAGTGTTTTCTTTGTATTTTTTCGATATGTTTAAAATCTAGGACATAAGAAGATAAAAATATTTATTTATAATCATAATTCTCTATTATTCTATTATTCTATTTTTCATTATTCGCTCATAATTATTATTAAATATTATTATATACTATCATAACTTAAAATTTTAATGTTATTTACTATTCTATTTTTAATTTATTTTAAAAATATATAAGTTTGATTTATTGTGAACTTTTGAATGTCGCGTTAAACCATCTTTTTTTTATTAATTCTAATTCTATAACTTCATATCTTATATTTTTATGTATCGATGTTTTCTATTGAACTTTTTTTACATTCGCAAATATAAAATTTAGATTCATTATATCCTACTCTTTTATTTACTTTGAAATAAGTGCATTCAGGGGGTTGGCGAGCGGAGCGAGCAGGGGGAAACCCCCCCTCGTATACATATATATATATATATAAACATATAATCGCTGAAAATAACCATTTTTCTACTGTTATATTATTTTAACCATTTTTATTATTATTTATTTATCATATAACAATTAATTCATAGCATTTCTCATATTTTCTTTTATTTTTTAGCTTTTGAAGTAAAAAGGCAGTAAATTAAATTAGTTAATATAAGTGCAATTCTTTTGTGGATATCTTTAAAAAAAGTTAATTAAAAATGAATTAAAATTCTTAAAAGTATTTTAATTTTCAATAATGGTTTTGACTGAGAAGGATAAATTGATTGTTAAGGGACAGGGATTGTATAGTGGAATTGCTTCCTTGTTAACTGATATTCATATATTAGAATTTATTAATATTTTAAACCAGTGCACCTCATTTAACATGCAATCAACTTTATTAATTCATAGACCACAATATAATAATTCAGTACTGATTAATGGAGAATGAATACAGTTATTACTTCCCTGGAAATTTAGAAAAAGGTCACTGGATTTGTATGTATTATAATAATAAGGTAATTTAGATATATGACAGTTTAAATCTCAAATATCTACAAGATGAGCATAAGATTCATATGAACAGATTGTTTCTAAACAAATCAGAATTGACCATAGTATTCGAAACAGTTCGCAAATATCAATTACGATAATCCACCGGACATGATATAGAGGAGTGTTTGTCATGAGCAACGTCTTAAATAAATACCATTAAATTTAGATTTTGCCGAGCTTGAACTATTAGAAAAAAAACTCACAAATGCATTTATTGACAGAACAAAAAAAGATCATGGAAATGTATCGTAATAAACAAAAGAATTCGAATCATGAAATAATTTTGATGAAAATCGACAATGACATTTTAGATACAAATTTTTTAAAACCAGATAATGATATAATGGAAATCGATGATATCTACTTAAATTATAACAATAATAAAATTAGGACTGTTGAGATTAAATTAAATGAAGAAAAAAAAGAATCAAAAGAAGCTTTATTTGTAATAGGACTTAATAGGAAAATGGTAACAAAACAATCACATGAATATAAAAAAAATTCAGAAAAAGATATTATTATAAAAATGCAAGACAGAAAAAATTATCATAAATTAGAACTAAGACACGTTCAAGAAGCTTTACGCAAGAAAAAAGCTTATATGGAAATGAAAAAAGGACAACCAAATAGATATGAACAAAAATTAGAAAATACTAAGATAACAAAATTGCAGTTCCAAGAAAAAATTAGTACTAATAAATTGGAACAAATACGTGCGAATGAGACTTTACGTAGGTAAGAAGCTTACATAAAAAAGAAAAACAACCGAAAAAATGAAAAATTAGAAAATACTAAGATGACAAAACTGAAATTCAAGGAAAAAATGTGTATTGATAAATTGGAACAAATACGTGCGAATAAGGCTTTACGTAAAAAAGAAGGTTTCATAAAAATTAAAGAAAAACAGCCAGAAAAATATATAGAAAAATTAGAAAATACTGAGGTAAAAAAATTGAAATTCAAGGAAAAAATGAGTACTGATAAATTGGAACAAATACGTGCGAATAAGACTTTACGTAAGAAAAAAGCTTATATAAAAATTAAAAAAAAATATAAAGAAAAATTAAAAAATACTTAAATAACAAAAATGAAATCAAAGATAAAAAAGGGCACTGATAAAATAGAACAATTACGTACAAATAAAGCTTCACGTAAGAAAAAAGCCTACATAAAGATGAAAGAAGAACTTCCAAATAAATATTAAAAAAATTGGAAATATTAAGATATCAAAAATAAAATCGATTGAAAATAGAGATACAAATAAATTTAAAAAATAGCATGGAAGAGAAAAATTACGCAAAAAAGAAACTTATAGAAAAGTTATTAGTGAACAATATAATGTATATGAGAGAATAGTACAAATTAAAAATCAAAAATTGGAAAATGCCAATAATATTAACAAAACACGAGTAAAAAATGATTGTTACCAATTAAAAGAATCACGCACAGTGCGCAAAAATTAATTGTCCTCCAAGAACTGTTACTATGTCTACTGTCCGCAATAATAATTTGGATCAAGATAGATATAATCTGCCTACCTGTAATGAAGTTACAATAGTATATGTTGGAGAAGACGATCTTCCTTCTACTGAACGTGATATTGTCATTTATTCTTAGTATGGTGAACCAATTAGTATACCGAAAATTAACAAACACAGATCCTATGACATATCCGCTTATTCATCCTAACGGTGGTTTTGGATGGATGCCAAATATGAAAAGTAAATTTGGAAAATCTAATATTTCAAATTTGCAATTTTATAATTATAGATTTAGTGTTAGAAATAAATTTAATCCATACCTTAATTTGGGAAAATTATCTCAACAGTGCATTGTTATTGCGTTTGTAAAAGTTGAAACCTATAGATTATATTTCATACGAAAAAACCAAAAAGGTATTAAGAAGTGATTGTTACAAAGGTGTTATGGACTATTTACATAAAAAAAAATAATAAGATTCTTTAAAAATTGGAAAAATGGTCATATTACCATCAAACTTTACAAGAAGTCAACGATTTTTGAAACAAAATTACATTGACTCAATGATACTTGTAAATTATCATGATAAACCTTACCTTTTTGTAATTATGACTTGTAACCCACATTGGAAAGAAATAACTGAAAACTTGGAAATTTATGAAAATGCAATAGATAAACCAGATATTAAAAAGAAAATATTTTACAAAAAGTAGAAAAATTAAAAAACTTAGTAATAAAAAGGGAATATTAGGAAAATGTATTGCATATAGTTGTGTACTTAAATTTTAAAAACGAGGATAACCACATATGTATAAGTTGTTATTCTTTAGTATTTTGATTTGATTAACCATTTAACTTTCTTGCTTATTTAGACTTAACAGTATGATTGGTATTGTTTTGCTATTAGAAAAAATAATGTTGCTGGATGTTGATAATGAAAATTTGAAACCTGATTCTATAGTCCATTTATAAAGTTCATTTGATGTATTTTGAATTACATCTTGTGTTATTTTATAGCTATGGCCTGTAGAGTATATGGTAAGGTCATCCGCAAATAGACAGCATTGAACGGCCAAAATTATGTTTTAGTGATATTGTTTATTGCTATTAAAAATAAAGTGACACTTATAACTGAGCCTTGAAGTACTCCGTTGGTTAATATATGCTGATCAGAGTATTTATTGTTTATTTTAACCTGTATGTATCTCTGATTTAAGAAAAATTTTATGAAGTTTATGATATGTCTATTTATTTGATTGTTTTGAAGTATTTGGATTACTCTTTCTCTACAGATCATTCCAAAAGCTTTTTCAATGTCTAAGGCTACTGCTATAAGATGATGCTTGTTTTTAAAGACATTACAGATTTCGTTTTCAAGAGCTAATAAATGATCATATGTTAACTTAGTTTGTCTGAAACCGCTTTGTTGTGGTGCGAAAAACTTTATTTTTTCTAAATAATCTTTTAGTCTTTTATTAAGAATTTTTACAGTGAGCTTGCTGATGTTATTTGTGAGAGAGATAGGTCGGTAGTTTTTTTGCATTAGTTGAGCCTTTTCTTGGTTTTTTAATTGGTATGATCGTGGCTAGTTTCCATTATTCTGGAAAGACTTTTCCTATCCATATGATATTTAATAGTTTTTTCTAAGTATTGCATAGCAGAATTCGGCAGATTTTTTAAGAGTATGTTATGAATGCGGTCGGGTCCAGGACTTGAGTTTTTGCATTGTTTCGAAGTTTCTGTTTTTTATTCTATTGTTATTTTCTTATTGTAGTTGTTGTTTATCTCTGAAAATTTTTCTTGATAATTTTCGTCGCTTGAGTTTTTTGCGAACGTTTTTGCTAGTTCATTTGCTATTCCAGGTTCGTTGAGTATTTTATTTTGGTCTTGAGTTATGAGTGCTGGAATTGTGTGTGATTCATATTTGCCTTCAATTTTTTGAGTTTTCTGTCATATGAATGAGGGTGGAATGTGGATATTTCAGATGCCTATGAAATCTAACCTCAATATTTTCTTAGTTTCTTTGATTGTCTTTCTGTATATTGCTCTTTCTCATTGAATTCTATTTTGTTTTCCATGTTTTTATGTCTTTTATATTTGTTAAATGCGTGTTTAAATTCTTCAAGCGTTTGCATGGAATTAGGCGCAGTTATTACTTGGATGGGTGACCGCTACTGGTGTAACTTTGTTGATCAATTACGTTACGACGTATCTTTTATTTCAAAATTTAACATTCAAAAAATATGCAGTTATTGATCAATCAGCTAATTAACCTTAGCAAGCATATTGTAAAAGTAAGTCATTTGTTAAGAAACGAGGTGCAATGCAATTTTCAGAATCAACAAAATAAGTACAATTACGAAGACTACATGAACCAGATTTACCACGTTAACCATATCATTCAATAAGACTCAAAATGCAGAATAAGCATTGCTCCATCGGTCGACACCAATTCAAATTCTGAAACAAGGCAGCGATCATCAATATAAAAAGGCAGATCAAATCAGGAAAAAGAAGCACTTCAATAAGCACTTTAAAGCAGACACTTTTTCAAAGCACTTTATCAAATAATTTCTACAAGCACTTCAAAGATACAATTATTATAACTATATTCCTCGCACTATAAAATTATTCAAATATTCGCGCACTATATTCAGTTTATTATAAAAGTTACAAATAATCTCTATAATTAAAATATTAAATCAAGTGTACTTATTTACTGTCTGCTTGTATCTACTTAGCCGAATCAAGGTAAGATTCTTACAATTATATTTTGGTCTACATTATTTCAATTCAAGTATATTTAATCGTAAGAACGATTCATAACAATTAAAATTGGTAGAACTTTTCTATCACTAGACTTAACTTTCAAATTAAATATTTTAAAATCAAACTTTGTTCTTTTATTTAATATTATAATAAAATACATTTTCCTCATATCAACAACATAATCAATCATTAACTCCGTTCTGGTGTAAAGCCAGGACTTAACATTTTGGTTCCGGTACAAATTTTTAATTGAAGGATCGTGTTAAATATATTTGAAGATTATTAGTATAAAAATATAATATTCAATCAGAAGTGAGAAATAACAAATATATATAAAAGTAGGCAATTAAATAAATTCAAAAGCAATATAAAGTGCAAATATATAAAATAAATCATGTAAAGTGAAAATACATAAATAAAATAAAATATATAAAGTGAAAATACATAAATAAAATAAAATATATGAAGTGAATATACATAAATGAAATAAAATATAAAGTGCAAACAAATAAAATAAATAAAGTAAAATTAAATAAGTGAAATAAAATATACAAAGTGCATAAATAATTCAAATATGATAAAAATAAAATATAATAGACAAAGTGCATGAATAATTCAAATATAATAAAAATAAAATATAATATACAAGTGCAATCAAATAAAGAGATAAATATATCGAATAAATAAATAAATATATTCAAAGCGCATATTATATAAAGTAAATAAAATAAATAATATAATAAAATATAAGCACATAAATAATATTGATAAATCAAATAAAAGTGCATAAATAAATAAATAAATAAATAAAATATTAAACGCAAATAAATAAAGTGCAATCTAAAATAAATATTGTATACAAAATATTAAATACAAAGTGCATCAATAAATAAACGAAAATAATATATGATACAAATAAAAAATTTTTGAAATATATTGAAAATAAAAGTGCAAATAATAATCATTGAAACAAAATATACACAAAGTGCTATACATACTTTGAAATAAATAAAAATATATTCAATGCACAAATAAAATCTATAAATCAATAGTGCTACATAAGTGAAAATAACTAAATCAACAAAAGTGAAACATTTAAGAAATATTAAAAATTCACGGTCAACAAAATTTTTTATTAAGAGAAAAAAAATTTAAGTGAAAAAATTACAACAAATTTTCATTATTCAATTAAAAATTACTACGATTTTAAAAACAATAACCCAATCTATATTTCTAAATTTTTCGAATTTGATACATTAATAATATCAATATAATATTTTAACTGCATTTAAAAATAGACATTGATCATCAAAATATTACAAAGTACATTGAACTCGTAAAAGTACAAACTCAGCGAAAATTTTTCTTCTACATTACGGCTTTCATATATTAACAACAGCAAAAGGTCAATGTATAACAATAAAACGTAAGTCAGCAATTATACGACATTCTCTGGTTTTATAAAACAAAATTAGGTCAATCTAAATTCTTGAGTCAGCAATATCATAACAATTTGTTTTAAATAATAAGTATTACATTTAATGAAATTAATAAGATTTTTATGAAACATCAAAAAAAACTTATAATATCTCTAATTAAATGAATGAAATTAATTGGACGGAAACTCAAAAAAATTGTCAATTACAGAAAACTCTTTGGATACGAAATTGTACAAAAATACAATTAATTGAAATTTGTAATTAACTTAAAGCGCCCATTGATGATAATCAAAATATTAATGAAATTCGTAATATATTGAGAGAATTTATAAAAAAAACTGTTATTCAAAACGAAGAAGACGCTAGTGCGTTTAGAAAAAGTACAAGACTTCTACACTCTCCTGTTAAAAATACATTAAATACAACACAACAACAGCAGAATTTAAATACAATACAAAATCAGGAAAATCTAAATACAACACAAGATCAACAAAACATATACGAAAATATAGATATTAGAGCCATAAACAATAATTCAAATAGACAAGAAAATATAATTGATGAAAGTACAGAGACAATTCGAAAAACTATTCAAAGCAGAACCAAAACGACAGACCAAGATAATAGCTTTGTAAACAGATATACTTTAGCAGCAAACATTACGACAATATCAGACGACGACGAAACATTAAACG
Organism: Anastatus disparis; assembly: GCA_017163975.1. NCBI lineage: Eukaryota > Metazoa > Arthropoda > Insecta > Hymenoptera > Eupelmidae > Anastatus > Anastatus disparis. Next base: position 485,219 of record JAFFSR010000217.1, read on the forward strand.
ACGACTTAAATCTCTTTATTAAACAGGAAAGTTTCCAAGAAATTGAGGGTATTAGAAACGGAGAAAACATCATTATAAATAATCCTAATAACAACAACAATAATAATAACAATATTAATAATAATAATACGATAGACGACTAAGTAAATTTTATTGAGAATATAAACATGGCGCAACCAGGATATTCATTAAAAGAAATCACAAGATTGGTTCCTGATTTTGATGGTAAAAACATATCTGTAGACAAATATATTGAAAAATTAGAATTTGCTAAAGAATTACTAGATGCTGATCAACAAAAATCATTTATGAACTATCAGAGATTTAAATTATCAGGGGCAATTGCTTCTGCAGTGAAACATACTACAATTAATACAAGAGAAAATCAGAGATAGAAAGAAAAACGAGACTGGAATAGAAAGAGCAACCTTAGAACGATTTATTAATCAATTAAATCAAGATGAATTTAAATATTTTAAACAGGGGCTAGTTAATGAAATAAGATATGAAATGAAAGTAGCAGACAATTTCTCTGATGCAACTATAGAAGCAATTAAAATAGAAAAACAGTTAGAAAAACAAAACGCTATAAGAGGGAATCCAAATAAACAGAAAATTATGTTTAGTAATATTTTTCAAGAAGAAATCAAACAAATACAGTGTTGTCAAATATGCAAAAATACTGGTCACGAAGCATTATATTGCAATATAGCAGGTTGCGTATACTGTAAAGAACCAAATAATTCATCATTTGAATGCTCCAATACAAAAAATAAAATAAGATTGATATGTAAATTTTGCAATCAATCGGGTCATTCAAGAAGCACGTGTGATTTATTAAATGACAATGAATATTACTGTCAATACTGTCAAGAAAGTAATCATAAAATTAATCATTGCCCAATAATACGAAAATATGAGATATGTTGGAAATGTAATAAGAATGGACACAACCCAAATTTTTGCACTGATGTATGCGAGCTTTGTAACGATGAAAATCATATGACAAATGATTGCGAAAAGGTAAAAATATTTATAAATCAAGCTAAGGCAAGCAATCAAATTAAATGTCAGTAGTGTGACAAATGGGGTCACTCAGGTAAAGAGTGTAAAAATCATGAAGCTCAAAATACGAGTTTTGAAAGAAACAATAAAGTCAACACTAACTTTTACAGACCGAATTTTCCATCAAAATTTTGCAGATACTGCAAGAATAAAGGTCACACTATAGACGAATGTAGGACTTTGAAAGACAACAATAAAAAATTCCAAAATAATAATCAACATATAAAATGCTCATATTGCAAGAAACCAGGACATTCAATAGAAACATGTTTCATAATAAAAAATTTAGAAAATAATCAGAATAGATTTTGTACAATTTGCAAAAAGACAAATCATACTGACGAACATTGTCGACTAAAAACACCTGAATCAACAAATATGCAGGGAAACGCTTAAACTCATCTTGGAGAGAGCGTACAAGAGGAGTTACACAACCTAAGTCGCTCAAAAATTATATAGATATACAATATTTTGCAAAAGAACAGATAATTGATTATGAGTTTGAAACTTGCAGTAATTTAAATAATGATTACAATATTGAGCCTATTCATGCAAACATTATTGAACAAAATATACCGTTATACAAAATAACAGAATTTAAAGAAGAAATAAGAAATGACTCAATAATAATAAATATATACGAAATTTTTGAAGTAAATCATATATGTCATGAGCAAATTAAAAAAGATATTAATAACGAAATGGTTACAAATAAATATAGTATGGACACTGATATACCAATTTACATATTTAAATTAGGCGATACACTACAATTTATTCAAATAAAAAACCCATTTACTAACAAATTATGTAAATTATTAATAGATACAGGTGCTCAGCTTAATATTATAAAAGAAACAAAATTTAGTACCACTAAATTTTGTTAATGATAGTGTTAGAATATATTAAAACATGTGGTTTGATAAATTTTCCGATTAATGATTTACCTACAGACTTTCATGTAGCGGCGGAAAACTTTTCAATACCTTATAATGGAATTTTAGGTATAAATGTATTGAAAAAAAATAAATTAAGATTGGATAAAGGCTATCTAGAAATAAATAGAGAAAAATTCTTTATTCAAATAGATTGCAAACATAACGAGAATGTAATTTCAAATATATATAAAGAAAATACGGAAAATACAGACTTAATAACTACTAATACATTTCAAATATTAAATTATACTTCAAAAATACAGGACAATGAAAATTATTCAATCTCGGAATTTCTTAAAAACAAAAATAAAAATATAGAACATTTTTTAAAAGATATTAATAACACACTAGACAAAGATTATTCTAAAATATCAAATAATGAAGATTTTGAATATCAACAATTTCTTTTAAAACTTCAAGAAAATACGAATTTTAATGTTGAAGAAGAAGATAAAGAATTTCTTACATATTTTATAGAAGTAAATACCGAAATTATAACAGATATACAAGAAGAATCTAGTAAATTTGAGGAAAATTTAGTGTATGAAAACATAAATCATATTCAAGAAGAAAATTTCGATCGTAATGGAAAATTATTAAATAAAATAATTTTAAATCACTTAAACCAAGAAAATAAACAGATAATAAAAAATTTAATCTTGAAAAATGAAGATATATTTTGGCTAGAAGGAGAGAAAATTAGAAAATGTAATTTAGAACACCATGAAATAAATTTAACAGATAAAAAACCAATATATGTTAAACAATATCCATTGCTATATAAGTCAAAAGAAATCGCTATAGAAGAAACAAAAAAATTAATTGAAAATAATTTAGTGAGGCCATCTAAAAGTGCTTATAATGCACCAGCATTTGTAGTAAAGAAAAAACCAGGTAATGATGGCAAAGAAAGATGGTGATTAGTCATAAATTATAGAAAATTAAATGGAAAAACAATACCTGACCCATATTTAATACCATCTATAACAGAAATTTTTGATGACTTAGGTGGAAATAAATATTTCACGACTGTAGATATGATATCAGCCTTCCATTGGTTACCTATGAAATAATCGGATATTCATAAGACAGCTTTCAGCGTTCATCCATTAGGAAGATTTGAATTCATGGTTTTACCTTTTGGTTTAATAAATTCTCCGCGAACATTTATGAGAGTTGCTAACACTGCTCTGGGTGAACTTAGTAACAAGAAAATATGTCACGTATATATTGACGACATAATTATAGCTGCAAAATCACAAAAAGAACATAATATTAAATTCAATTTAGTAGCATCAAAACTTAGAGAAGCTGGATTAAAACTAGAACCAAAAAAATGTGAATTTATGAAGGAAGAAGTAACGTTTTTATGACATATTATAAGCGAAAATGGGATAAAAGAAGATCCAAAGAAAGTCGAAGCAGTAAAATTATTTCCGATCCCGAAAACAGTTAAAAATTTCAGAGAATTCTTGGGACTAGCAGGATATTATAGAAGATTTATAAATGATTTCGCAAAAATAGCAAAACCATTAACATGTTTATTACAAAAAAATACAAAATTTTCATGGGATTCGGAACAGCAGCAAGCTTTTGAAAAACTTAAAGAGACATTATGTACTGCTCCATTATTACAATTCCCACAACTAGATAAGCCTTTTATAATTACAACTGATGCATCAGGATATGCATTAGGAGCTATGTTATCTCAGGGAAAGATTGGAGAAGATAAACCTATAGCATATGCTTCAAGAGTTTTAAAAGGCCCATAATTTAATTATCATACATACGAGAAAGAAGCGTTAGGAATATTATTCGGTATACAGTCATTTGGAAATTATATTTTCAGAAATAAATTTATTATAGTAACGGATCATAAACCACCACTATCTTTTAAATCAGCAGATAAAAATAATAGAGTTCAAAGATGGCGACTCAAATTATCAGAATATGATTTTGATGTAATATATAAAAAGAGAAAAATGAATGTGAATAGTGATGCATTATCTAGAAATCCAATAGATACAGTAGAAATTAATGTCGTAACTAGAGCCCAAAAAGCGAAAGAAAATCAAGAAAATATTAAATTAACAGATATACCCACAAATGAAATGAAAATACAAAAATTAGATGAGGAACGCACACGTATTAAAAAGAAACGTGGTCGACCAAGAAAAGTAAGTAAAGCAGTAACAAATGAAGAAATTAAAACTGTCGAAAATAAAGACGAAAAACGAGAAAATATATATTCAAATAAAACTAATACCATTATATATTCTAAAAATTCTATTCAAAATAGAAAAGATAATATACTGCATTTAATCACGAGCGAAAGGATATCTTTAGATGAAATTCAAAATGAATACTTCAAACACAAAAATATTGAAATAAATAATAATTTAAAAGATAATGAAATTGAAATAATAAATTATAAAAAGAGGAAAATTTTTATAATGTGTTTATGTTGGATATATGCACACTCATACTAGGTGTCGACACCTACTGAGATTTTGTAATGAACAGTTGAAGCAAGTCGGGTGGCGTCTTGTCGTCGTTTATTTGTTAGTTCAAGTCTGTCTGTCGAAGGCAGAAGTTGTATTATTACAAAGACATAATTTAATTATTTAAAGTTAATTCTTTTGTATTGATTGGAATAAAGACTTATAAAATATAATAAATTGTGCTCTGCTTCATTTATATATTTAAAAGGTTATGAGCCCAGAGTGCTTTTAATTGCGCGTTTTGTAAAATAAAATTAAGAAAGGGGTTTTTGTAATTTGGTGCGTGCGTCGGTCTCTTTGGTGAATTTGTTATTTTTGTCTCCTGGTGGAAGCGTCGGAGATGGCAAGTGGAGGAGCAATAAGACAGGATGAAGGACAGCAGGGAGAAAGAAAGGAGTTGACTCCGGGTAAGAGTTTTATTTCTTAATTCTCTCTCAATGCTATACGGCAGTAATGGCGTCGTACGCACGCTTATAAAAAGAAAGATAAAGACAGAGGATAGATAGCGTCGTGCGCTAGTCTATAGTGAGAGAGAGTGAGAGAGAAATAAAACGAGTCGCCATGTTAGGTGCTATGACGCAAGGTAAAGCCGGAAAGCGACAGGTTCATGCGTGCTTGTGCGATCTTCTTATGTTGTATACATGCATGTATATGTATATGTGTATGTATATGTATATACATAGAAGGAAGAGGACCATGCATGCACGAAATAATTATGCTTATTAATGAAAAAAAAAACAAGAAATGATGAACGACGGCAAGGAGTAAAAGAAAATTTTTATTGATTAAACACGTGTGTGTGTACATGTATATATATGTATATATATATGTATATATAAAAGTCTGAATAAATTTATGATAGTACAGACTAAAATTTATATGTATATATATATATATATATATATATATATATATATATATACATATATATAGAGAATATGACTAGTGTATGCAACCGATAAAAACTTGTCTGAATTTCCCTTTTATTTTACAATCGTGATCGTGTATGAATGACTGTTAATGAAATTATCAAAATGAAAATAGCTGACATGAATGTGTGTGTGTAAATATGAGTTTGTGTATATATTTAAGGCAGATATATATTATATATATATATATATATATATATATATATATATATATATATATATATATATATATATATATATATATATACTAGGGGTACCCCTGCTCAGCGCTGCTCTGCCAACCCCCAGTTATGCTATAAATATAATTATATATTAAACATTTATTATTAATATTATATTATATAATGTAATATTATTTAATTTATTATATAATATAATTTTTATCTAAACTCTAAATAAATATTTTTACTATTTCTATTAATATTAATTATTTATGTTACTTTATATAAAAATACCTCAACACTATTTTGTTCATTATATTTCAAAAAGAAGAGATATATATAATTATTATTAATTCATTATTTTTTATTTTTATAAAAAAAGAAGAGATATATAGTGTTGAGGTTCGGCTTTCCACACCACCTTACATTTCAAACCTTTATCAATATAACTTATAAATATTTATTTTTAAATCAATATTAATTTTGAATAAATTTGTAAAATTTTTTTGTTAATATAATTATATAATATATGAAGTTTTAAAAAAGGTGTGTAACATAGAGGTACCTTGATGGCGCGTTAGATTTTTTGATTAGTGGAAACCCTCGCCAGTAGCCCTAAAAACCACTTAGTCTTATAAAATATATTTTATTTTAAATATTTATAATATATTTAATTATATGTAGTATAACTTAAAAATAGTGTTATTATTGTTATGATATTAATGATCATTAGTTTAAAATATATTGAAAATTTTGTTGATAATTTAGTATATTATTTGATATATCGTAATGATTTTGAGTTTTATAAGATTTATAGGATTATTTTATTATAATTCCTTTTTATATCTTTTTCTCATTTTAAACATTTTATGAGATATATCAAAAATTCATACTAAAATTTATAAATTTATTATGATATTGTAAATGAAATTATTACATGATCATTATATCATATTTTATTTAAAATTTAGTTATTTATATAACAAATAAATAAATAAAATAATTTTAAATTATTTTATACTTACTTATACTATATTTACCTGTATAAAAGTTATGAATATGAATTTTTTATTTATTGTTGTTATTAGTTAAATTATTTATTTATTAAAATTTCGTTTTATAAATTTTAAATAATCATAACTTTTAAATATTTTAGTTAATTTTTAAATATTCTAATTTTTTTTGTTTTTAATAATATTAATAATTTAAAAATTTTTTTTAAATTTATTATTATATATTTAAATATTTATGATTTATTTTAATTTTTCATATTTTATTAATAATGTTAGCTAATCTTAATAAATAATTAGAATAAATTTCATGACTTTGATTAAAGTAATATTCTGCTATTGGTTCGCTTATATTTATTTTATATTTTATAATTTCATTCGCATAATATTTATAATACTCTGGTACTTCATTCCAATTTTTAAATTCAAATTGTTCATTATTTTCCTCTATATACGAATTAATAATATTATTTAATTTAGAAATTATTGTATTGCTTATTGAACTATTATTATCTAGACTTTCTAAATAATATTCATATTCTTCTTGGAAATTTAAATGTTCTTCAATTTGATCATTTAAATTTTCCATCAATTGTTGATCATTGACATTGTTAATTTCAACATAATGACCTTCTATTGGATCCCATTCAATCATTTGTTGATCATTAACATTGTCAATTTCAACATCATTAATTGAATTCGATTCCATTATGTTTTTTTATTTATATATTATTAAAAATTTTTAATGTTTATAATTATTATAAATATAACCTGAAAAAAATAAAGTTTAATTAATAAAATAATTTATAAAAAATTTATTTAAATAACATTAAATTTTTGTTAAATTATAATAAAATTATTTTTCTAATATTTCTTTCCAAACTATGTTAGGTATAATATCTTTGTTTTCCGATTCATTTTGAATATATATTTTATTTACATTTTTACAACGTGAAAGAGCAACATATAATTGCCCGTGAGAAAATAAAGGTTTTTTGATGAATATTCCTATATTTTCGAAACTTTGGCCTTGAGATTTATTAATTGTTATAGCAAAAGCTAATATAACAGGAAATTGTTTTCTATATAAAATAAATGGTAAAGATGATGATTCATTAGTGTTTAATGTAATACGTGGTATAAAAACTTTATTTCCTTTATTTTCTCCAGTAATTATTTGTGCTTCTATGTTATATTTGAATAATTTAGTTATTTTTAATCGCGTTCCATTACATAATCCATTTTTATACTTAAATTTCGAATTAACATAATTATGGTATTTACTTTTAATTTCAGTTCGTGTGGAGGTAATCCTTCTCTTATGTTATTTAACATTTCTATTGGATAATTCAAATGAATATTATCATCCGTTTGATCTACACCTTTGTATGTTGCATAGTCAATGCTATAATAAGTTTTTGTTTCATTCTTAATTAATTTTAAAATTCTGTTATTTAAAATATTTACATCTTCATTATGTGTACTCAAAATGACATTTTTTGAAAAACAATAATTTTCGTTAATGTTTTTATAAATTTTGGCACAGACGTCATTAGTTTTCCATTCTTCTGGAATAATAAATGGATTAATGTTTCCTTCTCCTATATTTAATAAAAATGAAGAGAAACTGTCATTATTAGATCTTATGTTTTTTTTTAATTTAAAAATATGAAATAAGGGCCAAAGATTTGAATATTTTATAGTCTCTTCAATTATAGTATTTCTTCTTCCATATTTTAATACTGGTAGAATTTGTCGAAAATCTCCACCTAAAATAATTATTTTTCCACCAAAACTTTTATCATTATGACAAACATCTTTTAAAGTTTTGTCTACGATTTCTAAAGCTTTTTTAGGAATCATAGATGCTTCATCCCATATAATTATATCTGTTTCTCTTAATTTTTTTTTATCTGAATTAAATTTTAAAAATGCGCTTTCAATGTTATTTAAATCCAATGGTAATCTAAAAGTTCTGTGACTTCTTAAATCTTTAGGTAATAAAATTGAAGCTATTCCGGTCCAAGCCATCGATAAAAATTTTTTTTTAATGCTTATATAATAATATATTAATGTTTTGTATAAGAAAGTTTTTCCGGAACCTCCTGGTCCATCTATGAAAAATATTTTTTGTTTATTATTTATTATTTTTTCAAAAATTTGTTTTTGATCATTATTTAATTGTTTATACATTTTATCAAATTTTTTTTTACTAAAATTTATAATTTCATCATTAATTTCTTCATTTTCTTCAATGTATGTTTTATTTGGTTCTGGTAAACCAAAATTTTCACATGACATATCTTCTAAATTTAATATTTGATTAATATGTGATAAAGCTTTATTTTCTTTATTATCTTTAAAATCTTCTGTAAAAATTTTTTATATTTGTTCCAAATAATTTTACCTTGAATATTTTCACATAGTAAAAAACATGCAAAAAATTTACGTAGTTGTATTGGTAACATAACTTGACATGCTTCTTCAAAAATATAATAAATTTCATTTTCGTGCTCAATTAAATTCATTGCTAAAGCTGTTTCTTTTATAAGTATTATAAGTAATATTTTCGTGAGTTCGTAAATCTGTATAAGATGTTGCACCTTTTATTCTATTTAATATTAATTTTAAAAAAAAACGTTCACTATCTTTGGGAGATACTACATTTAATCTACCAATAGCTATGTTTTTTCTATTTTTGATCGTTTTATCCAAGATTTTGTGTTAGAATTGAAAATATAATATTGTGGTATGTTAACATATTTAATTTTTTTAGCAAAATCATCTTTTTTATTCAAAGTAAACCATGCGGTTAACGTTGTTTCGTATTTATTTAATGCTGAATCTTTATCATTTTCATTAAAAATTATTTTTTGTTGATTTTCTGTATGAATACTTAATCTTATTACAGAATGACTTCTGCCACATAATGGTAATTCTTGTAATCTCCATGCTGCTTCCATTGGACTTAAGTATCTACCATCTATATATTGTGTTATTTCATCATATACTTCTTCTTCATTTTCTTTTATTTTATTTTCTTTTATTTTGCAATATGCTTTATCGACTCCTTTATAAATATAGTCGTAAATATATTTAATACTTTGTATTGACATACAAAGTTCAGTATTAATATGAGCAGCATATTTTGCTAATAAAAAACTATTGTAAGGAATTACCATTGAATTATCAACTTTTATAATTTTTTTGTTATTTTTAAAATTGTAGATATAATTATCAGAAATATTATTTCGTCGTTTGTATTGTGGATATTTATTTTCTTCAATTTTAGTACATTCAGTAAATGGTTTTGGAAAATTTTTTTACATATATTTTTATTTTTATCATAACATGGAGATTTGCTAGTATGTGGTCCGTGTAACATATGTTTAATTACTAATTTTTGTAAATATATATTTTCCGATGATGGTATTTCAGCTGAAATATACTTATCAATAGATTCTACAGTAAATATTTTATGATTATGGTGTAATGTGATAATGATATGTGCATGAGGTAATCCTCTTTTTGAAATTCTATGGAAAATACATAAGCTATTACAGGACCAAAAATTTCATTTTTATTATATCATTTAATAGCATTTTAAATTTTGCATAAAATAATCTTACTGTAATATTTGGTATATCATTAGGAGTTGTTCCTTCAGGAAAATTTTTAAAATTTCTTTAAGTTCTTTCCATTTTGGGTTATTATGAATTGTAATTTTATGCAACTACTTTCGAGTTTTCAACAAAAAAAAATTAAAATTTTTATATTTTTATGTAATATTATACATAAATAAAATATAATAAAAAAATATAAAACTATATTATGCAGTATTTGATGGTTCTAAAAAGTTGTGGGGGGATTGTGGGGGGTTTGTGTGGGGATTGTGTGTGTGGGGGGGTTGTGGGGGGCTGTGGGGGGTTAGTGGGGGTCTGTGGGGGGACGCGGGGGGACGTGGGGGGTAACGATCGATAACATAAAATAACGTAAATTTACGTTATTTAATTAATAAAAATCATGTGGGGGGCTGTGGGGGGGCTGTGGGGGGGCGTGGGGGGGATGTGGGGGGGGCAACGACTGAATTTTGGTTCATATAACTATATAATATAGGTAGATATATATTGGTTTTGTGTCTGCAGCACAAAACTAAATAAAAGGTTGCAAATATACATGGGTTGATATAATTCAACCTATAAATTTAATTAATTAAATCGAGTTTTGAATTTAAAAAAAAATATATAATAAATATAATGTGTTATGTAAACAGATGAAATGAGCCTGTTATCGTTTCTTAAAACGCAAGAGGCAATTCTCGAGCTCAGATGAAAACATTGCGATGAAAAAATATTTGTAGAGATAACAGAAAATAGTATACTGTTCGTCACAGAGTCAGAAGTCAAATATGGACTAGGTACCTTGAATCAGATTAAATTTTTAATTTGTTTTTAAATTTTTAACTATGTAATAATATCTGTGTTCGGTATATTACATATAAAATTGAATAAATTTTATAAATTAAATAAAAAGCTATAGCTAATGTCTCAAAATTGCGTTGACAGTGTGATCTACTTGTGTTCAGTATGTCATATATGCAAGAGCAAGTGAGCAAATTCATATGTATTGAACCAAAACTGAGACAAATTCTGGTGACAAGGCTTGTGTTCGGCATGGTACCTGAATTTAACCTCAAAAATATTTTCAAATATTAATTAAAATTAATTAATTGAAATGAAATTGACATCACTTGAGTTCAGCGAGTCATATTAATTCATAATATTAATTTATGATTGGTTTTATAGATCTTGAATTCGTTACTGAAGAGGAGTACAAGCTCGTAAAACGAGCAGTAAATAAAAAGAAAGAAAGGGGAGACAGACTGTTCATGCCTTACTGTGCGACAGGTGGCCACATCACGACAGATGAAGCGACAGTTGAAGACGGAGTTAAAGACGGAGAAAAGACTGATGGGCATAGCAGTAAGACAGATAAGTCAGAGAAAGAGACGGAATCGGAAGACAGAGCGAGTGGAACGACAGAAGCAAAATTGGCAGGTAAACAAATAGTAGTAAAATCTAATGAACTATTAAAAAATAAAGTATATATAAATAGAAATTTTAATGTTTCGTCATTGAAACAAATTGAAAAGGGTGACAATAAATTTTATGAGAAAAATATTTCTAAGAATGAGAATTCTGATTTAGGCTTAACTAAAGAAGTGGAAGATCTGGAGGAAAGGCTGGAACTGCTTTTTTAAAGTTAGAAATGACCAAAAGAAAGAAAAGTGAAGATAAAAGAAGGAAAATAGACGAGAAAAAAACAGATGATTTAGTAACCTTAATTATTAAAGAAAGGGAGGCAATGCAGAATTACAATTCTGAAACGTTAGAGAAAATGAGATCAGAATTTAAAAGAAAGGTGACGACAGATGATATGGCAGAAACGACGGATAAAATTAAAGAAAGCTAAACGACAGCTTAGGTAAACAATGAATTTGATAATGATATATTTAATAATGAAGGTTTCGGGAATTCGACAGTCATAGATGAACAGGAACTATCACGCTTAATTCAGACAGAGGTTAATAAAAGACTTAATATAGAAAATAATAGTATTTTAAATATTTCTAAACAGTTAACAGAAACTATTAAAACAGGACTGACTGGAAAAGATGGATCAATAAAACATGACTATAAACTAACTACTCAAATTTAATATGAAAATTTTTTAGACTATTTTCTGTCTGAATTAAGATCATTCGATTTATTGTATGTTGTAGACAGTACAGTTGTAGTAAATGAAAATTTATCTGAAAGTTTAAAAGAAAAACATAATTATAGAGTACGTGATATTTTAATTAATAGAATAGATAAAAATTATCATGCTAGAGTAATGGAAATAAAAGATCCAATTGAATTGTTAAATAAAATTAAAGAAATTAAAGTAAGTGTAGTAAATGTGACTCCATCTAGTATAAAGAAAAAACTATACAGCATACAATATAATCCAGTGAAAGAAAAGGCAGTAAACTTTATTGATAGATTTGAAGAAATTGTAAGAAATTATAATAACATGCCAAAAGTTAAAATATTGTCTGAAGAAGACAAAAGAGACGCTTTCTATAATGCTATAATAAATAAAGTAAATTGAGTAGAAGGAATAGATTTTATGACAGAAAGTGTAACAGGAAAAGGTTCATCTTACAATAAATTAAAATTACTTATTATGCAGATCGAAAGCCGCGAAACGACAGAAAAGCCTTCAACGACAGCTATGACAGCTAACACAGGTGCCATACAAAAGGTACGATGTTACGAGTGTGATGGCTTTGGGCATTATGCTAACGACTGTCCACGTCAGGGATCTGGCATGAAAAAATGTTTCTATTGCCAGGATTTTACACGTGATCATGTGGCCGCAACATGTCCAAAACGTCGGGGATATTGGAGACGGGACGACAGTAAAAGGTATGAAACAAAACATTATATTAATAAATCTAAAGAAAGTACAGGTCAGACAGCAGTCAAACGTAAAATAACTAACTCAAATAACCATGACAATCAAAAATGAGCGAAATTTGATCGTAAAAGAAGACAAGAAAATCATATAAAATATAACAGAGAAAAGTATCAAAAGAAAGGCAGTCAGAATCAAATAAAACCTAAAAATGAGAAGACTAATGTACAGAGTGGTGAGTATCAAACAATTAAAAAAGACAGTAAGCAAATGACTTCGTTTAACATAACGAATATAAACAATAAAACATTGGACAAATCAATACTGGCTAAATTCATAGCTGATAGTGGCGCGACAGAACATTTAACAAACTCAAAATTGATTTTCAAGACATTTACAAAACAACCGGACGAAATCCAATGCGCAAACAAAGACAGAAAAGCAATTCTTAGATCGGAGGAAGAGGGAAGTGTTCAATTCAACATGACAGATAATAAGCATATAACTTTAGACAGAGTAATTTTTGCAGAAAATTTGAATGAGAATTTGATGTTATTGCGTAAATTTGCAGATGAAGGATTAAGTATTTATTTGGACACAAAATTATAGATATATATGATCCAGTTTCCAATGAGTCTTTCTTGACAGGAATTTACAAAAAACTATATGGGCTGATTGAATTCGAAACAGATAAGCAAAAAAATAAAAACATAAAACAAAGACAGACAATAGTTCACTTGATGACTAGAGGAATGACAAAAAGGCAGTTAAACAAGGAAGATGATCAAGTTAGTAAATTTGAAGAAAGTCAAACAGTTAAAAATACTCAAAAATACTTAGATTTAAAAAATACAATTTCAGACAGATTAATACATAAACCAAATGATATTGAAGTAAATGAAAAACCTGGATGTGAAATTGAAGAAACAGAACAGTTAAATGATAAAAACTTAAATGCTCACGCTATGTTATGACATGTCAGGATGGGTCATGCATCAGTTAAATATCCTAAGACATTACAGAAAAAATTTCTAGAAATCAAGACTTTACAAACTGCTGTATTTGATGATGCAATTACAAGCTGTGAAGTTTGCATGATAGCAAAATTCAATAAATTGCCATTTAAGACAGTTAGACAGAAAGCAACTGAACCCTTACAAATAATACATTCAGACACCATGGGTATTATTAGTCCTAAATCTTATCCAAAAAGATACAGATGGCTGATTCCATTCAGATTCATGCAGGCCGTCACTGATCGAATATTTTTTTTTTTTTCTAAGTCATAAAGATACCTTCTATTATGTATATGAAGATAAAATTTACCTCATAAAACGCTCAAAATTTTTTTTTTTTACTACAGCAATTTTAGTGTTGGATGTAAAAACGAAAATTCAAAAATTGAAAATGAACCTCTACTTTTAAATGACTATAGCTCCGTCGATTTTTAACCTTTTTGGACGTTCTTATAACGAAAGTGTGCGAAATTTGGTCTAGTTTTAAATGTATTTTTTTAATACAATTTGATCTCGCTGAGTTATTTACGAAAAACCAAAAAAAAGCGATTTTATTCAAACACGATTTTCTCAAAAACTATATTTTTTTTTTTTTGAAATTTTTATATGATTTTACACATAAAAAATACTAACTTTTAGGGTAGGTGAGAATATGCGATTTTGCCTTATTTTCTTTAAACAGATTTTTAAACGTTTTTTTTATATTTTCGATTTTAAAACATTGATACTATGGCGCATCGTACTATTTTTCCAACTTTACGTGTTCTTACAATTATTTTTATGCTTTTATTTATTAATATATCAAAAATATCAACAATAATCTTTAAAATAAACCCCAGATCGAATATTTTGATCAATTTTGTTCTTACAATTATTTTTATGCTTTTATTTATTAATATATCAAAAATATCAACAATAATCTTTAAAATAAACCCCAGATCGAATATTTTGATCAATTAGAACAAAAGTTATGACGATTTAAAGTTTAAAAAAAAAATGCTGAAACTTTAAATAAATATATTTACTTTGAATTTTGAATTTTGAATTTTGAATTTGAATTTCAAATTTTGAAAAGGTGAATTTTTTAAATACTAAAATATATTATTTGGTCATTCCCAATGAACAAATAATATGCGATACAATTAAGAAATGAACACTAATGAATTGAGAACTAATGTGAATAAAAAAATCTGAATTTGAATAAAACCTTTCAATTTACTTCTTGCCAATCATGTCTCGAAGTTTTGGCAGTGTAGATTTGGTTTTGTTTACTTTTTCTACAGTGAATCTTTTGAATACCTTTAATTTCTTTTGCATTTCCTAACTATTCCATTTTTTTTGTCTGTCGAAAAACTTCTAACTCATCCTTGCGGATAACAAGAATGTTAAT
Source organism: Anastatus disparis (assembly GCA_017163975.1). NCBI lineage: Eukaryota > Metazoa > Arthropoda > Insecta > Hymenoptera > Eupelmidae > Anastatus > Anastatus disparis. The sequence continues at coordinate 500,688 of JAFFSR010000217.1, forward strand.
CGACGGAGTATATTTTGATACGTGAGTGGCGAAATTTTCAGCGTTTCTAATAAAATCTTTATTCTTCTTGGACAGATTATGCGTGGTAGCATAATGTATAACTAAACCACCAATACCATCACAAGCGCCTTTGCCATGACCTGTTGCGGAAAAAAGCCATTTTCTGTTTACTTTTGAGTTTTGAAACTCATAGGATTGATATCTATTTTTAAAATAACTGGCAGCTCTATCAGAAATGGTTATGATTTCATCAAGATCTTGCGCAATATGTTTTTTTTTAAGTTGTCGATAATTAAATTTATAGTCATTAGGGCATGAGACGAATCATGTTTAATATCGTCCGAGACGGTGACATAACTGACTGTCTTATCATTTCCAAAATAGCATACTGACGTAAATATTGATATTTGGTTTTTACTCTAATAATAGCTTTGAATTTCATTTTGAAGCAGAACTGTCCAATTTTCTGCAAAATCGACATGAATAACTAATTGGAAGTCATTATTTTTCGCTAAAAGTTTAACCTCTTTAATTGCTATACGTTGAATTTCTTTGACCAATTTATGAGCTCTTACAGTGAGAGCACGCTCTCTTAACTCTATTAAGAAATTTTCAATTGTGCTAGTTTTATTCAGTAAATTTGATTTTTCTGAATAAAATCTGCAATGTCTTGTTTATTCTCTTTTTTATAATTATTCAAAGCATCTGTAAATATCATATTTATTTAAAGTTTCAGCATTTTTTTTTAAACTTTAAATCGTCATAACTTTTGTTCTAATTGATCAAAATATTCGATCCGGGGTTTATTTTAAAGATTATTGTTGATATTTTTGATATATTAATAAATAAAAGCATAAAAATAGTTGTAAGAACACGTAAAGTTGGAAAAATAGTACGATGCGCCATGGTATCAATGTTTTAAAATCGAAAATATAAAAAAAACGTTTAAAAATCTGTTTAAAAAAAATAAGGCAAAATCGCATATTCTCACCTACCCTAAAAGTTAGTATTTTTTATGTATAAAATCATATAAAAATTTCAAAAAAAAAATATAGTTTTTGAGAAAATCGTGTTTGAAAAAAATCGCTTTTTTCGGTTTTTCGTAAATAACTCAGCGAGATCAAATTGTATTACAAAAATCAAGATTGCATTTAAAACTAGACCAAATTTCGCACACTTTCGTTAAAAGAACGTCCAAAAAGGTTAAAAATCGACGGAGCTATAGTCATTTAAAAGTAGACGTTCATTTTCAATTTTTGAATTTTCGTTTTTACATCCGACACTAAAATTGCTGTAGTAAAAAAAAAAAAAATTTTTGAGCGTTCTATGAGGTAAATTTTATCTTCATATACATGATAGAAGGTATTTTTATTACTTAGAAGAAAAAAAAAATTCGATCAGTGACGGCCTGCATGAATCTGAATGGAATCAGCCAGATATATTTCTGTATTTATTGACGACTTTTCCAGACTGGCCATAGCTTATCTCACGAAAACGAAAGATGAGACAGGAAAATGTCTAGAGTCATTTGTAAAAAGCACCAGAAATCTGTTGGGCAAAGATGCTAAGGTGTGTCATTTAAGAACAGATCAAGGGACTGAATACACCGGTGGATATACACAGGAAGTATTGGAAAAATTAGGAGCAGAAAATCAATTAGCTTGCCCAGATACACCTCAGCATAATGGAGTTGCAGAGAGGTTTAACCAAACAATACCGAAGAAAGTCAGGGCACTCATGTATGATTCTGGTTTGCCAGAAAATATGTGGGACTTAGCATTGAGTGCAGCTGTATATGTATACAATAGTACACCTCATGCAACTAATAACATGATATCACAAATAGAAAAATTTAAAGAGAACTACAAGACAGACATTAATCAGATAAAACGTTTTGGATGCTTTGCATATATGAAAGTGCTAAGAAAAGTTGGTCCAAAATTCAGATTTATTGCAAAACGAGTTATTTTAGTAGGATTCAAGGAAACTGGATATGTCTTGCTGAAACTAGAAGAAGGTAAACTCTATGAGAACAGAGACGTCAGATTCAACGAAAAACTAGTTTATAGAGACAGATGTAACAAGACAGATATATTAAACTGTGAACAAATAAATGAGGAAGTAAAGACAGATAAGTGGTTTGTAGAATTTTTCAATGAAGACGAACAAAATAATGAAAAATTGCAAGAAAAGGAGGGAGAAAAGACAAAAAGGCCTGTAGGACGACCGAGAAAATTAAAATCAAACACAGAAAATACGACAGATAATCAAACTCATGCATTACTGGCTGAAATAAATGGAGATCCAAGTTCTTATGCTGAAGCAATGAAATCAGAAGAACGACAGAAGCTATTAACGAAGAATTACATTCTATGTACAAGAATAATGTATAGAAACAAGTAGACAGATCTACTGTATTGAATAACGACAGAAAGCCAAACATCATTGATTCTAAATGGGTGTTCAAACGAAAGATAGAATCAAATGGCAAAGAAAAATATAAAGCAAGATTGGTAATACGTGGATTTAAAGACAGAAATATTTATGATCTACAAGAGACATACACACCAGTTTCTCGTTTACCTTTAATTAGATCAATACTAGCTATTGCTAATAAATTGGATTTAGAAATATGTCAAATGGATGTAAAGACAGCATTTTTAAATGGATACTTAAACAGTGAAGTATACATGGAAATACCAGAAGGAATGAAAGTCACTGAAGAAATCAAAAGAAATAAAATTTGCAAATTGGAAAAGGCACTATATGGTCTAAAGGTTAGTTCAAAATGTTGGAATGAAAGATTTAAAGAGACAGTTGAAAAATATGGATTGAAACCATTTAACAATGAACCATGTTTATTTACTCAACGAGAAAAGGATAGTTTTTTGTTTTTGATTTTATATGTAGATGATATCTTTCTAATATGTAATAATATACAAATGCTAGAAAGGATGAAATCAAACTTAAAGAGTGAGCTTGAAATGACAGAAATCGGAGAGCCTAAAAACTTTTAAGGCTTAGAAATCAAAAGAATTCGACAGAAAGGAATTATAAATATAAAACAAGAAAAATACATAAATAGAATGCTGGAAAAATTTGGATTTCAAGAATCACACCCACAACGAACTTCAATCATAACAAACCAAATGACAAATCAAGAAAGAAGACAACGAGAAGAGACGGAAAAGACTGAAGAAAATTTAATGACAGAAAACGCAAACAATATACCCTATCGAGAAGCAGTGGGCACTTTAATGTATCTTTCAAATGCAAGTAGACCAGACATCACCTATGCAGTGAACGTACTTAGTAGACATCAAAACAATCCTACTGAAAATGATTGGATAATGGTAGAACGAGTTTTTAAGTATTTGAAAGGTACTAAAAATCTTGAATTCTCCAAAACTTGCATCTGAAAGGTTTTTAGATGCAAGTTTAGGAGACTCCAAAGGTTCATTGACAACTAGTGACTATGCAATTAAATTATTTGGAGACACTGTAGCCTGGAAAACTCACCGACAAAGATATGTAGTATTATCAACATGTCAAGCGGAGTATGTTGCAATGAGCGAGTGTGCTCAGGAATTAGTTTCATTGTATCTAATATTAAAAGAGTTGTTACAAAGAGAATTAGCACCTATGTCATTATGGTGTGATAATAAGGCAGCAGAAGCAAGTGTTAAGACTGGAGGCGGAAACAAATTAAGACATATGACAGAAATAAAAGAACATTATGTAAAGGAATGTGTAACTAGAGGTTTAATAAATGTCAGTTGGATTTCCTCTAAAAATCAGATAGCTGATGTATTCACAAAACCTTTGTCATTTGAATTGCATGAACGACTGACCAAACAAATACTTAATGACTGATAATATTGACTGATTATATTTCTGATATGTATTTTAGTTAAATTATTAACAAACTTTTTCTCTAAATTACAGGAACTAAATGAACGATCAGAAACAAGAACGAGAGAGATGCTACAACACTTTTAATCGAAATATTTATGAGTGTGGGAGGAAGTGTTGGATATATGCACACTCATACTAGGTGTCGCCACCTATTGAGATTTTGTAATGGACAGTTGAAGCAAGTCGGGTCGCGTCGTTTCTTTGTTAGTTCAAGTCTGTCTGTCGAAGTCAGAAGTTGTATTATTACAAAGACATAATTTAATTATTTAAAGTTAATTCTTTTGTATTGATTGAAATAAAGACTTATAAAATATAATAAATTGTGCTCTGCTTTATATATATATTTAAAAGTTTAAATATAAAAGAATCATCAATATTAATAAAAGAAAAATTAATAAATAATTTTAATACATTCAAAAATTTATTAATTAAAAACAATTGCACTATATTTAGTATATCTATGAATATTAAAATTTTAAATACAAATTGGAATGAAATCGAAGAAATATTATATGATACTTTTAAAAATAAAAATATTAAAGTTATAATTTGTTTAAATAAAACAGAACATGTAGAAAATGAGAAAAAAAGGAATTTTTGAATTACATCATTCATCAAGTTTAGGAGGTCATTCAGGAGTCAATAGAATTTATAATCGAATTAAAAACAAATATTTCTGGGAAAATCTAAAAAGTGATATACAAAATCGCATAAAAAACTGTGAAACATGTCAGAGAAATAAATTAAAAAGAAATAAAACAAAACAACCCATGATAATAACAGATACCCCAGAAAAAACATTCGATAAAATTTCATTAGTATAGTAGGACCTCTTGACATAACTAAAAATAATAATAAATACATATTAACTATTCAAGATCATTTATCAAAATTTTTAATAGCTGTCGCGCTCAAAGATCAAACAGCAGAGTCTATAGCCGATGCATTTATAAAAAATTCATTTGCATTTTCAGTTCACCAAAACTAGTACTTACAGATAAGGGTGCAAATTTTACAGGCAAATTAACAAAAGCTATTTCAAAAAGATTAAAATTTAAAAAAATTGAAACTACTGCCTTTCATCCACAATCTAATGGTTCATTAGAAAGGGCTCATCATCCCCTATGTGAATATTTAAAAACTTTTGCTGATAAAAAATCAGAATGGGATGATTGGCTCGAACTTGCACAATTTAATTATAATACTAGTGTTCATTCAAGTCATAAATTTACACGACATGAACTAGTTTTCGCCTACCCAGCTAGATTACCATCTAGCGAACCCTTAAAATCATCAGAAAAATTATTAACTTTTAATGATTATGGGTGATTCTATTCTATCGGGTAATCACATGTAATCGTTTAATAAACTATTAATACAAGGTTCAAATATTATTAACCACAAATTTTTCATATACTTTCAGCCTGTAACTTTATGATCCGTTGACTTTTCAATCGCTAATTTAAATGTAGCTTTTGTAGGGACCCTTAGAAAGTATAAAAAGTAATCTCCCCTGTCTGTAATCATGTATAAAATTTTTTCCAAACGTTGTAGGGATACAGGATGGATGAATTAATACTTCTGAAAGATCAAAAAATATTTTTTTCCATCCGTACATACATTTCAGCAGAATGGTTAAAAAAAAAATATTTTCTTTGACCCTCTGTTATTATAAAAAAAATGTATATTTTTTCATAGATAAAAAGCAATAATAATGAAAAATGTTATATTTGAATCTTATGAAAATATAAGCTATTCCTATCACATGGAAATATTGTTATTATATGTTTATTTCGCTAAAAAATTGCTTTGTTGATCATAGAATACATTTTTGTTTACGTGTAAACATCATTTCTTTTATGAAAGCTAAGTTACCTTTTCTACGATAATTCCCCTGGCTCTAAACATTTAACTGTCACAGATGATATAAGCGCATATTCAAATACGTAATAGACGCTTAAGAAAGAAGTAATGTACAACTAAAAAAGTTTGTATAGCAGTGAATGTTAGAGACCGTTTACTTGGTAAAAATTTCATTCAAATTATCAGGTAATCTTCCCTGGCATATAATTCCCCTGCCTTTTTTGAGATGCACTCACAAAATTCTAATTAAATAATAAAGTCAACACTTTTATTCATGAATTTCATACCATGAAGTGTTGAATTATTTGTACACTTGAAATTTAATACATATTATACTGCTTATAATTTTTATATATTCAAAATTGAATATATATTTGTGGAGAAGTTCCGAGTAAGCACATTCTCAAATCTTTTTGTAAACAATCACTGTAGTCATATTTACATACTACACTATATACTACGTATAAACTACAAATAAATAAAGCGAAATCAAAGGTTACATCGTAGTATTCAGAAAATAAAAATATCAGTTTGTCATTAGCCTTCATGAAGAGTTTGTCGTTGATATCAAAGTAAGTATATAATTATTTGAATTTAAATGAAAGTCTTTGAAAAATCTGAATTGGAAAATCTATAAATTGATAATATATTATTTTAGATTGTATTGGTAATAAAATGGTTTCTACACGTGGACGTGGCGAACTTCCTACTAATCCTTTATCATCAAGTACACTTAACTCCACTCCCAAACACAAAAATAATGTTATTATATATTTTGAAAAAGCAAACTTTCTCAAGTATGGATATATTTGTTCTTTAACTTTCTTCTAATAATTTTTAAAACTACATATTTTTGCTGTAACTCTCCGTTTTTTATTTTTAAAAATCCATCCATATATGTTAATAGCTAATTCTAAAGTATTTCAGATAGTTTAGAATCTTTGTTCGACATAAATATTATTAGAAAATAATATATCAAATGATGGTAATAAAAAAAGTAATTCCCCTGGAATAAAAGTAATCCCTCTGTATCAGTATATTTTTTACTACGTTTTTATTAACTCGCTTTGGTGTCTGTCTGTCTGTATGTCTGTCTGTCTGTCTGTCTGTCTGTCTGTCTGTCTGTTCGGTACGAATTTTGCAACCGATTGTAAACTAACTTCCTGATGAGCTAGAGACTTGAAATTTTAAATATAGCTCGGAACTGGATGACAATGCAATATTATAAAAAAAATATATATATCTACCGAACAATATATTAATATATTCAATCATATACGGAGATGTTGGCAAAATTGAAGATTTGAAGATTTTATATATAGATACACTTTTAACATTAGTGTCTAAACATCTTCGAAAATTTTAAAAATCTTCTTTTGATATATTAATATATTAATATATTAATATATTAATATATCAAATATAGTAATATATTAATATAGTAATATATTAATATATTAATATATCAAATATATTAATATATTAATATATCAAATATACTAATATATTAATATATCAAATATATTAATATATTAATGTATTAATATATCAAATATATTAATATATTAATATATTCAATATTGTATTTTTGCATGCATTGTTGGATAATATAATTAAATATATATTCCCACCGAAAAATATATTAATACAATTATATACGGAGATATTGGAAAAATTGAAATTTTGAAGATTTTATATATAGATATACTTTTAACATTAGTGTCTAACCATCTTCGAAAATTTTTAAAATTCTTTAACTTCTCATATTGCAATTAGACATAAATTACAGCATTTTGTATTGTACATATAAAATTTGAGACTGTATTTTTATTCATTTTATGGTCTATCAATGCATAAAACAATAAATTTTGGTTGAATTTCTAATAGCGTCATTATCGTCAAAATGGCGGGAAACTCAGCATGCGATTACGTGTTCTCTAAAAAAATAGATGAAACACGTTTTAGTCCCTTGATAACAATATATATGCTATATAATATGCACTGTTGGACAACACGATAAAATTTATATATATATATATATTAATATATTTAGAGGGATATACTCATGAAATTAAGTTTTTTAAAATTTTTGAAAATATTATATATTTAGGATACTCATAATGTTAAAATTTTCGATCATTCGAAAATTTTAAAATTCATTAACGTAATAAATATTATATATAGACAAAAATTACAGCGAAGAAAAGGTGGCCGGCGGCCGTTAAGTGCTGCCATCATTGAATTTACATGTGACGACAGAACATAATTCATCGATAAGAAAACGTGAAATTTAATTGAACTAAAAGTATAAAATAATATTAAAAATAAAAAAAAAACTTTTTAATGTACTACGTTTTTATAATGAACCAAAAAGTATAAAATAATGTGTAATAAAATGAAAAATGAATAATGATTTGAAATAAAAAAAACGTGGGGCGCATACAATACATAATAATAAACATGCGCCCCACGTTTTTTTTATTTCAAATCATTATTCATTTTTCATTTTATTACACATTATTTTATACTTTTTGGTTCATTATAAAAACGTAGTACATTAAAAAGTTTTTTTTTTATTTTTAATATTATTATCTATCAGTTTTTCTGGGAATAACCTATGGACAGCTTAGCTACTTTGGGATATTGTTCTATTAGATATAACCATAAAAAAACCTGAGTAAAATTTTTAAAATGAACACCTTTATTTTCTATTATTTCAAAATTTGAATTTGACCCGTTCGAATAGAATCACCCTTATATAGAAAAATTATTAATAAATCTGAAAGATATTGCGAAAATAGCCCGTGAAAATTTAATACTGTCAAAGGAAAATTCCAAATTCTATCACGATAGATTTATAAATCCTGTAGAATTTAAAATAGGAGATAAAGTATGGCTTATAAAAGAGCCAAAACCAGGTAAATTAGAAAAAAATCAAAACCTGGGACCTTTTGAAGTATTAAAAGTTCACGAAAATAGCAATATTTCTATAGATTTTAAGGGTGGCTCAAAATTAGTTCATGCAAATAAATTAATTTTACATGAACGAAAAAATTAATATTATTTTATGTTTCAGAAAGAAAAAGGAAAAGAGAAAGAAAAAATTGCTGTTATTTTCATTCATATTATTATCTATTGTTAGAGAAAATGTTGCAATTATTGGATTCAATTGTGAATCTACAGACCCAATCATCACTACATATTCTCTACTAGAAACAGGAGAATGTGACTTTCAACAGGAAAATATTACTATAACTAATTCTACAATAGAACTATTACAAGTTGCAGAATTTAAAAAAATTAAAGTTATACAATGCAAAGTAGAAATTCAAAGAACGGTTTTCCATTGCGGGATGTTCAGTCATTTAGGATCAACTGCGCACGCTTTACAAGAATACTTATATGAAATTAGCCATGAAAAATGTAAATTCATTCACGATACAGGGATATTTAAATATGATAATATACATACTATAGCTGACCTGAAAATAAATTCAACAAAAGGAGTTGGAATAGACTTTGCAGGCTCAGTGAAGGATAAAACTTGCACAGGAGCTTCATACACAGACAATTTTGGATCATGGGACAACGTTTTAGTACAGGGTCTTTTAAGAATAACTTTATTAGAAGAATACGCTCAAGTAAGTCTGAAAAATGATAAATTAAGATTAAATTCAGGGACTGTATGTAAATTTTCGGATCAACATTGCATTGATTCACAATCAGGCTATACTTTTTGGGAAAATTTACCTACAGAAGAAGGTTTTAAAACAGAATATGAGACTTTATACAGAGGCCCTGCAACTCTAATTAATTCACCTAATCAAAATCCCATATATACTGTAAACACAGAAACAATAACATTTTCTTTGTCCGCGTTAAATAATGTAAAAATTTGCGATAGAATATTAACAAAAATGGAACACCCGAAGCTATTTATTTTAGATATATCTTATAATAAAATATTATTTGATGATAATACGGTAAAAAAAGATGTAACAAATTTAGATTTATTTACATATATAAACTCAAAATTTCTATATATTGAAAAACATTTTAGGGCTGATCTTACAGATTTATATTTTAATATTTTAAAAGAAAAATGCGAGATAGAAAAAAAGGTAATTCGCGAATCCTTATCCCTTGCATTCATAGCTCCCGATGAATTCGCTTATAACATCATGCAGAAACCAGGCTATATAGCTAAACTTGTCAGCGAAGTAGTACATGTTATTAAATGTACACCAGTAGAGACACAGTTGCTGCATACAAACAAATGTTATATTCAATTGCCAGTATTAACAAAAAATCAAACATGGTTCTTGACACCAAAAACACATATATTATTTAAATCAGGATCGGAAATAAACTGTAATTCGATAATTCCTCAATATTATAAAATTGGAGAAAATTGGATAAATCTCCTACCAAAACCACGACCAACAAAAAATATAGTAAAAGTCTTAAAACCAAACACTCAAAAGTCGTGGATACCAGAAAAAATATCTTCTTTAGCAACAAGCGGAATTTATTCTCAAGAGGATTTACAAGAATTACAGCAACACATCATGTTTCCTTTTGAAAGAGCAGCGCTACTTAATGCCATAGTAAGAGGTATTCAGGGAGGACAAAACACACAAGTAGACTTATTAAATAATCTACTTACAGAAAATACATTATCGCATATTGCAAAAAATACTTGGAATTAATTCGTAAATAAATTGACAACTTTTGGATCTATAAGCTCAGCCATAATAATGATATTAATTATTATCCAAATAATTAAATTGACTATAGACACAATAATAAGGGGCTATACCCTTCACACAATTTATGGCTGGTCTATACATTTGTTAGGAGCAATTTTCAGCTCTCTAACACATTTAATGATTACATTAAATACCAATCAAGTTAAAAGAAAAATAAATTACGAAGAGATCCAACTAAAATAAATAAGAATAGAAAAACCTTCTATATCAAAACCAACACCATTAAGAGAAACAACACAATCATGCATAGCGAAACCTACACCTTCACCTTTACCCTTAAAAGCACCATACACCAAACCACCAATGCCTACACCTTCTCCCAAACCTATTCAAGAAGAGCCAAGAGAATTACCACTCTTCTGCTCTCGCATAGATTAATTAAATAATTATTATTATTATTACAGATTTTTATTATTATTATTTTTTTTCTAAACAGTATATTGATCAATAACTGGAAAAAAAAATTGTCATTACATCAAAATTGTTTCTTTTGTTGTTTCTCGTACCGATAAGCAGCATCTTGAGCCCCAAGGTGTTACGTCACGACGTATCTTTTATTTCAAAATTTAACATTCCAAAAATATGCAGTTATTGATCAATCAGCTAATTAACTTTAGCAAGCATATTGTAAAAGTAAGTCATTTGTTAAGAAACGAAGTGCACTGCGATTTTCAGAATCAACAAAATAAGTACAATTACGAAGACTACATGAACCAGATTTACCACGTTAACCATATCATTCAATAAGACTCAAAATGCAGAATAAACATTGCTCCATCGGTCGACACCAATTCAAATTCTTAAACAAGGCAGCGACCATCAATATAAAAAGGCAGATCAAATCAGGAAAAAGAAGCACTTCAATAAGCACTTTAAAGCAGACACTTTTTCAAAGCACTTTATCAAAGAATTTCTACAAGCACTTCAAAGATACATTTATTATAACTATATTCCTCGCACTATAAAATTATTCAAATATTCGCGCACTATATTCAGTTTATTATAAAAGTAACAAATAAAAATCTCTATAATTAAAATATTAAATAAAGTGTACTTATTTACTGTCTGCCTGTATCTACTTAGCCGAATCAAGGTAAGATTCTTACAATTATATTTTGATCTACATTATTTCAATTCAAGTATATTTAATCGTGAGAACGATTCATAACAATTAAAATTGGTAGAGCTTTTCTATCACTAGACTTAACTTTCAAATTAAATATTTTAAAATCAAACTTTGTTCTTTTATTTAATATTGTAATAAAATACATTTTCCTCATATCAACAACATAATCAATCATTCACTCCGTCCTGGTGTAAAGCCAGGACTTAACAATAGTACCGAATTATTCCATACTACGGAACTAAATTATCTTATACTAACATATTACCTATATAATACACACTGCGACGCTGTAAAGTATGAATCTTCAATATAGGTAATACCTAATAACGTAAAAGCCATTAAATTGTATAACAATTTTTAATAGTTAATTAATATAATGCAAATCATACAATATATAACAATTTTAAATTACTAATCATTAATTTTAAATTCAAAAGCTAATTATTTTAAAACGGAGTATGACAGATAAACATATATCGTTTTATTCCTTAAATATCACGAATTAGAAAATCAATTATTAGTAATTTAAAAGTGTTATATATTATATAAATAATTCTATATTTATCAATTTTTAATTTCAGTAACAGAAAAAGCAATATCAAAAGAGATTAACAATCACATTTTTTGCGATATATTGTCATTGAATCGAGTAAGTAAAATGTCAGTCTTAGTACCGAAAAAAACGGTACTAAGTATCGAAAATTTATGCTCTCGGTTCATAATATAATAGTCCCAACATCGGTCCCTAAAGTTAAAACTATAGTACTAATTGAAATTATATCGTTACTTATTTTTCAAATATCTCAGTAGATAAATTAGATATACTAGATTAGTGCTTTTTTTAACAGTATTTCCCTTTCTCCGTGTACGGAATGTGACATAAACACCGAATTTTGGATTACCAGGTGATGTTAGAGCTCTTCGTAGTAACCTACAGATCTGGGCCTTAGGTAGAGATCTGGTTATAAAGGTCCGCTCAGAAGACTCGCATCATCGAATTCGAAAGGTATAGAACAAAGAGGTTTTAAGAAGCACTTACTAGGCCAAACCAGGCTGTAGGTAGGTAAACTCAAGTATCTATCTAATACATATATTATACTTAAATGATGCTTTGATGGCATATAATTATTAAGAAGAAATCGAAGTGATCGACTGATGGATTTGGGAGTATTTCTTATTGAAAATTTGAAGGATAAAAAAAAGACGAAAGTATAATTCCAAGATAAAAATTGTTATAATATATATTAAGATTAATAGAAATCTAGTTTCAGTTTATCTCATGAGCGAACGTAAGTAACCAATAAACGAAAAAGAGAAAGGAACGCCATATATCAACAGCTGATTTTATAAAGAAGTGAGCGATACTATATTGTATTTATTTTATATTGGTTGGATCAATGCAATATGTATATGCTATAACTAACATTAAATTAGTTTGATGCAAAATAAATGAAGATTATTTTAGCAAAAATTTAGTCATTTTTAGCAGAGTAAAAGTACTAAATTTAAACCACCTCGATGAAAGAAAGGATTTCTAAACATTTTAAGTTTGAACTTTAGTGAGTGTTACAGCTCATTAATTTATGATTTACATAGGATGGAAGGTTGCTGTAAGGTTTCATGAAAAGTTTAAGACCTTGCAGCAAACTTGCATTGGAAGATTGCGGAAGCATTAATATATCGTCACTAGAGTCTAGGTAAAATGTTTCAAGAAACCTCACAGAAACCTTGCAAAAACTGTGCAAAAAATTATGAAGTAACTTTTTATAAAAACCCCGCACCAGCCTTGTGAAAAAACTTCCAGCAATCTTACTGAAAACATTGCAGGATCTTTTTCAAAAAAAACTTCGCTTGAACCTTTCATGAAACATGGTAAAAACCTTGCAAAAAAGCTTGCAGAAGCCTAGCAGAAAACATTACAGCAACTTTTTTATAGACATCGCAGTCACTTTGCACGAAACCGTGCAAAAATTTTTTAAGAAACCTCGTAGCAACATTGCAGGAAGCCTTGCTGAAACCTTTCATAAAACTTGCAAAAAACTTTCGAGAAACCTCGCAGAAACCTTGCATATAAATTATATTTATGAAATATTTTTATTGTTGTATCTTATTGTTTATTTAATTTACAAATTATTTTACAAAGTAACAATTCACATTGAATGCATGAAAAAAATTTCGATCTAATCAGGGTGCGAACCTATGACCTTCAGATTACGAAGCTTCAACGCTATTTATCACGTTACAATATGCTCGATACGTAATGTGACAATCTAATATATGAATGGTTTATTATCATAAACAGAATAGTACATTACGTAAGGGGTATGGAAAAGCTTTATTTACGAAACGAGAAGTTTACGGCCTGAACTGAAGCTGAGGGTCGTAACGAGTTTCGTAAAAAAGCCTTTTCATACTAGTTGCGTTGTGTATTTTTCGCCATGAGAATCAAAAAAGAGCAACGAAATTGCGATTTTAGGGTTAGAATGGCGAAAAATATTTTATTTAGATCATTTGTAAATTTAAATCCAACGAATAATTTATTAAAAATAAGTAACTATTAATAATCAAGAATTGAAGCTTGGTAGAATTATTTTTCTTAAATTAAAAAAATGATTTTTTTTATGCCATTGAATAATTTTATATATAAACATATTTAATCAATCAACTTAATTATTAATAATTTTATTTTTCTACAAAACAAATCTAATTTTTTTCATACAGAAAAATAGTTCTATCTGATTTTCTTGTAGAAAAATAATTAGCTGCTTAGTTTGCTTCAGTATTTCTTTATTATTTGATTTTTCTTGGATGAGAAAATTATTTCTTGCGAAAAAATAATTGTGCATGAAAAATTAAGTTTAAATCAATCAATTCATTTGCACATTTGTTTATTAGTTATTTGAGACAATATAAAAAGAAGGTTGCAAATTTCTACCTTACCACCATATAATAAATTTTTGCTGAAAACCTTGCAGAAACCTTTCATAAAAGGTTTCATGAAATGTTTTATAAAACTTTGTAGAAACCTTTTATAACTTAAAAAACCTTTTATAAAAGATTTCTAGTAAGGCTCGAAGAAATCTTTTATGCAACCTGTCTTCGAGCATACACAAAATGACAGCATATGTTATAAAGCAAAAAGAGAGAAGGCTGCTATTAAGGTTCGTGCTATCTTTCTACCGTCTCATTAGATTGGCTGCTTCCGTTTCTCGCGAAAAAAGTAGCCAATCAAATGAGGCGGAAGAGTGATAGTATTTGCCTTGATAGAAATCTTTTCTCTCTTCACCTCGTCAATTTTTTAATAGCTGCGAAGCTTCCTCCAGTATTATATGCTCGAAGCAACCTGCCAACAAGCTTGCAGTTATATTAAATTGTAATGTTTCATACCCTTTAGCTGTGTTCGCGTAAGATTGTTGCAACTGTACAACAATATTTCGATGAAATATTTCATTGGAAATTTCAATATAATTTTTCATGCTATGTGAAAATAATAAATTAATTTATAACTGAATAAAAATATAAAACATAATATTTTTCTTGTATTGAATAATTATTTTTTTTTTATATAATCACATGATTTTCATAAAAAATGAATTAGCTTAATAATAATGAGCTTTTGATTAAACAGAATTCAAATGAAAATTTACTCAAAAATCGTTGAGCTTCTATGACCCAGGGAGTCTGGCTTCTTATATCTAATATGTCTTTGAAATTCGTATAAAGGATGACAAAATTTTAAGTCACTAGGTGAAAAACGCCACCTAGTGACTTAAAGTCAGACCAACATAATCGATCATTAATAGCGATTTTAAATCACTAGGTGGCGTTTTTCTAAATTTTGTCATCCTTTATACAAATTTCGTAGACACATTAGATATAAGAAGCCAGACACTTTGGGTCGTAGAAGCTCTTCGATTTTCGAGAAGTTATTAAAAATATATGTAGAAAAACGCATTTTTTCAATAGGGTCGGAATAAAGTATTATAAATACTCCTTATAAGACATTTTTATTATAAAAAAAATAAAAAGTTCATTAATGAAAAATGCGCAGCTTTTAATATGAAAAATATACAAAAAAACATGTGTACGAAATACGTGTTTTTACACGTGCTCTTACACGTGTTATTTACACGTACAAAAAACACGTGTTTTTTTTAATAGGCAAGAATTTTTTTACAAAATCTCACGTCAAAATATGTAAAAAAATACTTGATGAAAACACATGAAAAAAACACGTGAAAAAAGATTTGAAAAAACATGCGAATTCAACATGTTTGGAACAAGTGTTATTTTCACGTGCTTTTTATACGTATTTTCTAGCACGTGAAAATAACAAGCGTTTTTTTTTTCAATAGAGTTGCAGTTTCTTTCATTTTTAATAAAATTTTCTGTGAGAGGTTTAGTTGTCTGCTTATTCAAGTTCTTATAAAGACTTCCCTCCTAGAAATGATCGCGGAACTTATGATGCAATATTTTCCCTCACTTTTTGTGTCACTTTTTGCGTCACTTTTTATATCACTTTTCGTGTCGCTTCATCGAGCCAAAAGTGACGCAACTTTTTGCGCGACTAATTGCGCAACTTTTCCAAAAATATAATATTAAATAAATTATAAATATTATTTTTTAATTTTATTTCACATAATTTAAAAGATGTTAAAATACAGTATTAAAAATATTTAGAGCATGACTTGATTGCCCACGTTTAAAGAATTAATTTGGAAAAAATCACTAAAATAAATTGAAAATTCTTTATCTAAATTATTAAAGGAGTGTTAATAGTCCAATCAATAAAGCAAAAAAAAAGGATATTTTAGACATTAATTAGGGGCTTAATGAAACCTATATAAAGTTGTTAAGAGCGATAAAAAAACATACCCTATATGAAATGTAACAAAAAAAACGGTAGAAACTGCTCCAGGAGGGTGCAAAGTTGAGCAAAACAGGTTTTTTAATTCTCTGAAACAACCTATGCATACAAGAAAAAAAAGTTCATAATAAAAGTATTAGGAAATTAAAGAATCTATAATTTGGGTGCGACTATTTTCGTCAGTTAGTTATTGCAAAAAAGCCAAAAAAAATCTCAAAAATGTTCATTTTTTGTGTATCAATTATTAATTGCAAAAAAATTTTTTAAATATTTTTTCACTTTTTCAAGGAAGCCTTCAAAAATCCAAAAAAAAGGAGAGGTTGTAACAGCAAATCATTTAATTTGTAGCTGAGATATTTTCTATTGTTAATCCCAAGACACATAGTGTTGAAATCTATAATTTTTTTTGACTGAACATATTGAGTTGTATAAGGGCTTAAACTCTTCATAAAGGTTCAAATTTTCATATTTCGTTAAGAGCAAATGAGAAAATTGAATTGCAATATTTTTTATAACGCTTTAAAAAAGAGGGTGTTTATTTTTATAAATCACGGTGGTCCTCGAATAATTCTGACCATGAAGTTTTTGCACCTAAGATTTTCCTTCTGGATATGATTCTAAGCACATTTAGGATCGAATTCCAACAAAAACCAAAATCTAAGAATGAGCACTTTTTTATTTGTTCAAATTTTATTTTTTGTATGTATGTTTTTTATGAAGAAAATTTTTTATTTATAATTTATTGGCTGAATTTCTAAAATGCCGTTTTCGAATAGAATTCTTAATTATTTACACATTCTAAACAAATATCATTCTAAATATATTTAGGAAAACCTTAAGTTATGTAATAATGTAAGCGTCACGTTAAAATTGAGATTTTTTTTAAAACACATAATGGTTATAGAGACTATGAGAAATTATACGTTTTTTAAATTATTAAAAGACGTCATTCGAAGTAATTGTAACTAGGAAATACTGTGTAATAATATTTTATAAAAACACTGCATTTACTTCTGGTATTTCAGTAACATCAAAAGTACATTTTCCATGTTTGAATTCAAAGCTTTCACGGTGAATGTTGGGCATTGTTGGAGGGTTTTTTCGGATTTTAATCGTGTAAAATGTGGTTTACGATACCAACTGTTGTAATGTTCACAAAACATCGACATCTTAAACTACAACTTACACGGTCGAAATCCGAAAAAACCCTTTAACAATGTCTACATTTTTCATATAGAAGATTGTATTAAAGAAAATCAAGGCTTAGGTTTTTACAGCGAACATTCTATGGAAGCGGTCCATTTTGATTTTTCTGAAGCATGGGCTAATACAAAGTATCGTGGAATGATTATCATAATGCAGGTAAATTATTAAAAGCAGCCTGCGAATATAATTCACTGTACGCTACTTTAGTAAAAACTATGTATATTTATATCTACATAATTAGAATTATTCTATCATACTTTGTACTATTCCATGTTGCAGAAAAATCATAATGGACCGCTTTCATAGCCTATTTGCTGTAAGAACTTAGACCTTGATTTTCTTTGATACAATTTTTTACATGGAAATTCTACTTTTAGTGTTACTGAAGGACCAAAAATACGTGCAGTGTTCTTATAAAATATTAATAGACAGTATTTTCTAATTTTAATCACTCCAAATGCTGTATTTGAATAATTGAAAACGTATGATTTGTCATTGTCTTTATCACTATAATGTTTTACAAAAAAATCTTAATTTTAACAGTATCCTTACAGCGTTACATAACTTTAAATTTTTCTAAATATATTCCCACATAGCACCGAAGCTTCCAGGAAGCTTCCAGGAAGCTTCCATAAAAGGTTCGGAAACTTTCCGGAAGCTTCCATGTAAGCTTCCTGGAAGCGTCAAATGTCCCACGCACTTTTCATTCAGAAAGATTCAATGGAAGCTTCCAGGAAGCTTACGTGAAAGAAATCAGTAAGCTTCCATGGAAGCTAGCATAAAAGTCTTTTTGAATCTTACATGAAGTTTCCAAGGAAGATTGCCGCAAGGTTCCAAAAGTACTTCATGGAAGCTTCCACGGAATAATGCAAAAAACTTACATGCAAGCTTCCGTGAAAGCTTCAATTAAAGCTTCCTGGAAGCGTAAAATGTCCCGTGCACTTTTCTTTCAGAAAAATTCAATGGAAGATTCCAGAAAGCTTCCATGGAAGAAATCAGTAAGCTTCCATGGAAGCTAGTATAAAAGCCCTTTGAATCTTATAAGAAGCTTTCAAGTAAGATTGCCGTAAAATTCTAAAAATACTTCATGGAAGCTTCCATAAAAAAATGCTAGAAGCTTCCAGGATGATTCCAGTGTTTCCGGAGGCTTTAGGGAAGTCAACAATTCAAATATGATTTGGTTAATTTTATCCTTTTTTACCGTTTGAAAGGTATTGTGTTACGATTCTGTTAAACATTCTATTTTTCATTTTATATTTTATAAATATTTGCTGTGCAAAACACATATTTTAACTTACAACATACTATTTTATATACTATTATATCATATTTATACTTCAATACATATTCACATTAGGACTTACGTATAATTATAAAGACGCATTTACATTTTTAGGGCAGGCGCTGTGGGTACATACTCAAAACCGCCAACGTTCGACTTATATAGTAAGTGTGGTATCATTTCACCAGTTAGGGACAAAACGCCCATTTAACGCGTATTCCCCTGTAGTATGATATCTGTCGGTAGTTCAATTCCCGACTGAACATAATTTTTTTTTTTCTATAAATTATGTTGCACATGTACCGTAAAGGACGTAGTTCCTGATCAGGGCGTAATTTCTGATCATTATTTATTATAAATCATAATCTTTAAGATTTTAGTAGAAAAAACCTTTTTTTAATTTATGAGGAAAAATAAATTGAGCGTAAGAAATGCTTCGTTTGTGTGAAAGAGAAATATACTTTTACTTTTTTACATGTAAATATGTGATCAGAAATACCTCCTAAGTGATCAGAAATTACGTCCTTCACGGTATATATTTCACTATTTTTTTTAATTTAAATATTTTTTATGTATACAGATAAATGTATATGTACATGTACCTACGTATTATTCACACACAAACATTTACATGCTATCTGAAGTCGAAAAATTCATTTTATATAGATTTTAAAATATATTCATTTAAAAAAACTTGAATAAATAATACAATACTCTTTCTTAAAACTTTATTCAATTAAAGACTTTTCTTTAAAAAAGCAACAAAATGTTTTGTGTGCTTATTTACTAACTTAAATTATTATTAAAAGAAATTTTTTATCCAAAGTTATACAATTATAGAAACTTTTAATCATTTAATTTGTAATCTATTTTATTCGTATTCATATAATAATCCGATATTAATTTTTAATATTAAAAAGAATATCTTTATACATTAATTTAACAAAAAAGACTATATTTTTAATTTATAAAATTAATGGGGGATTATTATATAAACACGGAAAAAGCAGATTACAAATTGAATGAATTAATTTTTATGATTATGTTACTTTGGGTAAAAATTTTTTATTACTAATAATTTTTAGTTAGTAAAAGAACACAAAATATGCTTTTTGAGGAAAAATCTTTTATTTGATAAAAGTCATGTATTCAAAACATTGTAAAGATATTTAGACTTTGTAATTAATTTATTTAATTTATAAAATTCTATTTCATTAAGGATTTTCTCTTTAAAAAAACATTTGTTTGTGTTCTTTTTTATTAATTAAAATCAATATTAATAAAAATTCTTTATCGAAAGTTATACACAATTATAAAAAAAATTTAATCATTCAAAATGTAATATGTCTTACTTCATATTTGAATAATCTACCATGAATTTTGTAAATTAAAAAGAATATGAGACATTAATTTAATAAAAAAAAAGACAATATTTTTAATCTATAAAATTAAATTAATGTAAGGCAGACACTACACCTGTACTTATAAATATTGCCTGAATTTTCATTTTACTGTAAAATTTTAGAAAAAAAAATGCATTAGCTTATAGTATGTACCATGAAGATTATTCTATGAATTTTTTAAATAAATTCATTCATCAGTTATTTAAAATGTTGAAGTCCAATGATATATATAAAAATTATTCGATTTTGTACCAGAAATACAAAATTCCTATAAATAAAGGAATAGATTTATTTAAAAATTTAACTAAATAATTTTCATGATATTTACTACAAACTAATGTATTTTTTTCTGAAACTTTGCAATAACTTTCCGTGAACATTGATATATCCTTCCTGTAATATTCTGTGAAAGGCTGCAAAAAGTTTGAATAGAATTTTCCGCAAAATGTTACTGCAAGCTTCCTGCAAAATGTAAAGTAATCTTCCAAATAACATTCAGATATAACTTTTCGGAAGCCTACTAGAAGCTATCTTGTAATATTCCATTTGGCCCTCATGAAATATTACATGTAAGCTTCCCTGAACCTTCCGTAAGGCTGACATAAAAGATTCCAATGGAATCTTCCTGAAACTTTTATTTAGCTTCCGAAAAGCTTACAGGAAATCTTCCTGATAAGTTACTGGTAACCTTTCGTAAACAATAAAATATTTTTCCTATAACATTCCACGGAAGGCTGCAGGAAGTTTGAGTAGAATCTTGCACAAAATATTACTGGAAGCTTCCTGCAAGATATAATATAATCTTTTGAATAATGTTTCTATAATATTGCATGTAATTTTTCAGAAAGCTTACTGAAAGCTATTTTATAATGTTTCATTTAGCCCTCATGGAATATTACATGTTAGCTTCTCTGAACCTTCCGTAAAGCTTACATGAAAGATTCCAATGGAAGCTTCCCGAAACTTTCATTTAGCTTTCGGGAAGCTTACAGGGAATCTTCCTGACAAGTTACTGGTAACTTTCTGTAAACATTGAAATATTTTTCTTGTAACATGCCGTGGAAGGCTGCAGGAAGTTTGAATGGAATCTTCCACAAAATATTACTGGAAGCTTCCTGCAAGACATAATGTAATCTTCCGAATAACGTTTCTGTAATGTTACATGTAATCTTTCCGGAAGCTTACTGGAAGCTATTTTGTAATGTTACATTTAGCCCTCATGGAATATTACTTGTTAGCTTTCCTGAACCTTCCGTAAAGCTTATATGAAAGATTCCAATGGAAGCTTCCCGAAACTTTTATTCAGCTTTCGGAAAGCTTACAAGGAATCTTCCTGACAAGTTACTGGTGACCTCCCGTGAACATTGAAATATTCTTCCTGTAACATTCCGTTGAAAGCTGCAGGAAGTTTGAATGGAATTCCACAAAAGATTACTGGAAGCTTCCTGCAAGATATGTTGCAATCTTCCAAATCACGTTTCTGTAATATTGCATGTCATCTTTTTGGAAGCTTACTGGAAGCTATTTTGTAATGTTCCATTTAGTCCTCATGGAATATTACATGTAAGCTTCCCTGAACCTTCCGTAAAGCTTACATGAAAGATTCCAATAGAAGCTTCTCAAAACTTCCATTTAGCTTCCGGGAAGCTTGCTAGAAGCTTACATTGGAATCTTTCTCGAATCTTTCGATGGAAGCTTCCCGAATCTTTCATGCTATGTGGGTTTACAATAATATTTACTTAAAATCTGTAAATGATTCATAAGTATAGTCGAAATCAGTATTCTAGAAATTAAGCTCATCAATTATCAGAAAAAAATTTTTTTTTATGAAAAATAAATATAAAAAAAATAAAAGAGTACCCCCCGTTAAGATAGGTAAAATTCCCCCCCTCATAGATTTCAAAACTAATATTTTTTCTTGTTTTTATAGTAATTAAGATTAGGTTTTGCTATATTTATAGTTTCCTAACTCATACCCTAACCTGAACATAACCTAAAAATCACTTTTTTTATAAATTTTTTTTTATCTGGAAGGATGGATATTTATCCCGCAAAAATCATATGACTAGGTCTCAGCACTCTCTTTTACTATAATTTTTTGCGAGTCCTAGTAAGCAGTTTTTCTAACCTAAAAATAACATTTAAATCATAGAATCTCCGTAACTTTGCTCAGAGAGGGGCTACAAGTAATTTTCTGGGCTTAAAATTTGTATTTTTAAAATACAAATAAAGTTTATAATAACCAAAAATTCGATTCTGGCATGGCGCCATGGCGAAAAACTCGAAAAACCATTTTTTCATAGGTTTTTTGTCGGTTATTGGTCTCTAGCAACTCAAAAATCATTTTTAGAGAAAAAAATAGCTTCATTGGATTCTATGTGAAAAAATACATTGAAAATATGCATGATAGCTTTTGGAATACTTGGATGCTGTCACAAAACAATTAAAAAAATAAAATAATTCTGAATTGTTACATAGCTACTTTGCATCGTTGCTGCATTTTATGTTTTTATGACCTTGGTCATCTCTTTAGAGTCTCAAAGCTACTATTTAATGTATCCATAGGCAAATTATGTCCACTACACGCGAAAAACAGGGACAAACACTAGACATATAACAATAACTCCTATATATACAAAGAATAGTGAGCTGTTGCTCGGAACAACGCACTTGATTTTCATATATGTAGAAGCAATATATTTCTTATATCGGTTCTCACTCTATTTTTTGCGTATAATGGCCTAAAGACAAATCATAATTGTGGCAGTTCTAACAAAGAATATAAATGCTTGTATGGAAGTGTACTTTCAGGCTCGAATTTATAGACCCAACACGATTGTTACTAAAACCTTATTCCGTCTTTGTCTCTCTAATGATTCAGTGATCTCTCGATACAAGAGATTGCGATATAAGAGAATTCGAGCTCTTTTTCCTAAATATGGGTGTGAGCCTAAGTATTTGCGTTATCCCACCACTATGAAAGTGAGAGGGACAGAATATACACACATGTTGGATACAACTCACACAACAAAACAGTAGGTATGGCTATCACTCTTGACTTAAGCGTGTTGGGGATTCTTTGTATAAGAGAATTTCCAAGAAAATTCCTCTCCTGAAAGCCCGTTGATTCTCTTGTATCCAGAGTCTACTGTAATACAAAAAGACAGATGATACGACCGTTACTTCAGTTATGTTTAAAAATCTTATTTTAACGTGCTATAGGCGTAATTTACCTGTAAATATATCGGATAGTAGCTTTATGACTCTAAAGAGATGACCAAGGTCATAAAAACATAAAATGCAGCAACGATGCAAAGTAGCTATGTAACAATTTCAGAATTATTTTATTTTTTTAATTGTTTTGTAACAGCATCTAAGTATTCCTAAAGTTATCATGCATATTTTCAATGTATTTTTTCACGTAGAATCCAATGAAGCTATTTTTTTTCTCTAAAAATGATTTTTGAGTTGCTAGAGACCAATAACCGACAAAAAACCTATGAAAAAATGGTTTTTCGAGTTTTTCGCCATGGCGCCATGCCAGAATCGAATTTTTGGTTATTATAAACTTTATTTGTATTTTAAAAATATAAATTTCAAGCCCAGAAAATTACTTGTAGCCCCTCCCTGAGTAAAGTTACGGAGATTTTATGATTTAAATGTTATTTTTAGGTTAGAAAAACTGCTTTCTATGACTCGCAAAAATCACAGTAAAAGAGAGTGCTAAGACCTAGTCATATGATTTTCGCGGAATTGATATCATTCATCCTTCCAGATAAAAAAAAATTTATAAAAAAAGTGATTTTTAGGTTATGTTGAGGTTAGGGTATGGGTTAGGAAACTATAAATATAGCAAAACCTAATCTTAATTACTATAAAAACAAGAAAAAATATTAGTTTTGAAGTGTGTGAGGGGGAGCATTTTACCTATCTTAACGAGGGATACTCTTTGAATAAATAAAGAAGTGCTCATTCTTCGATTTTCGTTTTTGTTGGAATTCGATCCTAAATGTGCCTAGAATCATATCCAGAAGGAAAATCTATGTTGCAAAAACTTCAAGGTCGAATTTACTCGAGGACCACCGTGAAACAAATGAAGCTGGGGCTTTATTTATAACTTCTACGAATTTGCTATTTGAATATTCTTATAGCTCTGTTTGAAACAAAAATTAAAAAAAAAACTCTCTAAGGTCAATAGGAGCCGAGATAAGATTTTTTTTTAAGAATCACACCCACTAACAATTAAGAGACAAATCAAGCGTCATTTTTTAGTTGAAGACTTATATTTTGAAAATCTATGATTAGATTTTTAAAAATGCGACTCTTTATTATTAAAACTAAAATAATAATAACATACAAATAATAACGTCAAAGTCAGAGTCGTGGTGGGGATGCTTATCTTTGCGCGTAAGGAAAGTTAACGAAAAACCCCGTTCAGATAAAATTCGTAAACATTAACCGTATCTCCGTAAATAATAGACCAATTTTGATGTTTTTTCTTAATCTGGGGTATCTTGAAAAATTATTAATATTGGTGCCAACAGTTTTTCTTAATAGAGTGTATTTAAGTTAAAACAACTGTACCTAATACGGATACCTTGAACGCAAATGATTGTTGTGGCTCACTAAATCAATATTTTTAGACGCGTAATGTCTCATTTTAGAGCTAAAAGAAAGAACTTTAAAATGAGATATCATGAGTTTCATTACGATCAATATTTACGAAATGCACGCGGATTTACGTAAATGTTCTAAATGAACTTACCTTATTATTCCTCGTAATTATTACATTTGGAACCTGGAGACAAGTTTAATTAAGATTTTTATTGTTTCTATATTTTAACTTATTATTATAATTAATTTTCAGTTTCAGTAAATAAAAAATAATTATTAATAATTGCAAAAATTTTAATAGTAATAATAAAAATTGTTCTCATTTTTTTTTTTACTTTTCTTTGTTTTTCATGCGAAAAAAATTTCTCATAATTAAATATATTTTTATTTTCTTTCTAAAATTAAACTACTACAAAAAAAACATCTTCAAAAGTGTGAAGAGAAAAAACACATCTCCAAAAGTGGGGCGAAAAAAAACACATCTTCAAGAGTGCGGCAAAAAACAACAGCCCTTGAAAACACGGTGAAAATTTTCAATGATTTTTTATACCACACTTTTGAAGATGTTTTTTTCGCCGTACATTTGGAGATGTTTTTTTTCGACGCACTTTTGGAGATGTTTTTTTTTCGCCGCACTTTTGGAGATGTGTTTTTTTTTCGTAGTCAATTACACAGCTGTGATTGTTTTCGTAGCCACCATCGATATGTACATGCACATGTATACAAATACACATACATACACGCCTACACACATGCACATTCTATCATAAAAAATTGAACTTTTTAATGTTCAATAATATTTTTATTTTACTAAAACTCTTTTAATAATTTAGATAAAGAATTTTCAATTCATGTCAAAGATTTTTTCCAAATTAATTCTTTAAACGTTGACAATTAAATCAGGCTATCAATATTTTTGATTCTGTATTTTAACATCTTTTAAATTATGTAAAATAAAATTAAAAATAAAATATTTATAATTTATTTAATATTATATTTTTGGAAAAGTTGCGTCACTTTTGGCTTGATAAAGCGACACGAAAAGTGATATAAAAGTGACTCAAAAAGTGACGCAAAATATTGCATCATAAGTACCGTGATCATTTTCAGAAGGGATCTTTTTATTATATTTCCGAAAAAATGTTTATATCATTGTCTCTTAGGCCTCTTCTTAATCTTCTTGTGAGTAAAACTGTCTGAAAGTATAAATTTTCAGACATTCCAAACAATTTCAAATAGTTTAAGGAGTTTTGATCAATACTAAACAGTTATAAACAATTTTGAACAGTTTTAGACACTTCTGAATTTTTCTTTTCAAAGTGTACTAAGCACCGTGAACTTTTTTTGGAAGGATTTTACACAGATATAAACAGTTTTAAACCGTTTTAGATAACCTAAACAATTTTTAAATTTTAAACAGTTTTAAATAGCTTTAAAGTTTTAAACTATTTTGAACAGTTAAAAACACTTTCAAGCAGGTTCAAACAACAATTCGTTTATGCTTTTATTCATTTATATATTAAAAATATAATCAAAACTCGTAAAAATAAACTCTCGATCAAATTTTTTATTAATTAGAACCGAAGTTATGACGATTTTCAGTTTAAAATAATGTTAAAATCAAATAAAAACTGATATTTAGATTAAAGAATACATAAGTTTTTTTTTTTTTTTTGTTAAAACAAAAATTTTATTTTTGTTATTTATTGAAATTCTAAATTTGTAGAAAGATAAATTTTTTAATAAAAACATTTCTAATGAATAAAAAATTTACAAAAAAATTAACGGATGAAAACTAATGAATTTACAAGCAATTTGAACAAAAAAGTCCAATTTTAAATTTACTTCTTGTCACTTATATCTCGAAGTTCTAGCAGTGAAATTTTAGTTTTGTTTACTCTTTCAACAGTAAATTTTATGGATAGCTTTAATTTCTTTTGCATTTCCTAACTATTCCATTTTTTTTCTTTTTGTTGAAAAACTTTTAACTTATCCTTGCGGATAACAAGAATGTTAATTGATGGAGTATACTTTGACACATAAGTGGTGAAATCTCTAGCATTTCTAATAAAATCAGTACTCTTCTTGGACAGATTATGTGTTGTAGCATAATGTTTGACTAAGCTCTTAATGCCATCACGAGTGCCTTTACCATGACCTGTTGCAGAAACAAGCTATTTTCTGATCATTTTTAAGTTTAGAAGTTCATAAAATTGATATCTGTTTTTTAAATGATTTGCAGCTTTATCAAAAATGGTTCTGATTTCATCAAGCTCTTGCGAAATGTGTTTTCCTTTTAAGCTGTTGATAACGAAATTCATAGCCATTAGGGCGTGAGACGAATCATGCTTAATATCGTTAGAGACGATGACATAACTGACTGTCTTTTCATTTCCAGAATAGCATACTGATGTGAATATTGATAATTAGCTTTTACTTCAATGGTAGCTTTGAATTTCATTTCAAAGTAGGACTGTTCCATTTTCTACAAAATCAACATGAATAACTGATTGGAATTAACTTTTTTTTGCTAAAAGTTTAACCTTTTGATTTGCAACACGTTGAATTTCCGTCACCATTTTATGCATACTCATAGTAAGTAACCTTCAATTGTGCTAGTTTTATTCAGTAAATCTGATTTTCCCTAAACACCGTAAGTCATTTCTTCATATAAATCTTCTTTTGTCAAAGAAATCACTTTTAAATCAATACTATCTCTGATTGGGCATTCTTTACATTCTCTTAGTACACATTTCATATCGTCTTTTGAATAAAAAAGTAAAGAATATATTTTAAATTCCAAATCTGTAGTGTCCTATTTATTTCCTTTTTTATATTTATTTAAAGCATTTAACATAAATTTCAGGTTCTCGCAATAAACGCAATGAAATGAATCGTTGGGTGGATGTGGTATAATCTTCGAGCATATACTACTGGAGGAAGCCTCCCAGCTATTAATTGCGTTACAAGGCGAAGAGAGAAAAAGCCTCTATTTTGGTACGTGCTATCTCTCTCTCACTTTCTTAGTGGGGAACAGAAGCAGCCAATCAAATCAGGCCAGAGAGAGACAGCACGTACCAAAATAGAGGCTTTCTCTCTCTTCGCCTTGTAACGCTTGCTGCCATTCGAAGGCTTCCTCCAGTAGTATATGCTCGAAGGGTATAACCCACTTTGGTCCTAAGGCATAGAATATTGATTTACCGATTTTTATTTTTATTTCAAGATTTTCTTCTATAAATAATTGATATATTTTTTTATGCTTCGCGTAAGAAAGCGTTTAACTTTTTAGTTTTCATACCGTTTTCTTTATATTGTGTCACTTTTATTTGCACTTTAACGAGAACAATTAAAATCATCGTTCAAATAATAATCTTTCACTTTTGTTATGATTTTATAATACAAAGGATGGCCACAATAGTTCTCAGGCTTTTTGTAAATATCTTTATTATCTAACAAAAATCTTGATTAATTACGTAAACAGTTACATTAGGTAAAACTGATAATAAATAATTTTTGGAAATATTGCTTGGTATAAAACTTAATGATCGCACTTTCTCAAGAAAATTTGAACAATTACCTAAAGCAATTTTAGTAATTTCGAGCCATTAATCACATGTTTTACATTCGTTATTTTCATTTACTGTGGGCAATTCCGTTATATCATAGACTTTCATAATTGTACTTGATATTTGTGAATCAAATGCATCGTTAATTTGTTTTCTTTTCCGAAAAGCATAGGATCTTTGCATCTCTATATTGATACTCTGAGGCATTTCGATTGGTGAAATTTTGAATTTAAATTACTTGAAGTCTGGTTGAACTGTTCTACTAAAACCTCACTATAAAAAACTTCTTTCGAAGATTGTTGACTGCTTGAGGTAGATGAAATAGGTGTATTTTTCACTTCATCTAAAAATATTCTGTAATACGAAGTACATACTTCATCCTTTCTAGAAAAAGAAATATTTGTATTCAAGCGCTTGAAAGACTCCGTTAGATCACCTAATTCTCTAAACGGATTTTCGGAGCAATCGTAAACAACTTTTTTGTGTCTTTCTTTCAAACCCTTACACTTATTAGTCTCAATAACCAGTGATGCCATTATTATTAATTAGTTTTTCGACAAAGCAAAAAAGAAATTTTTTGTTGGACAATTTTATTCTTGATTTTACTTGTCTTATATACTTGAATGCGTCAAGTCGTCAATGAAAAAGCAAAAAGCGAATCATCGCCACTTAGCAGTGGCATATGTCAACTCCCTATAAACTAAATTTGAATCGTAGGCACGAATTAAGACTAAATAAAATATTTTGATTTTCAACGAAAAAAAATTTCTATTTTCACAAACTTAAAATCTTCATAGCTTCGGTTCTAATTGATAAAAAAATTTGATCGGGGATTCATTTTAAAGATTTTTGTTAATTTTTTTGATGCATCAATGAATAAAAGCATAAGCGAATTTTAAGAAGACGTAATAGTTACAAAAATGGCATGATGCGCCATGGTATCAATGCTTTAAAATGGAAAATATAAAAAAACATTTGAAAATCTGTTTAAAAAAATTCTTACCTATCCTAAAAGTTAGTGTTTTTTTATGTATAAAAACATAAAAATCTTTAAAAAAAGGATAGTTTTTAAGAAAATCGTGTTAAAAAAAAATTGCTTCCTTCGGTTTTTTCATGAATAACTCAGAAATATCAACTTGCATAACAAAAATCGAGACGGTATTCAAAACTAGACTGAATTTCGCACATTTTCCTCAGTGGTCCTCGAGTAAATTTGACCATGAAGTTTTTGCACCTCAGATTTTTCTTCTGGATATGATTCTTGTTATTACAAAATCTACTTATTATAATAATATCTAGGGCGGCTCCTATTTCTTTCTTGCTACAACGGATGGGGTTTATATAAATGATGAAAAACTTTATTAGACAAAGACAGATAGTTTGGCCTGCTCTTAAGGGTTTGATATTATAATTTTAATTATACTTTATATAATAAATTTAATAACTTAAATTGTTGTACACTATATTTTCCTCAAAAACCACCATATTCTCAACAACTTCCTTGGTAAAAAATAGACCATTCAAAAATGGCCATTAGTCATTTATTAGTCATTTCTTTTTTGACTAATTTTTTAAACACAAAATGACCAAAATATGGTAAAATTGCTAATAAATATATATAGATGTATACTTTATGCAAATAAATTTATTAATATATTTCTTTTCTTCAACGGAGGAAATTTCTTTACAAAAATTAACTTGTTCATACGGCAAAGTTAAAACAGGTCACAAAAAACCAAAAATTATGTTACAGCATGGTAAAAATGGCAGGGATTTTAAATAAATGTTTTAGAGATTTAAGGTTAGTTCTCAGGCTGCCATGACTTTGTTTTAACCTTACGATATAGTTCTCAAGTCTGTGATTTAAACAAAATTTGTCAACCTCACTAACTGATGTAATATCCTGAATGGAATACATAAATTTAATTATTCCATCAAACTCGTTTCTCATTAAAAATAATTGATAAAAGTTATATTTGGTGGTTTCAAATTATATTCAATATTAATATTGTCTCATAATTTAGTATAATATTATCGACGTAACAATATTTAAAAAAACGCTGCCACGTGCTTTGGCGCAATGCTTTCTCATAGAGCTCATTGATTTAGACTAATTTGATTTTGTTTTTTAAAATGTGATTTCAATGTAAAATACAATATCTATTCAAGAAAAATTAGTGAATGTGAGAGAGTGATTAGGAAATAGAAAGAGAGAGGCAAGGATGGATGAAAATAGGGTAAAAATGAGGATCAATCTGAGATAGAAGGACAGAGAGAAAGTGAGGAAGTAAGAAAAGAGTTAGTGAAAGCGTTAAATCAGAAATCAAAAGAAGTGATCAAAAAGCTAAACTAAAAAAATTATTTTTTTTAAACTTGTTTTATAAAGACAGTAGCAAATAACTTGTATACAGAGTTGTAAATGAGGAAATGGTTTTTCATTTGAAATAGTCAAGTAATTAAAAATGCTCGTACCATTTACCACTTACAGAGCAAATAAATGGTAAATGCTCGCACCATTTACCATTTACAGAGCAAGTAAATGGTAAATGGTCGAACCATTTACCAGTTACTAAGTGAGCAAATGGTGAATAGTCAGACCATTTCCAGTTTCTTGCTCTAAAACTGGGAACTGGTAAGACTATTTAGCATTTACTTGCTCTGTAAATGGTAAATGGTCTGACCATTTACCATTTACTCACTCACTAACTGGTAAATGGTCCGACCATTTCCAGTTTCTTGCTCTGTAACTGGGAACTGGTAAGACTATTTAGCATTTACTTGCTCTGTAAATGGTAAATGGTCCAACCATTTACCATTTACTCACCCAGTAACTGGTAAATGGTCCGACCATTTCCAGTAACTGGTAAATGGTCTGATCATTTCCAGTTACTTGCTCTGTAACTGGGAACTGGTTAGACCATTTACCATTTACTTGCTCTGTAAATAGTAAATGGTCCGACCATTAACCATTTACTCACCCAGTAACTGGTAAATGGTCCAACCATTTACCAGTTACCCACCCGGTAACTGCCAACTAATTGATTCGGCTAGTTACCCACCCAGTAACCGCGAACTGGTCCAACCATTTTCAGTTCCTCACCCAGTAACTGGTAAATGGTCTAACTATTTACTATTTACTCGCCCAGTAACTGGTTAATGGTCCGACTTTTTACCATTGACTTACCCAGTAACTGGAAAATGGTCCGACCATTAACCATTTACTCACTGAGCAACTGGTAAATGACCCAACCATTTACCATTTACTCACCCACTAACTGGTAAATGGTCCGACTATTTCCAGTTCCTTGCTTTGTAACTGGGAACTGGTGAGACTATTTACCATTTACTTGCTCTGTGAATGGTAAATGGTCTGACCATTTACCATTTACTCACCCAGTAACTAGTAAATGGTCCGACCATTTACCATTTTCTTGCTCTGTAAATGGTAAATAGTGCGAGCATTTTCAATTATTTGACTATTTTAAATGAAAAACCATTTCCTCATTTACAACTCTGATTCATACGATGCAATACATACTATTCCAAATGCTCGCGATATATATATATATATATATATATATATATATATATATATACATATATATAAATTTTGCGAATACGGCGTGCGCAAAGCCGAGAAGCATCTGGAACAAAGTCGATGTATTAGAAAAGTACAAAAAAAAGATACTCTTGTGTCTTTTGCACCAAACGATTGTGAGGACTTGATAATAACGAATTTTACTTCCTTCAAAATCACCACTGTCAACTTCACTGTAATCCTTGGAGTCACAAAGGCGATTATTCTAGAGCCAACAGTTTATTTCTGGCAGGTAAGATGAAAATATTTAATCCTTTACTATGAATTTTATAAATTAAAATTATTTTCATTATTTAAATAAGATTAAAAGTATTATTCCTAAATAAATTTGAAGTATTATTTTCATTGTTAAAATATGTTAAAATAAATTGCTCCGTTTTTAATAAAATTTGTTATACTTGAAAATAGATTGAAAAATAAATAAGGAAAAATTTGATTTTCAATCAACTTATTATTTCTTAATGAAGGAAATAATATTTGTAATTTAATCTATTCTGAATATATATTCCAACCATATAAATTTTTATTATCATAGACGATCTTAGGCTCCTATTCATAGACCTAACTTAAGTACCGGTTGTTACTTGAACGTAATTCTGTCTTTATCTGTCCATAATAAGAACAAAAGACAGATGATACAAACGTTACTTGATTTAATAGCTACACTGGAAAAAAAATTTATTAGTAACGAAAAAATTTTTACTGTATCGAATATATTGTTTCGGCTAATCGGTGAAATATTTTTGCTATCAATATCATTTATTCCGTCAGTGAAAATAAAATTTTTAAATATCAATATATCTCAAGATACATAAGATATTTCTTGAACTTAACAATATCTCACACTGGAAATTATTAATTTTTTTTTAAATTTATATCTCTTAATGTCAAAATGAAAATTATATTAAATAATTAAAATAAAATTTTGTTCCTTCGGTAAAATATGTTAATGAATATGAAAAATATTGCGTATCAATTAATTTCTGCGTACCAAATAGAAGTAACTATTCATTGAATAGATATTATTTTTCTTTAAAAATATATTTTAATTTTTGATGCCTGAAAAATAATTTTTTTAGAAGAATATATTATTTTGAAAACATGAAACATCACTTTCAAGCATGGAAATAATTTTTTACAAGTAAATTCAAAATATTAGTTCAAGTAAATGTTTCAACAAATTTAAGTTTCTTTTCTGCAATATAAATTTCAATTTTTTTTAATTACTGAAACTCTTTTGATTCAAAGAATTATTTTTTTATTCAAAAAAATATTTCTCTAAAACAGTTAAATGTTGATTTCAATTGAAATTTATTTTTTGTAATTATGTTTATAAATAATTGTTGTGAAATTTTTTTTTTCACTAAAATATAAGTTTTTAATCAAAATAATAATTACTTATTAAAATGAGAAAGTTTTATAGTTATATTTTCTTCATTCTGACAATTATTATGTTTCAATTCAAAATCCTCTTTTTAATGTAAAAAAATCAAATAAATTACACCGCTTTTTTGCACCAACAAACATTCTGATGTTGAAAAGAGATAGCTTTATCGAAGTCATGAACTAATTTGTTTAATTCAAAAATTATGTATTTGGATTAAAAAATTATTTGACGTAAGATATTTTCTTCATTCTTATATAAAAATTATTTCAAATAAATATTACATTTTTTGGTAAAAAAATTTAGCATTGTTTTTAAGAAAGTTTTACTGACTTTCAACACTATTTTGGAAGTAACTAATTTCTCAAAGTTAAAAAGATATTTTTCTAAATTCGAAAATTTTTTTTTTCAAATATAATATTGTATTGAAGAATATTTCAAGTTTTTTTTTTATTTTAAAAATTATTTCATTAATTTGAACCTTTTACGCTGTGTAGTCACAAAGTTTGCGTGAAATTCCGTGATAAAAAGAAGTTCTTACATACTAATTTAATATCATTTCAAAACAATGTATAATGACTATTTTTATGGTGAAAAATAAGATTTCCTTTTTTTTAATCATTCTGCAGTTGGAAATGAAATTTCATTTCTTTAATATGAAAGGACAAAGATGAGCGACCTGCTCTAGGATAAATTTAGAACGAATGTGTCCGTTTTTTTTTTTAATATCTTACAAATCATACATTTTTTTGATTAACAATCATTGATTATTTTATTACTCACTAATGTCAAAATATTTTTTTCTCTTATGCTATATTATTGAAAAAATCAATAATTTATAAAAAAATTATGTATTTTTATTACTATATAGTTTTTGAATAACACTAATTTAAAAATTCGTTTTATGACACAATAAATAATGAAGTTGAGATTTTGATTGGAAAAGGACAAAAATAAATGACCTATTGCAAAACAAAATGTTGGGTTTGCTTTAGACCTATACTTTATCGATCAAATATAGTTTGAAAATAAATTTCTTTTTTTTTCATATGAATAAATATCAGAATTGTTTGTAACCCCTAGCGGAAAGATAAAATGTTTAAAAATATTTAAAACTGTTCAAAACTGTTTAAAACTGTTTATAAGTGCGAAATTTAGGATATTTAAAACAGTTATAAACAATTTTAAACATTTTCAAACACTTTCAAAAAGTTTTGAAAATTTCGAAATGATTTTAAACAGTGTTGAATAGTTTTGAATTTTTTATGTTTAAAAGTAATAGATTATTTTAAATATTAAAAATATTTCAAAACAATTTTATATCAATATAAACTATTTTTTATTAACTTGAACAGTTCTGAATGGTTTTAAAAAGTTTTGAACGCCTACATTTTTAAACAGTTTCAAAAAGTTTCAAAAATTTCGAAATGATTTCAAACAGTGTTTCATAATTTTGTCTTGATAAAAATTTTATTATATATATTAAAATTTTTATAATTTATACGAGAAAATGTTCACTTTAGTTTAAAATTATTCTGTACTGCTCAAAACTGTTCAAAAATGTTGAAAACTTTTTATAACTGTTTTAAATGTCAAAAAATTCACACTTACAAACTATTTTGAACAGTTTTAAACAGTTTTTAATAATTCAAAACTATTTTAAACAGTAATGCACATTTTATATTTTCACTAGGGATTGAAGATATCATCTTCTCCTCTATTTTATTGACAGTGGGTCTCTTGATCGTTGTGGACTGAGACCCGTAATTTTTATTGGCCAGGGACCATTTCTAATTGGTTTTTCCTGGTCTCCTAATTCTATTTCACAAAGAAAAATTCAGAAATATTTTTCCAAAATTTTCCCAGAGACTAAACTCCGGTCTACTACAGCCAAGAGCCTTAGCCCCTGCGCTACCACCGATTGTACTTATAGGTATGAACTTATTTTAAATAAATGAGAATCGGAAGAGTGTAAATATGTATAAATTTCAAGAACAAGCCAAGAAAAATCATCCCTACTGAAAATTTTGTATGAGCTCTCATATGGGATCTCATATGAAATCGCCTATGAAATCTCATACATATTCTTTGAAATTTGAAAATAAAATAAATATATGTGAGATCTAATGTCAGATCGCACATATATTTATCTTATTTTAAAAATTTAACGAATATACATTTGATTTCATATGCGATCTCATAGGCGATTTCATGTGACATCTCAAATGCAATCTCGTGTGCGATCTCATATGTGATCTCACATGGGAGCTCTTACATATTTTATTCAATTTAAAAAATTTTTTAAATATATTTATTACTTTTTTAATTTTTTTGTCTTGTTCTTTAATATTTGACAAATTTTGACATTAGCTATATTAATACAATCACTTTAGTTAAAATAAAAAATCCTTTGGAGCTGTTATTTTTTTATGAATTTAGATCGCGATTTAGATATCAAAGTTGATAATCCCAATCTTAAAATACTATAAATTGAAAACTTTTATATAACAGAAGTTCTTATTTTGGCCACTTCAGTTAATTTGCATTGTATTTTATGGTGACACTTTCCAATTAAAGATCAGCTTTTGACCAACTTTACCGATCGAAAATAGCTAAAAAAGATATTTAGTTTTTATTTTTTTTTTTGGCTCGTTCTTTGAATATTAACAAATTTACACGCTTCTATTTCTCATTTGTTAAAATGAATAGATATTTACAAGTAAAAGCAATTCCGATATACATTTTTATTGAAAATAAACGAAACTACTTCTTTCGCTACTTTCGATCAGTAAAAAATGTCTAAAACCTCGTCTAAAACTGACCTTTAACATAACGAATAGTATAATAATAAAATATGTGTATTACCTTACTTTTAACGTTTAGACTTACATTGCATACAAATATAATTCTTATTATAAAAACTATGTGAAATGTCTGTATAGATATGATTACATATCATAGTTTGAAATTATATTCGAGCACAATTTAACAATTTTTCTGATTACGTTAGATTCACAACAGAATTAGTAAAACAAGCAATAAGATTGCGATAATACTCTAAAATAAAAGTAAAATCAATAATTCTTGAGTTATAAAAACCTTTATTATTTAAATCTGTATGATGCAATTATAAACGATATGTAAAAATAATTCATCAGTATGATAAAAAAAGGTATTGAGTACTAAGTCACTGTCGGTTCATTGAAGGTAGTTTGTCATAATGTTCTAAGACATAAATAAAGCTGCAACTGTTTTTGCGGCGACATGCAAATTGTATAACAATTGGTAAACCGTGTTATGCCGTAAATCTAAACCAGATTCAGCGTGCGTCATAGAACGACGCTACCTATTGATTAGAAAAACTGTCATTAATCAGTGAACTGACCCCAAGCCTCGTATACATGATTTCGTCTGTGATATGAAATGAGTAACTCAATTTGTGAATACGCAAATTTTGTACAAAGCTTTGTATACGAACGGCATCGCTCCAGACCTCACTCAAAAGTAATGGCCTTCTCGAGTGTAAAAGGCGTTATATATAATTGTAGTGGCTAGTTTCTTAACTATTACTTGTAAACATCGTCTATATCTTTGTGAAAAATTAGATTGTTTTATTATTATTTAATCGCCAAGTATAATCATGCTCGAATATAGTTTGAAACCATTATTCATAATAGCATGCTTTAGATAACGATTGTTTTGTAGATGTAAAGTAGAATCATTTAATCGTAATGTTAAAATATTTAAAAATTATTTTAATTATAGACCAAATTTCAGATTTGATGATTCCCAGTTACCTGCTCTGTAACTGGGAACTGATCAGACCATTTACCATTTACTTGCACTGTAAATGGTAAATGGTCAGACCATTTACCAGTTACTTGGTCTGTAACTGGGAACTGGTCAGACCATTTACCATTTACTTGATCTGTAAATGTTAAATTGTCCGACCATTTACCAGTTACTTGATCTGTAAATGGTAAATGGTGCGAATATTTTCAATTACTTCATTATTTCAAATGAAAAAACTATTTCCTTATTTACAACTCTGATAACTGGTAAATGGTCGAATCAGTTCGCAGTAAGCGGGTGGGTTAATGATAAATGATTCATCCAGTTTGCAGTTACAACCTGGGTAAATGGTAAATGGTCGGAACAGTTACAGAGCGACTGGTAAATGCTTGGACCATTTATCAGTTTCTGGGTGAGTAAATGTTGAATGATCGGACCATTCACCAGTTACTGAGTAGGTAAGTGGTAAATGGTCGAACCATTTACCAGTTACTGAGTGAGAAAATGGTAAATGGTCGGATCAGTTGATAGTTTCTCGGTGAGTAAGTGGAAATGGTCAAACCATTTACCAGTTACTGAGTGAGGAAATGGTGAATAGTCGGACCATTTACCACTTACTCACCAAGTAACTGGTAAATGGTTGACCATTTATCATTTACTCACTCAGCAACTGGTAAATGGTCCGACCATTTACCATTCACTAACCTAGTAACTGGTGAATGGGTTGACCATTTCCAGTTCCTTGCTTTGCAACTGGAAACTGGTGAGACTATTTACCATTTACTCACCCAGTAACTGGTAAATGGTTCGACCATTTCCAGTTACTTGCTCAGTAACTGGGAACTGGTTAGACTATTTACCATTTACTCACCCAGTAACTGGTAAATGGTACGATCATTTCCGGTTACTTGCTCTGTAAATGGTAAATGGTCCGACCATTTACCATTTAGTCACCCAGTAACTGGTAAATAGTCCGACCATTTACCAGTTGCTTACTCGGTAAATGGAAAAATTTACAACCCTGCTTGTATACAAGTTTTAGAGCAAATCTATCGAGTACTTTACGTAAAATGGAGAAAAAATGAAAAATAAAAATTTTTTAAGAAAATTTTTAAAATTTTCTAAAGTTAAAGCTACGCTAAGGAAAGCGGTTTTTAAAAGTTATCCTTTTATCGGGAGTTGTAAATAATTCCCATGCAAATCTCGAAGCAAATTCATCAAGTAATTTATGTAAAATACAAAATAAATGAAAAATCGAAAATTTTTTTAAAATTTTTAAAATGGTTCTATAAAAAAACTAAACTATGAATACCAATTTTCAATAGCTTCCCGTCTACTTATACAACAACATAGATAGTATGCAAAATTTGAAGCAATCCATCGAGTAATTTTCGAGATTTAATTGGCTAAATAAATAACATTTTCTTTTCAAAATTTCTTTTTCAAAATTTTAAAAATGCTCTAAAATTAAAACTAGACTATGAAAATTAATTTTTAAAAATTTCTCTTTTTTTGGGAGTCGCAAATAATTTCCTTGCAAATTTTAGAACAAATCTATCGAGTACTTTACGTAAAATAAAAAAAAATAAGAAAAGAAAAATCTAAATTTTTTTAAAAATCTTTGAAATTCTCTAAAATCGTAACCACGCTAAGAAAATTAGTTTTCTAAAGCTTATTTTCTTCAGGCAATAGCGAATTAATTGTATAAAAATTTATGAAAAAATTTATAGTATGGTTTAAGCAAAAAAAAAGATGGGTGAAAAATAAAAACTTTTTTCAAAATTTTCAAAATGCTCTAAAATTAAAACTGCTCTGAGAAAATTAGTTTTCCAAAACTTATTTTCTTTAGACAGTAGCGATTAACTTGCATACAAATTTTGGAGCAAATCTATCGAGTACTTTACGTACAATGGAAAAAAAATGAAAAATGAAAATTTTTGGGTTGGCTACGTACTGATTCGAGGAGACAGTATTTTATGGCTGTACTTATGTACAAAATCGTACATATGAATACTCTCGAATATCTAGTGGGTCTCTTCACTAGATATATACCCAGAGCAAACACTAGGGGTGAGATTAAAAATCTTGCGGTGCCCTTCATGCGCTCTGAGACTGGAAGAAATTCCTTTCAAGTTCAAGGTGCGCATTTTTGGAACTCCCTACCTGCTGATATTAAAAATCTTCCATTACTCAGCAGGTTTAAAGCCGTTCTAAGGAGGTATTTACTCGACCTCGATTAAACAATTATTTTTGGACTATATCATATGTGATAATTTATTATGTGATGTACCTTTTATAGATTTAAGTCATGATTGTATTTATTGGCGTGATTGTAGGATTTGTGGGTATAGAGTGAATGATTATATTTTTATCAGATTGACTTGTATATTACTGTACATTTAACCTTGTTCTGTGATTTTAACTTACTGTATACTGCTGATATTTCGACTGCGCTCTTTACACGCTTGATTTTATGTAATTCTTTTGACTGATAGATATTTGAGACTGGTTTTTAACTATATTATTTATACTCTTTGCGTGTTTTTATTCGTTTTATCTGTGATATTACTTTTATTTAATTTATTGACTTACTATTACAGTATTACTATCTCTATTATGTTTTATTACTGTGATGTCATACTGTACTATTTTAATTTTATATATGTAAGGTTATTTCAAGTTTTTTATGTATTTTTAACATTATTTGTAATTTTACACGCTCTTTTTGTGATTATAATACAAAATAAAACAATATCTAATCTAATCATACATACACACATACACACACATGCACACACCCACACACACATACATACAGACATTTTCTGGAAACCATTTTTTTCAACTCACTGAGTTTAAACATGTACAAATTAATGAAAAAATAGAAAAAAATTTTTTTTATCGATACAATGCTTTTTCTATGAGAAAGCAATAAAATAAAATTAATGTATTATTTATTATAATAAAACAATAAAATAATTGATCATATTTATAACAGTTTTTGACCATCAACCGTCCTCAATAAGTGGATGAATTGGTAATTTTCTGATTAATCTTAGTCATTTCATGGTCTTTTTTTCTAAAACTGGTCAAAATATGACCAAATACTAGTGAAATTTTCTACCATGGTATATCAAAAAATGATAACTTTAGGTTAGTTATGAGACGAAAATTCAGCTGAAATCATCGGTTTTTTAGCTGATTTTTATCTTTTATTTAGCTAACTTTATCTTTTTCTAGTGATTTTAAGCTATATCTTAAGCCTAATTTAGCTAACCTGAATTCCTGATACGGCGGTGGCTACATCAAAACATTTTTATAGTATAGATGAATATAATAAAAACTATTTTATAAAACAAATTCACATATCATCTATATTATTTCGACGGTGCTTACGAAGACAATCACCCTCAGATTTGCGACGAAGACTATCACTTCCAGAAGATACGACGAAAACTATCATTTTAATTTTTTTGTA
Source organism: Anastatus disparis (assembly GCA_017163975.1). NCBI lineage: Eukaryota > Metazoa > Arthropoda > Insecta > Hymenoptera > Eupelmidae > Anastatus > Anastatus disparis. The sequence goes on from JAFFSR010000217.1 coordinate 541,551, forward strand.
AACGAAGACTATCACTTCTGAACTATTTGCGACGAAAAGAATTGGATTTCAATGTATGTAGACGAAAACTATCATTTTAATTTTTATGTAAACGAAGACTATCACTCCTGAAAACTTTGAAACGAAAAGAATCATATTTCAATGTATGCAGACGAAAACTATTATTTTTATTTTTATGTAAACGAAGACTATCACTTCTAACAAAGAGCGCAGAAAAGTTATTTTTTATATTTTTTTTCGTTGAGGAGTGATTGTTTTCGTTTACATAAAAATTAAAATAATAGTTTTCGTCTACATACATTGAAATATAATTCTTTTCGTTTCGAATTTTTCAAGAGTGATAGTCTTCGTTTACATAAGAATTAAAATAATAGTTTTCGTCTACATACATTGAAATATAATTCTTTTTGTTTTAAATTTTTCAGGAGTGATAGTCTTCGTTTACATAAAAATTGAAATAATAGTTTTCGTCTATATACATTGAAATATAATTTTTTTCGTTAAAAATTGTTCAGGAGTGATAGTCTTCGTACGGCACGTCGGTTTAACGTATAATTAATCCAAATCCTAATAAAATTCTTAAAATTTCCCAAATTTCAGAAATCAGACATCAATTTTGTCAAATGACGCAGCGGTAAGGAAAAATATATCATGTTCAAGCAGTGGGCACACTCGAACCAATGAATATAATCGTACGCGAACAAATAGAAGATGTAGCAAAAGAAATATTGGCATTGGTGTTTATGGTTGGCGAAAACGTTTTCTCTACATTCTTGTTCTTGGACTTACTGTTGTTGTCATTATCAATTTAGCAATCACACTTTGGCTACTGAAGATAATGGAGTTTACTTTTGTAAGTAAATACCAACAGTTCACTACACACAATTATTAAAAATTTTGTTGTATTCAGTAATTTTTATAATTGAGAAACCGCATACAAAAAGAAATTCAGCGTTCAAAATGCCTGAAAATTGACGTACTGTTTACAAAAAGATAAGAATTACTAAATTCAATTTGAAAAAAAAACCATCCTTACCACCTGTTGTAAAGACTTAAAGAATGTCACTATTTTACATTTACAGCATTTTAATAATATAATAGTTACAGTGTTTCTAGCGTTCAACATTGCCTTGCTTGAAGCCACTTAAGAGGCGGTCGAAACCATTCGCCGCTTGGTGGCGCTGCGGTCAGGGAAGAGAAAAATATAATAGTACCTTATGCACCAAGTGCGCAAAATGTACTTTCGCGGCTAGTGCGATAGTACATTACGCACCTGGTACATATACTATTTTATAACACTCAGGACGTAAAATATTTTTTATACAGCAATTTAAAATTTACTGAAACAATAATATACTTTTAATCTTGTCATTTCCTCTAGTCATACATATGTAGAATAATTATTAATATTAATTTTGTTTGAAAAGTCTAAAATATTGTTATAAAGTGAAAAATGCGACGCGAGGTAGAGCCGATGTAAACATTAGTATCCATCATTCTTTCGTATTGCTCTCTCTGTCGCACTAAAGGAAGGTGCACGCATGTTTACATCGGTCCTACGTTGCGGCGCATTTTTCACTTTATAACAATATTTTGGACTTTTCAAACAAGATAAGTATTAATAATTATTCTACATATATATGGCTAGAGGAAATGACAACATTAAAAGTATATTTTCGTCTCAGAAAATTGTAAATAGCTGTATAAAAAATATTTAATAGATTTCTCTCACCTGACCGCAGCGCCACTCTATATGAAGCGGCGAATAGACCCGACCGCCTCTTAATTCATAAATTATCTCTGCGTTTAGTAATGAATCTATTGATTTAGTTTTTATATATTTTTCTCAACTAAACATTCTAAATTCAAATTTGATTCACGCCTGTAAGAAGTACATTGCTAGATACAGGCGTAGGCAAAAATTATTACATAAAACTAAGTTATTAGAGATGGCTTAGGAATTCATTAATCAAATATTGAGTATAAAAATGCTGAAGAAAATTTGAGTTACAACCTTTCTATAGCAGTTTTAAAAATATAAGGCCATTTACCAAATAAAAAACAAAACAATTACAGAATTTTAAAAATTTAACATGGGCTTTCATGGAACAAACAGCATTCATGCTTATAACTTGATAGCAAAGTGGTATTAGTTATGTTATATAATTGTCAATATTTATTGGGAAATAATGAACTTGATTAAAAAATCGTATAGTGATAAATTATAAACATTTTCTACTAAAATTATTCATGAAATAAAATTTTTTTGAGGTTTTTGCTTAATACAACACTTGATACAAGATACCTCAACAAACATATTTCCACCTAATATATAAACGAATTCCAAAAATTTATTCTTGAATTCCTAACATTTTTTATTCAATGTTTTTTACGAATTGTTATTTACAAATTCATCTTCCTGAAAATTTAACACGCCTATACCCCGCTCGTTTAAAACCATTCACTTTAAATATTAGATTATGCAATAAATAAATGTGATAATATCACTTATTTCTTTTATTATTTATCAAAAATCAAATTGATGGGAAAAATTCCAATTATTTTAAAATAACAGATATGTAATAAATACAAGCGATGTAGCACAAACTTCTTTTATTCTTTATCAAATTTCAAATAAAAAAATTGGAATTTTTTAAAAATAGATAGATTTTAGAATATATATTTTTGTAATGTTTAAGAAAATTTTTTTCTATATAGTAAAAAAAGATGACCTTTTTTTATAAAACACTGTAATAGACTATGAGATAAGTTGATTTCGAATCAATATTGAATATAAACTCTGAAAAAACATGAAATAAGTCTAAGCTCATTCGGTGAGAGACTTAGACGTAAACTTACACTGAGAGAAAATTCATGCTAATAGAGCATGCGAACTGCCATCTATGCGAGCATATAAAACATTGATACAAATATGACAGGCCGTGAGAAGCTCTATTAGTATTGGATTACCTTATACTAAAAAAGATTGTATGGAGAGTAACTAAAGCATGAACGGCATTCACTGATGACTCGCGTGGTATACTTCGATGACTCCCCACTCTCATATCCTTTGTTTGCTTGAGTCGCCTCCTCTTTTGGGTGGCGACTCGAGCAAACACGGCTGGTCTATACCCAAAATTATGTTGCAAATTTCTTTAACGTATTTTCGTAGCGTGAATCTTTTATTTCTTTTCTTTTCTTTTTTTATGAAGGGAGATACGTTATAAATATAACCTGTTAAACTTTTTAACTTTAAATAATAAATTTTTAACTTAAAATTTAATTATTTTAAACCGCTGGGGGGGGGCAGATGAGCATGTACGATTTTACGCCAAAAATATTTCGGAGTCGCGTTGGTCTAGTGCGTAACGTTCACGCTTTTCCTTTTGAGTACGCGAGTTCAACTCTCGGCTAGGGTCACTTTTTTTTATTGTTTTAATATTTTTTATTCCTTTTTATATTTATTTTTTTTAGATTTTGTATTTTTTTAATAATTTTAAAATTTAATTTTTCACAAGTACGCTTGTTTTTTCAATGAAAATTTTTTAAAATAAATTATTCTTTATAGGTAGTAATTACAAATATTGATAAATAAATAATAGTGATGTTTATTTTATAATAGTGATGTTTATTTTATAATAGTGATGTTTATTATATAATAGGATAGTTTAATTTATTTATAATTTAGTTTATAAAATTTACAATGAATTACAATAAATAAATAAAACTGAGTTATTATTATTTATATTATAATATATATTGTATATTGAAATATGTTTATAAAGATAAAATTGAACTATAGTATTGTAAATATCACTATTATTTATTTATTAATATTTTAAATTATTTTCTATATTAAATAATTTATTTAAAAATATTAATAAAAAAACGAGCATATTTTAAGTAACTTGTGAAAAAATAGATTTTAAAATTAATAAAAAATAGAAAATAAAAAAATATAAATAAAAAAAGCAATAAAAACTATTAAAATAATAAAAAAAAATTAAAAAAAGACCCTAGCCGAGAGTTGAACTCGCCTACTCAAAAGGAAAAGCGCGATCGTTACGCACTAGACCAACGTTACTTCGAAATAACTCTGGCGTAAAATCGTACATGCTCATCTGCCCCTAGCGGTTTAAAATAATTAAATTTCAAGTTAAAAATTAATTATTTAAAGTTAAAAAGTTTAACAGGTTATATTTATAACGTATCTCCTTCATAAAAAAGAAAAGAAAAGAAATAAAAGATTCACGCTACGAAAATACGTTAACGAAATTTGCAACATGATTTTGGATATAGACCAGCCGTGTTTGCTCGCGTCGCCACCCAAAAGAGGAGGCGACTTGAGCAATAGAAGAATGCCATAGTTAGCAGTAAAGAAAGAATAGTGGACAAGCCACGTTTACTTCCTTTACGTCCCATGAGAGGATACAGCGCTAGCTATCGAAGGATATTAGAGTGGGGAGCTACTAAAGCATGTAAACAAACAGTTTTTGGATAGCACAAACCTCGTAAGAGTAGATGGCGCTGTTATTAAAGCATAGGATATTACTTACTAACTTTGGATACGTAGACTACATGCTCTATTGGCATGAATTTTCTCTCAGTGTATATTTACTAGAAGAGTGTCACATCTCGGGATCACGGATTTTGCTCAAACTTTGGAATAAGTTTCCAGATGACAAAATATGGAAAAAGCTAAAGTTATAGCCACAAACGCTCAATATTTATCTAAATACAGGCAATTAATGAAAATCACTAAAAAAAGTCATTAGATTCTCAAACAGTTATAGCTCTTAAGCATCAATAACTAAAAGCTTGTAACTCTTTTTTAAATCAGAGCTGTGCTCAAATCTTTTAAAAAATGTAGTTATAGCATATTAAAATATTATTTTTTCTAAATGTTATAGCGTTATAAAGATTGTGCCTGAATTTCCTTTTTAAAACATTAAATAATAATTAAAGCTGAAATCAAATGTTATCTTTATTACGCTATAACTTTAGGAAAAAATAATATTTTGATATGCCATAACTACTTTTTCGAAAGGATTTAAGCTCAGCTTCAATTCGAAGTTTTATGCTTCTAGCTATTGATGCTTAAGAGCTATAAGTGTTTGAAAATTTAGTAACTTTTCCCTGGTAGAAACGTTAAGCATATATTCAGTATATAATACCGGTGGTCGCGATCTTATGCTGATCGATATCGCGATGAACCCTAACACCGGTCCATCAATCATCCCAATGGTATCGGGAGGATATCGTCAACCTTCTAATTATATTTTATCTATAATATATAATAAATAATAATTAAGGAAATGTAATACCCTGAATGAAAAAAGAAATGATAAATAAAATAATAAATTTTATTATGCACATAATAAATTTTACTATGCATATAATAAATTTTACTTTTTCAAATAATAATGTCGAGTCGATGATCTGTAAATTTAATCATAACCTCAAAGTTTTCGACCAAATTGAAAGTAGTTCTGTAACATATGTAGACAATTCGAAAATCCATTGACAGCATGTCATCATGGCGCGGCCGGTAACGTTCACGCTTAGCTTGCACGAGGTATCTGGTTCAAGCCCACTTCACGCAAGATTTTTTTCAATGATAATTTATTTTCAAAATATAAAATTAATAAAAAAATATAATTGTAAATGATTAAATAACAAATTTCGGGTGCAAAAAATAATATATAAAAAGGTTATAATTAATTGTTTTTAGGGTTATGTTCTTTATCTAATATATGAAATTGTAATTAATGTCTTCAATATTTCATCGCGTACATATCGGTTATTTATCGCGACTGCGTCGCGACGAGATATCGTTAGTCGTTAATTTACTGAGCATATTTTTATCCTGAATTTCCTACCAGGGTTTAAATGATTTTCATTAATTGCCTGTATCTAGGGAAATGTTGAGCGTTTGTGACTAAAGCTTTAGCTTTTTTCATATTTTTTCATCTGAAAACTTATCCCGAAGTTTGATCGAAATTCCTGATCCGGAGATGTGACCCGCTCCTAGTTAGTTTATTTGGCCTTGGGATAAAACCCTGTCTGGCACTAAAGAATCAATCACAACATTGAAATACATTTTATAATAACATATGCATTATCAAATTGAAAACAAAAATATGAATTTTCATCTAATACTAAACATAATAATAACAACAATGCATCAGATAATATAACATAATAAAAATCATTAGAATAGCTATATACAAAATAATTCACGATCTGAATGTTAACGTTGATTATTGCAATATAAAATATGAAAAATATATTAATAAAAATTTTAATTTCAGAGAAAGGGATAGATAGATAGATAATTAATTTATTAATGTACAGTATGTTGTACAATAAAATATAGTTTACAAAAAATTATAACAATAAAATAAAAATAAAAATAAAATACAAATAAAAATAGTAATAATAAACTACAAAAATAAAAAATACAAACAAAATAAAAATCAAAACAAAAAGCAAAGAAAATTTTAAGCTGGGAGCAGAGGTCTAAACTCTTGGGAGAGGAAGTGCGCATGAGAGGTCAACTTGAAAGATGAGAGTGAAGATGAAGTCCTAAGCGACGATGGAAGTTCATTCCATAGTCGCGAGGATGAAACAGTGAATGAGCGTTGATGGTATTCGGTGGAAGAATGAGGAATGGTCAATGGCCTCACATCCCCCCTCAGAGCCCTAACAGGCCGGTTCCACTGATATCTAGAAAATAGATATGAAGGTGAGCATGATAAAAACATTTTGAAAAGAAAAGTAGAGGCAAAGTAGTTCCTTCTACCTGCAGTAGATAACCAACCCAGAGAGAGAGCCTATAAGGAGAGATGTGCTCACGCCTACCTACACCATAGATGTAACGAATACCAGCGTTGATAACCCTCTGAAGCCTAAGGTCGAGTTCAGCAGAAAGGTCAGTAAACACAAGACAACAATAGTCAAGAATCGGAAACAGCAGTGTACGAATAAGGTGCTTACGTAGAGCAAAAGTAGTGCTACGTCTAAAGAAATTGAGTCGATAGAGGAGAGAGAACGACCTGTTACACACATGTGTGATATGCTCCTTCCAGTTCAGCTTGCTGTCAAGATACACACCCAGATTACGAACAGATGACTCAAAACCGATTGTCTCACCATTGATGCAGATACCAGTAGACGGCATGGAGGTTAGAATATTGATATAATAATAAGAGCCAATTATGATAGCCTTTGTCTTGTTGATATTCAACTTAAGATGATTGCTGGATGCCCAATCTGCGACTAATGACGCATGTTCACTCATTAGTGAAGTATAATGATCAAGCTCAGCAATCGGAAAGTGCACATACATCTGCAAATCATCAGCATATAAGAGGTGCTGAACATTCTGATGGAAGGCAGAAGAGATGTCATTGATATAGATAGAGAACAGAAGAGGACCCAGAACAGAGCCCTGAGGAACACCAGTGTTAAGACAGACAAAATCTGATGATCTACCAACAGTATCAATGACAGCTTGACGACGATCAGAGAGATAAGAGCCGATCCACCTGATAACGGTGTGCGAAATATCGAGCGAATGTAGTTTCCGAAGTAAGGTGACATGGCACACCGTATCGAATGTCTTGCTGAAGTCGAATAACAGGAGCATCGTAACGTACCGTCTGTCCACATTAAGACTAATGTCCTCTGTCAATTTAAGTAGAGCAGTCTGAGTGCTGTGGCCAGCTCTAAAACCAGTCTGATAAGCGTCCAGTAACCGTCTTGTTGTCAAGTAATTATACAACTGATCATAAACAAGGCGCTCAAGAACCTTGGACATAAAAGACAACGAAGAGATGGGTCGTATATCACCCATAGTGCGCGGGGAAGAGACCTTGTTGATCGTAGTGACCAGCGAAGTCTTCTAACAAGAAGGAAAAACGCACTCTTGCAGCGAATCATTATAAATGCGACAAAGCTGAGGGCCAATGACAGGAAAAGCAGATTTTATGATAGATTGGGGGATAGCGTCAAATCCTCTAGCCTGAGAGTCAGAACGTCTAATAGCCATTCCAACCTCATCCAAAGTAACAGCATTGAATTTGAACAAGGGCGTGAAAGGTTCATCTAGAGATAAAGACTGTAAGTAAGCAGAAATAGAAGGTACCAAAGGATCAAACGCGACCCCACCAAAGTATTTATTGAGTTCATCTATAGAAAAAGTATGACCGGATCTATCACCACTAGAGCATACACCAAGGTTCCTGAGCTCCTTCCAGATCAGTCGAGAGTCAGTGATACCAGATAGTCTGTCATGATAGTAGAGCAGTTTAGCCGATTCAATGCGCTCATGAGCCTGATCACGAGCAACCCTGTAGCAAAGTAAATCAGCATGTAGTCTTGAGCGTTTATAGCGTCTGTACAGCCGATCCCTCTCTCGTATCAGATGATGATGTTCAGCAGTAAACCACGGTCGACGACGGCCCCCCTGACGGACCCTCCTGAGAGGCACAAATAGTGCAACTGCACCATTCAGATGGTGATAGAGACATTCAAGGCGATCTGACAGGGAGGAATCACCGACACACACGGAACAATTCAGTGAACGAAAGTAATCAAGGAGAACAGCATCATCAACGGAACTGTAATCACGAAAGCTAAAGTCATTGAGCAAAGGCTTAGAGAGAGATGACTGAACAGTAGCTGCAATGAAGTCATGTCCGTCGATGAATGGAACATCAGTCTTCCAGTAGTCAAGCAGCAAGTCATTCGCATCAACAAGGCACAGGTCAAGCCATGTATCAGAAGTAGAGGTGAGGTGAGTTGGTCCATATGGCACAGAAAAAAGAGCATTTTCAGCAATCAAACTCCTGAGAAACACAGAATCATCAGAATCAGTACATAAATTAGTGTTAAAGTCACCCAGAATAACCTTAGTACTATAATTATGAATAAAAGAAGTTAAGTCGGGAATAAAATCTGTGTTTAACAGAAACGGAGCATGTGGGGGCCTATAGACGACACCAACAAAAACAGGCGAGGCCAAGTCATTAGAATTGACTTCACAGAATAAATATTCTGGCAAACCAGGCTTACCACACCATCCTCCCTTGGAGGAACATAAGCGCTCTGAAGAAAGAGAGTTATGAATAAATAAGGCAACGCCACCACCCCTGGTATTGCGGTCCTGCCTATGAAGAGCATAGTCATCCAAAGCAATCAAAGAGTCACCAACAATCTGGCCCAATTTGGTTTCGGTCACAGCTATCACGTGGAAGTAAGGGCGAGAAGCCAGAAAGAGCCTAATCATCTCAATGTGTGCTCTAATGGAGTTAGCATTGAAATGACAAACCCTTAGACCATCCTTAGCAGTATAGTGGTGATTATTGGCAGATGAAGCGATGTTGTTAGCAGAGAGTAGAGTGTTAGGCGCGATTGGAAATGAGATTGGACTTACCTCAGCATCACAAGCTAAGACGTTGTCAGATTGCCGGTAGGAGCCTGAGAAATCTTCGCTAAAAAAGCATCCAGATCCGCATCAGTGGTAATGCGGATAGGAACACCACTCTTCTTCTTGCGGACAAACAGCTTACCATCTCTCACAAAAGTAATGAAATCAGAATGCTCATCCTTGGACTTGATTAGCGCCCGGAGTTTCAATTGGTACAGAGCAGAGGGCAGAAACTCATTTATATTGATAAATCCAGAGGTAAGAGTATCGACGAGTCTAACCCCATGGAGAAGGTGCTCCTTGATTTTAGTAGTGTGCAGATTACCCATCCTGATTTTAGCAGCGATGATAGACCTGGCGAGCGAAGGCGACTTTAAGGAGACCAAGAGAGGAACCTTAGACGTTAAGACACGTTGGTGTTCAGATACAATCTCCACAGAAGCATCATCAACAGCAGCATCAGTTGTGACCCTGGATCGCCGAAGCGGACGGACAGAAGTAATATCTGTTAGAGAGAGACCAGGATCCAGAGTAGCCAGTACAGCGAAAGCTCCAGACTTGAGGTCTTTGAGTTCTTCGGGCACCAGCCCCCCGAGTACCAGATCTGAAGCACGCTCAAGGCGTGATTGCTGCGCCGACAATGCCTCGCATCGCTGCAAAAGAGACCTATTCAAGGTCTCCAACTCTTGAAGCTTACCAGACACAGGCTCAAGGACAGATGAATTAGGTGTCACCATAGGTGCGCTCTCTAGCCTCTTCAAAAGGTCATGATGATCGGCAGAGACTCGACCAACTCTAGCATCACAGGCAGCGAAGCGCTCCTCAATAGAGGAAGACAGTGTATCTACACGATCCTCAAGTGCAACAAGCCTGGTATCAAAAGCAGAAAACTTCGCGCCGATGGCAGTAATCTTCTCATCCATGGCATCCAGCTTGTTCACCTTCACCTCCAGGACATCAAGTTTATCAAGTTTCTCCATCTTAGAGAGAATTAACGCCAAAGTGTCAGGAGCAGCAGGAGCAGGTGACTGAGCAGCAGGAGCAAGTAACTTAGCAGCAGAAGAGGGAGTGGAAGGTGAAAAAGAAAATCCAGAAACAGAGCTTACAGAACTGGAGCGGGAGAGAGAGAGAGAAAGCTAGCTGTGAAGAAAAGAGATAGTGAATGCACGCTTTCGAAAGCACCCTGTCAAAAAAGTCCAGGTCGATTTCCAGGTGGATATTCCAAGTGGAATTCCAAGTGGATTTTTAGTCTGATTTACTTGGATTTTCATAGTGAAAATCAGGGTGGATATCAGGTAGATCAAGTAAATCAGACTGTAAATCCACTTGGAATCCCATTTGGAATATCCACCTGGAAATCCATCTGGACTTTTTTGACAGGGTACACAATGTGGCTCGATTTAAGAGGGGTTATGCAAATTTATATTTGATTTAAATTGTGGAAATAATACAATAATAAAATAAGAATAGAAAATATTATAATTATAATAATTAAAAATAATAAAATAGAAAAATAAAATAATAAATAAAATAGTAGATAAAATGAAATAAAGAAATGAAATAATTTTATAAAGTATAAAATTTAGTAATTTGTAAAAATAATAGAATAAAAAAAAGAATAATAAATTTTAAAAAAATAGTTTAATCAAAATAAAATATAGTATCTTGCGAAAATAGTATAAATTTATAAAATCTTTAATTGAAAGATTGAAAAAACAGTAATTTTCAATTACTTCTATGTAACAAGGTTTAAAAATAAAAAAAAGTTTTAAAACGTTTGAATTTTAATTTTAAATTTATTAGAAAAAATAAAAATTTCTTACTAATCCTTTAGAGGAGTTCCTGGTGAGAAAGAGTGAGAGAGTTCCAACCCCATATTATATTAAAGTGAAACCACTTTTTTCTCCGGTTCTCCAGTTCTCCGGTTCCGGTTCTCCAGTTCTCCGCATTTATTAAATGTGTCTAATCTTTTAGTAATAAAAGTAGCAATTTTTTATTGGGTCCTATATAATTATCCTATCCTATCCTATATTATATTAAAAAAAAACACTTTTTTCTCCGTTTCTTCGATTCTCCGTTTCTCAAGTTCTCCGGTTCTCCGGTTCTCCGCATTTGTTAAATATTTTTTTGGTCTCTATAGCTTTTTGGGCTCTATATTTTTTGGGTCTTATGTTTTTTAGGCCCCATATTTTTTTTTTGACTTTATATTTTTTGGGCTCTATATTTTATGGGCCCAATATTTTTTCGATTCTTATATATTATCGGGCTCTATATTTTTTTAGGACCAATATTTTTTAGACCCAATTTTTTTTCGAAATTAATATTTTCTTGGGTTTTATAATTATTTTGGGTACTATATTTTATTTAGTTTTATTTTCCTGGGCCTTATATTTTTCAGGCCCTACATTTATTTGAGTCCAATTTTTATTGGGCCTCATATTCTTTTCAGGCCTTACATTTTCTTGGGCTCTATATTTTTTTGGGCCCAATATTTTTTTGATTCTTATGTATTCTTGGGCTCTATATTTTTTTTGGCCTAATATTTATTCAATTCTTATATATTCCTGTGCTCTATATTTTCGGGTCCAATATTTTTTTGAAATTTATATTTTCTTGGATTCTATGATTTTTCCGGGTCCTATATTTTATTTAGTTCTATATTTTCCTGGGTCTTATACTTTTCGGGCCCTACTTTTATTTGAGTGCTATTTTCTTTCGGCCTTATATTTTCTTGGGTTCTAATTTTTTTCGGCCAAATATTTTCTCGATTCTTATATATTCTCTGGCTCTATATTTTTTTGAAATTTATATTTTCGTGGGCTCTATAATTTTTTTTGTCCTATATTTTATTTAGCTCTATTTTTTCTGGGCCTTATATTTTTTAGGCTCTACATTTTTTTGAGTCTAATTTTTTTCGGGCCTCGTTATTTTCGGCCTCTTATTTCTTTGCTTCCATATCTTTTTTGGTCCTGTATTTCTCTAGGCCTTATATTTTTTTGGACCTACTTTTTTTCGAGTCCTATTTTCTTTGGGCCTCATTTCGTTGGGCCTCTAATTTTTTTGGGCCATTTATTTTTCTGGGCCTTATTGTTTTTTAACTTTTTTTTGGGTTTTCATTTTTTTAATCTTATATTTTTTTGGGCGCAATATTTTTTTTAATTATTATATTTTCTTGGTCTCTATATTTTTTGGGCCCAACATTTGTCTGGTTCTTATATTTTTTTTATACCAATATTTTTTTTATTCTTATTTTACTTGAGCTCTATATTTTTTTGATTCTTATATTTTCTTGAGCTCTATATCTTTTTGGCCCAATATTTCTTTAAATCTTATTTTTTTTCATTTTTATGTATTCTTGGCTCTATATTTTTCTGAACCCAATATTTTTTGGATTTTCATATTTACTTTGACTCTATATTTTGAGCTCTAAATTCTGCCATAATAAACTAAATCAAACTTAATTTTCAATAATGTTCATACGGCTACCATGTCGTACAATTGGTAATGTTTGCCTGAAATCTCCTGATGTGATTACAGTTTTACCACTAAAAGGTTGGTTCACATCGCATAAATCTTAAAAAAGACGATCAACTGCTTCAAAAGCAAATTCTGAAGTCATGGATATTTTATCCCAAATAATTATTTGTGTTCCCTTTGTTTGCTTTCTGCAGAATTAGGCTTTACATTACAAGTTGTACAATCTGTTATATTTAAGAGGACGTTGTATCTCCCTATTCTTTTCTAATAAAAAATTGTAGGGTTTTGAAAAAACTAGTATTTATTACTAGAAATCAATAGCTGTCCGCAACTTGTACAGTAAAAAACAATATTTTTTCTACTAAGAACAAACTAATTCTCTAGCCTCACTCATGATTTTGTAAGTATGTCAAACTTTTTTTGAAAAAAAGCATCAAAATTAATTTCATTATTAATTAATTAATTTACTCCAACGGCCTCTTAACGGTAGTTTAAATGTTGTATGCACGGTTTTTCCATCGACTAATGAATTTGCTGCTATAGCTGTCCAAGCTACACATAAATAATGTATGGTATTATATTTAAAATGAACTATTAAAACGTTAAGTAAATAACTTTATCCACTTCCACCTGGTCCATCTATAAAAATATATTTTTCTTAACTTTGGTCGTTCAAACTTTTTATAGTAGAGTTGAATATTTGCCTTTGTTTATCATTTAAAAAATTTATTTTATTTCTAATTCATTAATAATATTATTATTATGATTTAAAATTGTTTGATTATTATCCTCTTCTATAAATGTGCTTATGTTAGGTAAATTGAAATTATTTAAAGAAAATCCATTGACTTGTAAATTATTTTTAATAAAATTCAATGCAAGATTTTCACCTATATTTTTTTCGTATTTAGGATAATATAACTTATCTTTATATTTTTCATATGAATTTCATGAATTTATAGGATTATGAAAAACGCAAATGAAAGCAAATGATTTACAAAGAATATAATGAAATTCTGTTAAAGATGCTTCTTCCAAATATCTATCCCATTCTTCATCTTCATCAATTAATTGTTTTGCCTTAGCTGCCTCATAAAACGAATTGTCCATCACATCATCAACAGTTCGCAAAGCTTCAAACATGTAATAATGGCTCCTTTAACATGTAATAGTAATAACCCAATGAAATAACGTTCTCTATATTTCGGACTTACTAAGTACATTCTACTAAGTATTGGTTTTCTATTTTTTTCTTTTATTCCACTTTTTCAGTTTTTCATCAAATGTATAAAAATTTGGTATCTCTGAATACAAGTGATTTCGTGCTTCTAAATCTTCTCTATCTAATTCAAAAGATGCTGTTAAAAGATGTTGCTCCCACATTTTTTTGCATGATCATTTATTCTTTTCCTTCTTTAAAAAATACGTTTTGTTGATTTTCTTTATGAACGCTTAGACGTTTTATAGTATGTGAAATAACATGTAAAGGATATTCTAATAATCTGTGCACTACTTGAGGTGGATATAAATATCGTGTATTAATGTATTGTTGGGTTTCGTCATATTCGTATTCAACATTTCTACGATTGACATTTTGAAAAGTGTCTTTATTTTCTGATTGAAAATCCACATTTACTTGATGTATTTTAATGTATGCACAATCATGACCTTTATAAAAGTATTTGAATAAATATTTAATGCAGTGTACAGTGGAACAAACTTCTACGTGTATAAGGATTATAAGGAACAACAAATCCATTATCTGTGATTCTTTCTGTAAATTTATTTTTGAGAATTATTTTGACGCTATCATTTTTACGTTTGTATAGTAAATATTCATTGGATTTTAATGTTGTTGTATTATTAAATTTTCTTGGAAAATTTTCAGTACATTGTTTCGTATTTTTATCCATGCACGAACAATTTATATTTTGCATACCACAGGGACCGCGAATCATAAATTGTTTAATAATACTATATAATTATGGATAAATATCTCTATTTAGAATTTCTGCACTTATTATTTTATCAACTTTTTCGGGAGTATCAAATTTTTTACTTTCATCCAAGAGTAAGTTGTTACTAACATATACATATGCGGTAATCCTCGTTTTTGAAATTCAATCTCATAACTATATACAATACATTTTCCTAATATTCTCATTCTAATCCTGCTTTTTATTATACGAGATGGGGCTATCTCCTTATTTTTTGCTACAATTATTAGTTTTTGCAAAAAAATTAATTCTTTGATTAAGAAAAGGGCAGAGATATATGACCTGCTCTTAACGGGATGTTGGAGCTGCAGCAATTGAGGTTTGCTTTTTTTATTTTATCAATATCTTTTTTAATTCATAAATTAAACAAATATAATGACTTGTCCGCACTAAAGCTATATTGATACAATCATTTTTGTGAAAATAAAAAATCGTTTCGACTTGTTATTTTTTTATGAGCTTGGATTGGAAATTAGATATCAAACTCGATAAACCTAACCATAAAATACGATACATTGAAAGTTTTCATTATAACTTTGTATATATGATATTTTGGTGGATTTCTTGAGTTGTCCGCACTAGAGTTTAATCTTACAAATTTTTACTTTGTAGCAAAAAAACACGATTAAACGCATCGTTTATTCATAAGTTAGGATTGGAAATATCATTAGAAGGCGGGCAGCTTCGTCATGCTTTCAAGTCCTGTAACAAATAAAGCTTATTTGTTATCTATTTCTTTTGATTCTTTTTTTTCTTCATTTAATTTAATCTCAACTGTGCGAATTTTATTATCGTTATAATTTAAGTGAATTTCATCGATTCCCATTATATCAGTATTTGGTTTTTAAAAATTTGTATACGAAATGTCATCGTCAATTTCCATCAAAATTGTTTCATGATTCGAATTCTTTTGTTTACGATACATTTCCATGATCTTTTTTCGTTCTGCCAATAAATACATTTGTGTGTTTTTTTCTAATAGTTCAAGCTCGGTGAAATCTAAATTTAATAATATTAAATTTAGACGTTGCTAATGACAAAAACTCCTCCTTATCATGTCCGGTGGATTATCGTAATTAATATTTGCATTATTATAATTTTGCAAAACTGGTAACATTCTTATTTGTTGCATTCTAAAAATTCTTGATGAACGTAATCTCATTGAAGAAATATCATATTTTAAACAACATGGACCTGAATTATCAAGTATTGCAATAGCAAAAACAATTACAAAAATGCCACAATCATAATTATCTGTGTGTGATTGTACTGTTTCGAATACTATGCTCAATTCTGATTTGTTTGGAAATAATCTGTTTATGTAAGTCTCATGCTCATCTGGTAGATATTTAAGATTTAAACTGTCATATATATGAATTACCTTATTATTATAATACACTCAAATCCGGTGACACTTTTCCGAATTTCCGGAAAATAATAATTGTATAAATTCTCCATCAATCGGTACTGATTTGATATGTTGTGGTCTTTGAATTGGTAAAAATAATTGCATGTTGAATGAGGTGTACCGGTTTGAAATATTATTAAATTTTAATATATGAATATCAGTTAACATAAAAGCAATTCCACTATGCAATCCCTGTCCTTTAACAATCAATTTATCTTTCTTAGTCAAAACCATTATTGAAAATTAAAATTCTTTTAAGAATTTTCAATGAACTTTTTCCAAAGATGTTCACAAAATAATTGCTTTTATATTAACTAATTTAATTTACTGCCTTTTTACTTTAAAAGCTGAAAAATAAAAGAAATTATGAAAAATGCTATGAATTAATTGTTATATGATAAATAAATAATAATAAAATTTGTAAAGATAATATAACCATAAGAAATGGTTATTTTCAGCAATTATACATTTATATATATATGGGACATTTCACACAAACTGTTTGTTACCCAAAATGTGTAAAAAAATTTTCAAGGATTTAGATTGGAAGAATCAAGAGCCATAGATCCTTGAAATTTGGAAATTTTTCAAAATTTTTGGAAAAGTACCAACTTTATTATTTTTTTTCTGAAAATCCTGATGTTTTACAGAGAAATTCATAAGAATACTTCTTGTTGTAAATGAAGAGGAGAGTGAGCATGATTTTTTGCAGACCTAAATTTCAAAGTTTTCTATTAGTTTTTACATGTATTACATGGTAATTGGAATTACTCATTGTTTGCCACTGCGGAAATTGCTTTTTGAGGGCTTATTTTCTTCTATTTTTTATTAACTTCAGAATAAATTTTCAATTGTGTAAGAAAGAGCCACCAATAAGGAGTTATGACAGTTTGAAATATATATTTTCATGTATCATTTATTTTTTATATTGAATATTAATGTATATTTTCATCTCTGATTAATTTTTATATTGAAAATAAATTATACATGAAAATATATATTTTAAACTGTCATAACTCCTTATTGTTGGCTCTGACTTACATGATAAAAAATTCATTTTTAAGTTCGCGTAAAAAAGAAAAAAATAAGCTCGCGAAAAGAAATTTCTGAAGTAGCGAACCATGAGTAATTTTAATTACCATGTAATACATACAAGAACCAATAGAAAACTTCAACATTCAGGTTCTGTAAAGAATCATGCTAACTTTGCTCTTCATTTACAACAAGAAGTATTCTTATGAATTTCTCTCTAAAATATCAAGATTTTTAGGAAAAAAAATGATTAAGTTGGAACATCCTTGAAAATTTATATACATCTTTTGGATATCAAAAAGAATATATTCTTAGAGTTTCAGAGATTTTTATTTTTCTGCTCTTCCAGTTGGTGTGTTGTTTCATCTAAAAATTACACTAACATTAAAAATAGTCTAACAGCTTCCTAAAGAGGGGCACATGTACAAGGGTAGGCTTAAACTTTTCTTTTTATCATATCCATTATGCTCAAAAAATTTGAGAATGATCGAAAGTACGTTACTTTTTTTATAGCTCAAGAAACACACGTAGAAAAATATGAAAAAAGTATCATTTTTGACGTATAAAATTATGTACCGTGAACAACGATTGTTCAATCGATACCAAAATTTAATTACATATTCTACTCACAGAAACGAGTAATTTAAGCTCTTATTGAAGTGTGTGCCACTCCAGAAACTTGTATTATACACTTTTCAATTGTTGTGAAGACAATTTCTCAAAATTAAAAAGTTCCAGATATATCCCTATATAGCAGTTATTTACAATCATTTACAGTTATTTACACTTATTTATAGTTTGATATTAATATTTACAGTTATTAACATTTATTAATATTTATTCGCATACGCAAAAATTCTAAAATTTGTTAAAAACTGTAATTTGAAATTATTTATAGTTATTTACTATTATTTACACTTATTTCCAGTAATCTTCTGTCATTTACACTAATTTACTGTTATTTACAATTATTTACACTTATTTACTGTTATTTACAATTATTTACTTTTATTTTCAGTTATTTGCGGTAATTACCAGTTATTTACAATTATTAACTTTTTTTTTAACATTTCCAAAAATGTTAAAATTCGTAAAACAATAATTAATATTTGCCATTAATTACAATAATTTACAATTATTAACAGTTTTTAACATTTATTTACAATTATTTTAATTTATTAACAGTTATTCATAGGAATTTACTATTATTTACAATTGTCTATTGTTATTTACAATTATCAACTATTATTACCAGTTATTTTCATTTACAAAGAAATTTTTAATACGAAAAAATTGAATTCTTATTTGCAGTTATTTACAATTCTTTTTCGTTATTTACAGTTATAAACATATATTTACAATTATGTGTATTTATTCGCATATGTAAAAATTATAAAATTTATAAAAAATTGTTATTTGTAGTTATTCACTGTTATTTACTATTATTGACACTTATTTATCATTATTTACAGTAATTTAATGTTATTCATACTTATTTTCTATTATTTACTATTATTTACAGTTATTTACAGTTATTTACAATTATTTACTTTTATTTTCAGTTATTTGCGGTTATTACCAGTTATTTACAATTATAAACATTTTTTTCAACATTCCTAAAAATTTTAAAATTTGTAAAAAATTTATTAGTACTTGCCATTATCTGCAATAATTTACTATTATTTACAGTTCGATCTCCATCAGGTGTTAGTTGAAATTTTAGTTGTAAAGCCAACATAAGCTCTTAGAGTTTATACAGATGAGCCTTGAGTTTTCTCCTTCCATTATTATCTCCAAAAATATGTTCTTCTAAATTTTAAACTTCTTCACCTTTTAATTAACACATACCTGAAATAAAAAGAACAAAAAGTTTTTTACATGAAAACTTTTTTTTATTAACTGTAATTATAGCTAAACACAAAATATTGAGGTATATTTCACATCATTTTAATTTATATTAATACTGAAAAAATATTTATAATTACCTTCTTGAGATCAGATGAACTCATTTTTTTACAAATGTAGATTATTCCTGTAACATTTCCAATTTTAATAAATTACTAGCAAAAACTAAGTGCTTAACAACAATTCCCAAATGCATACCACAAGAGGCATTCCTTATTCTTATATCACATTTATGTCGCTTCTATGTTAAATAAGGTTCAAAGAGAATGTTCCTTAATTTTTTATCCATGCGACTATGTTGCATTTGGTTTCCAACATACCACAGAATATTAGCAGCAATTTGCACATATAAGGAATTTATTTTATCTAAATCTCCATCAGGTGTTGGTTGAAATTTTAGTTGTAAAGCCAACATAAGCTTTTGGAGTTTATACAGATGAGCCTTGAGTATTCTCCTTCCATTATTATCTCCTAAAATATGTTCTTCTAAATTTTAAACTTCTTCACCTTTTAATTAATACATACCTGAAATAAAAAGAACAAAAGTTTTTTACATGAAAACTTTTTTTTATTAACTGTATTTATAGCTAAACACAAAATATTGAGGTATTCAGCAGTTCTCAGGCTATCATCTTTTGTTGAATTGACATTGAAGTTGCTGATCTTCCTTACTTCTATCTCTTGTATCCGCTCTCTCATGATTTTTCTCATACTTATTAAGTGCATTCATCAGCAAATCACTGTCTGAACTTGAAACATGTGTTTCTTTTTTTGTAGATATCAAATTTACCATTTTTTCTTTGTTTAAATTTACTATTTCATTATTTTTTTCAGTCAATTTGATGAAACATCGAATAGATACAGGTTTCAAGAAGATGCAGTTTTAAATTTGTTGTTAAAAATATTAATAGAACGAGTGGATAATTTAGAAACTAATAAACTTTCACTACCTGCTGATGCATCATCTGAATTTAAAGACGTATTTAATTTATTTTCACCAAAATTTTTCAATTTATTAAACAACAAAGAATAATTTGGAGTTTATTTTCTGCTATTTTTACTAAATGTTTCTTTGATGCTTTCATTGGAGTGAATAGAACTCAATGATGAATCGGATTTCAATTTTGGCTGAGACTTTTCAAAGCTAATTATATTATCATCATATTCCTCCAATAACTTTTTTCTTCCTCTTTTTATAGGCAATGTACTCCAATCATCCAAATAAGATTCACTATTGGTTTCATGTTTGCTATTTTTTTTTTCTTGAATTGGACTAGATGCTAAAATTTTAACTGCATTCTTTTTTGGTAATAGTTTTAAATAATCTTTCTTGATAGGATTATTTAAATTTTGAGGCTCATCACAAGGTCAAAATATTTCTAAGACTTTGAATTTTGTAGATGCAATTAAAAGTCTATGTAATAATCTATGTACATCATTTAATTTTGTTGTTACATCTTCTAACATTTTTACTGTACTAACACTAAAAGAGTGTCATAATACATAATATTTAATTTTTCATCAACTATTGAAATTCTTGTAAGTTCTAATGAACCTGTAGTTGTCTTACACATTTCACAATCCAAACCAAACATTTGTGATCTTGAATTCACTTCAGCATATTCATCTTTGGTTAATACATAATTTGCGTATCTTGTTGCAAGTCTACCTTTCGAAAGAAATGGATAATTTTCTTCTACTAGTTAACATGAAGAAAGTATCAACTTTATTCTAGAAAATTTGTCAGTTGGATACCCTATACTTTTACTAATCATCATAACCTATTTATAATTTTTACTATATACAAAATTTTATTTTATTATTATATATATATATATAAAATAACAAAAAATATATATAAACTAAAATGCACTGTTGACATATAATATATATACGAACACACTGTACTACTATATTATATACTACTATGTCGCCTGCAGACATACGAACACACTGTACTGCCAACGAATATAGACGCTTATAGAAGCGTACTCTTAAAAGGGAAATTTCTGCCAAAAATGAGTCACCCAGCGACTGAGGGCGCCACTAGATCCCATGTATTTTTATATCTATATATATCAAATTTTTCATATTTATAGATATACAAACAATGTTAAAGTGTTACCCAGCGTTTCGGACGAAAAATGTAACCCAGAAGAATCCTTCTATAAGCGTCTATCTTCTTTGGTACCACTATATACTATACTATGTCGCTAGCAGACAAAAAAGGAGCTCATAGCTTTCCTACAATACGAAAGTGTAACGTCATAGGCTGTGAACAAAAATTGGAGGACTGAAAACGGAGAAGAATTTTTCACGCGAATATGATACTTTAAAATTTTGAATTACGTTTTCTCGTGATCAATAAAACTTTTTTTAAATTAAAGATAAAATAAAAAACTTTAAATATCAATTTGTATTTTTTAAATATTTTTTTTTTTTTTTTAATGGGATTGAATTTTAAAATTCTGAAAAACTCTAATTCAAAGTATAAGAGGAGCGCGTCGACGTTTTCGTATTCATACCTTAAAAAAATGTTAAACGTGAATAACTGTAAATTGTAATATAAAACTATAAATAATTTTAAATAATTGTAAAAAAACCTGTTAATATTTATGAATAATAGTAAATAACTGTAAGAAATTGTAAATAATTATAAATTAATGTTAATAATAGTAAGAAACTGAATAACTATAAATAACAATAAATAATTATAAATAATTATAAATGTTGGAGTTGAGGATTAAATAATCTCCAGTTAACCGCACTTACAATTTAATTTACAAAAAGAAAAGAACTTTATTTTAATAATACTAAGTAAATTAATATATCTCAGAACGAACAACTATGTAATAATAGTGATGAAACACGTAAAGGCAATCTCTTGAGTTTTAAACGTGTGCAGCGAGTGCAGTCCAGGATGAGAGTGAGAGACCGAAGGTGCGCCGCGACGTGTAGAGACATGGAAGAGACGAAGACAGAGAGAGAGTCAGGCTGAGCGCGTGTATTGAGTGGTGGCGCTCCCATACGACTTGCGGGTGATTGTTGGAGCTATCTTCGACACTCCCTCCCTCCAACAATTCCATCTACTTTCTCGGTTCCTCCAACCTGTTCTGAATGTATATCTACTATTTTTGTATAGAGCATTTGGTATTATTAGACTTCTACGATAAACTAAGGTAGTTAGTTTTAGACTCGTATGTCATCTGAATAAGATTTAGATTATTCTTTAAATTTAGTTCATCTCTAATTTCAGAATCCGATTGCGAAGGTATTTGTGTTTCTCTGAAGGCAGAGGTTTTGTCATGATATCTGCTTCATTCTCATCAGTGGAGATCCATCTGACCACAATTTTCCCTTCGATGGAACACTGCTTGATATAGTCACCATGAGTTGTTGCCATGTGACTCTTGCTTCCAGTGAGTTCTCTGGATTCCAAATTAGCTTTGATGGTTGTTATATCATCATCAAAATTCTTTAGTCTGTGGCTGCCATCCATTTGAGTACAGTCACCAGCTGACTTGTTGTCACACCATATGGTTACGGAGTATAACGTCTCTCCGATGATATCTCTTGTTGCTTTATCGATGGAGACCAGTTCCTGACATGCGTCGCTCATAGCTAGATACTCTGCTTGGCATGTAGATAGCGTCACGTACTTCTGTTTGTGACTTCTCCATCAGATCGGGTCATTGGATAGTTTTATTATGTATCCTCCTGTGGACGAAGAGTCATGTCAGTCTCTGAAACTTGCATCAGTCATGGCTTCTAATGAATTCCCATCTCCAGTGGAGGTGAGTCCTAGATCAGCTGTTCCTCTGAGGTATCGAAAAATCCTTTTCACGTCTTTCCAATCCTCTTCTGTGGCTTGTGTTTGTCTTCTGGATAAGTCGTTAACGGCATACGCTATGTCTAGTCTGGTTGTGCCAGCCAAGTACAGTAGGCTTTCTATAGCTTCTCTGAATGGGATTTTCTTTTCAAGTTTCCTCTCTTCTGAAGTATTATCGTCAGACTGTTTATGTTCTCTGTTCCTGATTTGTCTGGTAATCATAGGTGTTGACTGCGATTTGCTCTCTTTCATGTTGAACCGTTCTAACACCTTTTCTGTATAATCCTTCTGGTTTAACTTTAGTGTTTGAGTCGAACGATCTCTTGTGATGTTCATCCCCAGGAAACATCTGAGTTCGCCTAAATCTTTCATTCTGAACACAGAGCTTAATTTAGTTTTGACCTCTTGCATTTTGGCTCGGTTGTTTCCGGCTAATATTGCATCGTCTACATACAATATTATGAAGACAGCTTGTCCATCTTTTTGGGCTTACTTTTAGTCCATATAGGGACTTGTGTACTTTACATACTTTGGTGCGTTTAGTCGCATCATCACATTCGAGTCCATCTAGAATTCTCATGTAAATGTCTCCTTCCAGGGTTCCATGTAGAAATGCTGGTTTGACGTCTAGCTGTGTAGCTTTCAAGTCGTATTTGTTGATGATGCATAGGGCTCATCTAATCAAAGACATTGTTGACACTGGAGCATGTGTCTCACTCAGGCTGTATTCTGTTTTGTCCTTGAATCCTCTGACGACTAACCTAGCTTTATAGCTGGTTTTGTCGGTCACATCAATTTTCTTCTTGAATATCCATTTGAGGTCTATTATGTTTACTTTGTTTCCTTCTGAAGTTTTATCTGGTATGTCAACTATCTCCCAGACTTTATTTTCTTTCGTTGCACGCAGTTCTTCTTCCACTGCGCTCTGCCACTCATTTCTTTCTGTTGATGACATAGCCTCCTGTAGTCCTTTGGGTCTTTGTTGACTTCAGCGAGTATAGCAAGCTATGATTCACCCTCTATTGGCTTGTCTCGTTGTACTTCTTGTGCTCTCACGTTGAGCTTCCAGTTGGTTTTGGTTATCCTTTCAGGTTGCTTAGCTTTCTTTTCCACTGGTTCATGTTCGTTTTCTTTCACATCTGAAATTTCAACCTTTTCAAAGTCTTGCGGTGTTCGATTAAACACATCTTTATATAATAATTTCTCATTAAATCTGACATTTATGGAATTAATAAGCTTCCTTGTTCCAGGATGTCATAAGATATAGCCTGTTGTGGTATATTCTACCATAACAGCTTTGACTGCTCTTTCTGAAAATTTTAATTTTGTGTTTGGAATTTTAGCATACGCTATACATCCAAGTCTTTTGATTTTGTCCTCGTGGTGTTTAGAATCCGGCAGAATTACGTCAAGTGGAGTTTTTAGTTTTAAGGAACGATGCGGTGACCTGTTGTATATTTTTACTACTGCTTCTGAGGCTAGGATCCACATACTGCCAGGTAGACCTGAGTCGATCATCATGGTACGTATTTTGTTTTTGATCGTCTTGTTGAACCTTTCTGCTGTTCCGTTGTGTTGAGGTGTATGTGGTGGTCCAAAATTGTTTTCAATATTTTCCTTCATCATTACTTCTGAAAATTTGCCTCCAGTAAATTCTGTGCTGTTATCTGCTCTTATATAGCATACTTTCGCATCTTCTTTTAATAAGTTTCTCATAGTTTTGAGAAATTTTTCTAGGCACTCTCCTGTCTCGTTCTTGTGTTTAATAGAGTAGGCCTTGGCAAATCTGGTGTAGTCGTCTATAAATACCACTATAAACTTATTTTCTCCAGGGTAAGATAGTGGTTTTATAGGACCCATAACATCTGTATGTATTAATTCAAGACATATGGTTACTCTGTCTCTTGTTTCTGAGAAAGGGAGATTTTCCATTTTTTCCAGTATACAAGATTCACAGTCTGATATATTATCTCTGAATTTGATCTTTTTCAAACAGTTAGTTGACTTTTGTAAGTGTTTTAAATAGCATAGGGACATATGTCTTAATCTTACATGCCATAGCATGCCTTCATCTAATTCACTGCTCTTAACTTTTGGGTTTTCATTAGACTTTAATAAGTCGTCTAATATTTGTGAGTCAGTTATCTTGTGTAAGTCTGTAATTTTTCCTTTTAGAAAATCTTCTGAATTTGTTGTCTGTGATTCTTCATTCTCGTAGACTTCATTCTCTTTATTCTCCCTCCCAATCTCAGCCGGGGCGTCTATGATTTGGTCTGCGTCCAACATTTCTGACTGAGATTGCTGTATGAAGTCATCGATGGAAATTATCCTTGCTTCGCACACGTACTCTTCATGATTTTCTTGAAGTTTGTCCTCATTTTCCGTCACTATGTTTAGAGAGATTAACCAATTTGGTTTTACATATCTCCCTGTAAGATATCTGACTCCTGTATATTTATCAAATATCTCTAGTGTTTTATCGTCTAGGTAAATGCCTAGACCAACATCTGCAAATTTTCTCAGTGAAATTTGATTGTGTGAAACTTTTGAAGCTGCTAACACATTAGTTAGCTTAAATACATCTGAATTATTTTTATTAGAAATCAGTATAAGATTACCTTCTCCGTCTATGGTAATGTCAGCTGTTTTATTCTTATTTGCACTTTTTATGACTCTTCCCGAGCCTTTTTTTCAAAGTTACTCAGAATTAGGCTTTTCTTTACTATATGTTCTGTCGCTCCTGAATCTGCTAGAATTTTTTTTTTGGTCATTAGTGTTAGTTTTGTTGTTATTTCCTGTCAACAAAACTTTAACGGTTTCCTTTTTCTGTAGCCTTTCTGAAGCGGTGTCATTTTTGGTATTTTTGAAAACCTTACTTCTGAATTTATTAAAGTTTTCTTTTCTACTCTTTTTATTGGTGTTATTCCTTCCATCTTGTTTATTGTTGTGGTGATTACTCTGTACATATTCTCCTTTGGATGATTTAGCACTCGAACCTGATTTACTGCTTCCCTCCTGAGAGACACTCTGTGCCTTTGTGGTTAGTCACCATGTTCCAGTGGCAACAGAACCTTGATCTGTATGGTATTAGCGGACAATCGGCTTGTAGATGTCCTATCCTGTTACACCTGTCACATTTTATTGGTCGAGTAGTCCTCTCTTGAGTTGCGTTGATTTTCACCTCTGAATTCTTGTCATTTTTCTTTTCAGCTTCCAGCTGTAGTAGAAAAAATTTTTTAATTCTTGGATGGTCATTTCCTTTTGATTAGTCTGCTTCCTTATCAGCGTAGCTTATCTCTATTCTGAATAATATCCTGATACTGCCAGGTAGAAGGCAGATCTCTTTTCTTCTGTGGAGAGCATCTCCGCTGGATTACTGCTCTCATAATCTCTAGTTACTGACTCAAACCTATCAATGAATGTACTTATCTTTTCCTTTGATTTTATTTTTAAATTATATAATTTTGCTCTTACAGACGTTGCTGTAACATTCATTTCTATTCTCTTACTTTCTTTAATTTTATTTAAAATATAAATTGGATCTTTTAAATTTAATATCTTTTTATGATAATGCTCGTCTACTCTATTTATAATGATATTCCTTACTAATCTTTTACGTTTTTCAATTTCTTCAGAATTTAAATTTAATTTATTCAAATTTTCTTGATTAAAGACATTTGATAGATTTGAAGCCATCAACTCTGAATTTAGACAGTCCAGCCAGATATGCAATCCAGTCTTTTGTGTTAACTTATATTCTCTCTTGATCGTCAGTTTATGGTTGCTAGAATTAATCTCAAATTCTTTGTGCATATTTTTCACAGTTTCATTTAAACTTAATAAAGCGTTTGAATTAGTATCATTGTTAAATGAATTAACTCTGGAGTAAGTAGATGTTATTTCATTTGAATCGTCTCTGAAATTGTAAGCGGTAGCAGTGAGTTTTTCTGCTTCAGTCATCTTCTTCTCCATTTTCTCGGTGAAGCTTTCTTCCTTATCGCACGTGTCTGCTATAGCCTTGTAGGCAGCTTTGGTGTCTTTCCCATTCGTGTAAGTTGACGAAGAGTGTATAACGTGTCCATTTTGATCCTTTCCAATTAATAAGAAAAAAAGATGTAATGTCTCTGAAGATAATTGACGCCTGTGGCTCAGTGTTATTTCTTTCAGTTGTAGATAAATAACTATATAAGTCTCTTCTGAATTTATGTTTTAATGTTTGGATTTTTGTTGATTTTAATTAAAAACAAGTCTGAACTCTTTAATATTGAATTGTTAATATTCTTAATATTTCAGCAAAGATAAATTTAATAACCATTTGCCTCTGCATCTCTTAATATTTCAACAAAGATAAATTTAATTACCATTTGTCTCTGTATCTCTTAAGTTTTGATTGACATTGACGTCATTTGTGTTGGAGCCGTTGCCGGCATTTTCAGCATTATTGTTTTTCTCCTTTTAATTTATGTATGATTTCTGAAGGAGATTTAAAAAAAATTAGTCTGAATAATATTGTAATATTCATTAATACATGCAAAAACCGTACAACAAGTTATTGCTCTGTATTAAATAATATGTTTCAAGTTTGAATTGAGATAAACAGTTTTATTTTCTGAAAAATCAAAATGAATTAACTTTTCAACCTTTGAAAAATTTTAATTCAATTACATTCTGAAAAAAAATTATTTGTGTACAAGCACAACCGTACAACAAGTTATTGCATTGTAACAAACAATATGTCTCAAATTTAAATTGAGAAAGAAAAAAAATTTATTTTTTCGAATTAAAATTAAAAAATTGGATAAGAATATTCGACGTTTGAAGAATATTTATTTAATTAACTTCTAAAAGAAAAAAAATTTATTTATTTGCATAACCGTACAACAAGTTAATGCACTTTAAGTAAATGATTCAAACTTGAATTATGATTTTAATTTTCTTTATTTTTATTTAAAATAAAAATAATAATTAACTTCTGCGTAAAAAAAAGTACCAAACGTATTCTCTTAATTTGCTGAAAAAAAATATTCCAGTATATACGAAACCGTACGATAAGTTAACGCATTACTTTAATAGAATATTTCGTCTGTGTGTTCGTAGCACTATATATATATGTGCTCTCTCGGCGTGAGTGTGACGAACGCAATCACACTATTAATGCGAGAAAGGTGATCACTCACACATACACAACACCGTTAAACACACAAAACTGTGTGGCACCAACACTATATGCAAAAATATATATATATATATGTAGGCAATACAGGCATACCGAACGCAAGTTTGTCTGTATTTATAATTTCAGAGAGGTTATCTCACTTAAGAAGGTTTTAACACTAGCCACGAACGCGTAGATGTACGCGCCCTCTGAATTTTATATCACTCGCGTGAATTAAAAAATAAACGCTTCTTTAAGCATACGGCATTTTATTCCAGGAAGCAGGAAAGGTGTCGTAGAGACACCGAATACACAACAAAAAATGGCGAAAAGTCGCGCGTCGCGTGCCCTTAGTTAATACTTTCTTCTATCTCTCTCTTTCTCTTTACACTTTCTCCCGATGCCCGTTTATACCTTAATTATATTTTGCACTTTTGAATAAACACAAAAAAATAAATAAAAAGAGAAAAAAAATCACGTCTGAAGAGGAAAGAAAGAGAAAAAAATTCACGTCCGAATATCTGACGCAACAATGGATGCTAAAAGAAAAGCGAGATAGAGAAGGACGGAAGAAAAAAAAATGGCGGTCAATCGCACAGCGTGCGTTTTCTTTCTTTTCTTCCTTCGTTTTTCACTTTTTTTTCGCTTTACCTTATGCAATATTTTACTTCTGCGTAAACACAAAAGAGACTCACCTCTGAAAAATTTAGTCCGAATCTCTGACACAACACACAATATCCCGAGAAAAAATAGAAAAAAAAATTCAATTGCACAGCGTGCGTTTCCTATCTCTTTCTTTTCATATGCACTTTTCTAACTGTTTTTGCTTTTATTTCTCACTTTCGTTATTTTAAAGCATTTCTGAACGACAAAGAATAGAGAGAAAAATGTGACGCAACATGTCACCTCTGAGTTTTATCGCGCACTTTTTCCCGCATCTGATTAAACCCTCTTCTGGAAAAACTGCACTCTACTTACCACGCTAATACTTCAAAAACTGCACCTTCCTTTTTTTTTCAAAAAAAATACTGATAAAGCGTGGCTGGGCCGATAACCTGTTGGAGTTCAGGATTAAATAATCTCCAGTTAACCGCACTTACAATTTAATTTACAAAAAGAAAAGAACTTTATTTCAATAATACTAAGTAAATTAATATGTCTCAGAACGAACAACTATGTAATAATAGTGATGAAACACGTAAAAGCAATCTCTTGAGTTTTAAACGTGTGCAGCGAGTGCAGTCCAGGATGAGAGTGAGAGACCGAAGGTGCGCCGCGACGTGTAGAGACATGGAAGAGACGAAGACAGAAAGAGAGTCAGGCTGAGCGCGTGTATTGAGTGGTGGCGCTCCCATACGACTTGCGGGTGATTGTTGGAGCTATCTTCGACAATAAATAACATTTAAGTATTTACTGATTTAAAAAGTTTTCGAAAATGTTAATAATGGCTAATAATTATGAATAACTGTAAAAAATTGTAAATAATTATAAATATTTGTAAATAATAGTAAACTTTTGTGAATAACTTTTAATAAAGGAAATAATTGTAAGGATATGTTAAAAGCTGTTAATAATAGTAAATTATTGTAAGTAATGGTCAGTAATAATAAATTTTTTATAAATTATAAAATTTTTGGAAATGTTAAAAAAAAATGTAAATAATTGTAAATAATTGGTGATTACCGCATATAACTGAAAATAAAAGTAAATAATTGTAAATAACAGTAAATGAGTGTAAATAACAGTAAATGAGTGTGAATAACAGTTAATTAGTGTAAATAATAGAAGATTACTGTAAATAAGTGTAAATAATAGTAAATAACTATAAATAATTGCAAATTATAGTATTTCAAAAATTTTTAAATTTTTGCGTATGCGAATAAATATTAATGAATGTGAATAACTGTAAATATTAATATAAAACTATAAATAAGTTTAAATAACTGTAAATAACTGCTATATATGTCTCAAATCCTACATTTTTTAACACTTATTCACTGTTATTTACTATTATTTACACTTATTCACAAAAATTATTTGCATATGGGTTTAAAAAATGTATAAATGATAATAAACAATTATTATTTATCTCCAGCCTAACACTTTTTCATTGTTATTTACAGTTTTCAATATTTTTCAATATCATTTGTTTATTCACAGTATTATTCTACTTTAAGGAGATATAAAACGGACACTACACCTGTACTTATAGACATTAGCTTCCTTTCCATTTTATTGCTGAATTTCCAGAAAAGAAATGCATTAGCTTGTAGTATGTACCATGATGATTATTTAGATAAATTTTCAAATAAATTCATTCATTAGTTTTTAAGATATTTGGATTTCTGTACAAAATTGAAAAGTTTTAATAAATAATTTTGGAATCCAAAATTCTCAATAACTAATAAATGAATTTATTTAAAAATTTAACCGAATAATCTTCATGGTACATACTACAAGCTAATGCATTTTTTTATTGAAAATTTTGCAATCAAATGTAAAGATAGTGAATATTTATGAGTACAGGTGTAGTGTCCATTTTACATCCCCTTCAAAAAATAATTTTCATACAAGGTGATGAAATATTTAACCATAAGATAATATATATATATGTTGCATATCACAAGAAAATTTACACATCAAAACTAATTCTCTAATGTAAAGAATAAAAAATTAAATTAATAGAATTTTAAAATTTTGATATGGGAATACTTTTCATAAATAACTTTTTAATAACTTTGAAAACTGATAAATTTTTTAAATAACTTGTGGTATTGAATGCTAATTAAATTTAGTTTTAACATGAAGATAATTATTCAAGTTGGAAATGTATTTAATGAAATAATATAACTATTTATAAGTTATCACTTAAGCAAAAAATAAAGAGATATCTCGTAATACAAAACGCAATATTTTCTTTGATGAGAAAGAATTGATTTTATTGTTTCGTTTTCAAAAAAAACTTGAAAAACTTAAAACATAGAGGTTAGGGTAAACAATTTGGTTTTTCAAGGTTTTCTTGAAAACGAATAGGTAAAATCAATTATTTCTCATGAAAGAAAATATTGCTTTTTGTCATACGAAATGGAGCTATCTCTTTATTTTTTGCTAAAGTTATTAGTTATTGCAAAAAAAATAATTCTTTGATTAGAAAAGGACAGAGATACTCGACCTCCTCTTAATATAAAAAATAAAAAATAATTTTTATTTAAAACTAAAAAATTAAAATTAATTAAAGAGCTAAGATCATCATTTTTACTGTTCAAATCATTTACATGCTCTTTTTACGAAATTTGAAAATTTGAGGTTATGGTGTGTTTTTGTCACCATTCGCTATGTACGATAAAAGTAACTAGATTCGTACATAAATGAATAATTTATTCATTTATATTTCCGTGTAAAAGTAATGAAAGTTTATGAACATTATTTTATAAGTTGCGAGTAATATTATGTTTAACCTCAAAAAATTTCATTTTATTCTGTTTTGTAAATTTTAAGATCAACTACAATATTAACGTTTCCCCATGAGAACCAATGTTATATAATTATTCTAATTTTTCATTAACGAGATAACGAATCTTCATGAAATTTTATATGTGCATTTTAGACATAAAAACAAACAAATTTGCATAGTTTCGACCAAATCTGTTTTGTCATACTAAAGCGAAGGTACCTCCTTAATAATAATTTTTTAAACTTTTTATTCATAGTTTATAAAAATATTGAATATATGATTATCATTTTAATAGTTTTTATAAAATATTATGTAAATTTTATAAGTATATATTATTTAAGAAGATGTAAAATGGACAGTACACTTGCGCCGATAAATATTGACTATATTTCCATTGTATTTCAAAATTTTGAATAGAGAGATGCATTAACATATAATATCTATCACGAAGATTATTCAGTTAAATTTTTAAATAAATCTATTTATTAGTTATTGAGGAGTTTGGGTTCCAATATTATTTACTAATATTTTTCTATTTGGAATCAGAAATCTAAATATCTTGAAAACTAATGATTAGAATAATTTGAAAATTTAAATAAATAATCATCATGGTACATACTACACTTTGAAAAATTTTCTGGTAACTATACCAGTTTCCTGTAAATAATTACATGTTTTAGGGATGTAAAGTTACATTTTTATGTAACTTTACATCGCTGAGCGTAGGTCCTACTATAATCGCGGTATTTTCCCTGTGCTTAGCAGTGTAATGTTACAGTCAATATCAACATGGCTGTCCGGTAAAAATACATGACATACGTGAACTTTCGCGACAATAGAAACACATTTGAAACACAATAAGAAATATTTTATTCTTATTAATTGATTAACATAAAGTTATTAAATAATCTTTTCAAATTTCATAGTGTCATGAGTAATAAACGTCCAACGTATATTTTTTATTAAATTATATCGAATGTAGGTTAGAAACGATGGATCATGTAATTTTACCGGTTTTCATGTGTATTAACGCGCTCAGCAAGGGTCCCGATACTTACCATGCTCAGCGATGTAAAGTTCCGAAAAATTTTTTACTGTGTGCAAGTTAATACATTCCTTTTATAGAAATTCAAAAATAGAATGGAAAGACATCAGTTAAATATGACAGTTAACTTTTATATCTTCTCATAGTGAAATATAATCAAACTTTGACAACAAATTCGACATAATAAAATAATTGTACTTTCAATGATCATATTTAATACAAATTTTAGAGTGATATTGCAGAATATTATTTTGTTCTGCATTTATAATAAGTGTTTC
Source organism: Anastatus disparis (assembly GCA_017163975.1). Lineage (NCBI taxonomy): Eukaryota > Metazoa > Arthropoda > Insecta > Hymenoptera > Eupelmidae > Anastatus > Anastatus disparis. The sequence continues at coordinate 574,561 of JAFFSR010000217.1, forward strand.
GCAAATAATAAGTAAATTTTCTTTTGAAATGTTTACCTTTTTAGAGGCAATTTCACTTCTATCTAGACAGTTCATAACTATAAATTCATAATTATAGACATAATAAGAAAAAATTATTTATATTTCATATATTTTCCTATCTTTATAATTGACTATTAAAAAAAATTTTATATCAAATAAATCTTTTTTTTAAAGTGTATTTCATAAGAATTATGTTCAAACGATATTAAAAAAAAATTTTTATTTCATGTAATGATAATTTTTCAAATGAGGTAATTTGATGTATTTTAAAAATTAATGTTTCTCTTATTAAAAATATTATTGTTTTAATGAAATGAATTTCAATATATTTAATTTTTAACCATTTTTATTTAAATGACAATTCATTTAAATACAAATGGAAATGTAATTAAGGTAAATATTAGTTATATATGTCCTTTGGCCGTATTCAGGTGGAATATGAATCGAGGACAATGCTTGTCGCTTGAGCTGAAATTGCCGAGGGCGCGCGAAGCGCGCCCGAGGTAGATTTCTGCTCAAGCGGCAAACATTGTTCGAGATTCAGATTCCACCTGAATAAACGGCCAAAGGACATAGATGATTTTATGTCCGAAGTAGGCCGTATGAGGAACTATAACTTATTAGTTGAAAATATTAATGTTTTTCCCAATAATTTGAAAATTAAATTTTAATTCTATTGATTTTTTCTTTTGTTTCTTAGATTGACATTTTGTAATGAGTATAGCTGCTGTCGAAGCGCGAGTCATTTTTTTTCACTAACCTACGTTCAATATGATTGCTCTTTGACATATTGAACAAAACATAGTAGGATCGGCAATGTCATATTGATTTCTCCTGAGACATATTGAGTCTCAATATGTCTCAGGAGGACATATAAAGCTTGTAAAGAGTCGAGGAGCGTGTCTGAGACATATGCGATGCCAATACAAATTTAGCATGCTCTTTACATACTGACACGAATACGGCCTACGAGGACATAAAATTTTAATATATTAAAATGTAATTTTAATATATTTATTTGTTAACAATTTTTATGTAAATGACAAATTATTTAAATACTAACACGTGTAAAAATGAAAATGTAATTAAGGTTAAATGTATGTTATTTATAAAAAATTGTTAAAAAGTAACTTTTTGAATAATATATTTTCATGAAAACTAATTTAAATACTTTATTCTTTGAATGATAACTAAATAAAATTTTAATTTAATAAATTTAGTCATACAATTATGAATATATAATATTTATATAACTGTTCATCAAATAAAATTATTATTTTTTAAATATATTTATTAGAAAAATAATTATTACAATTGATTGTAGTTAGATAAAAATGTTTATTTCAATAATTATAGCGTTGAAATTTATTTTGATGAAAATGTTATTTGATTGACATTTACAGTATTATTTTAAAGAATTTTCTAAAAATTATAATATTTATGATATGCAAACCTTACTTGTGATACATACACTTTGTAATATTTGTATCTCATTGAAATTTATATTAAATGCAAAAAGGATTGTCAAGTAATTGCAAATAGTTATTTTATTATTCTGAAATATTCAAATTTAAAATTAACCAAAAATGTGTATTTTAATCTTATGGTTTTTTAATTTAAATTTCGTATTTCATGTATATAAAATACATTTGTGAAGATATTTTTACTAAAAATAAACACAGAATTTTTTTAAGCATGTTTCACGTAAAAATTAATTTCATAATTCAAATTCATGGTCATATATTAAGGTCTGGAAATTATAGTTGTAACTCAGTTCCCAGTTCTCAGTTTATTTATATCAAATATTGTACTATCTTTGTTTTTCTTATGGAAGTAGATTGAGAAATAGTCACTTGATGAAATAAATTATACGCTTTTTTACTTTAAGCACATGTGTACATATATTTTTATATTATGTTTCATCAAAATATTTTTAATTTTATTCAGTACTCAAAATTAACTTTAATTAATTAATTCTTATTTACTTAAAATTAGTCATTTATACATAATAATATAATAAAAGAAAATTCAACCAAGCGACATTAGGAGCGAAAAACTTCAATATAATTAATACCTACCAACGTAAAACCCATTAAATTGTGTAACAATTTTCAACAGTTGATAAATATAATCTAAATCATATAATATATATATCAATTTGAAATTACTAATAATTAATTTAAAACTCGAAAGTAACTATTTCAAAATGGAATATGGAAGATAAACATGTATCGTTTTATTCCTTAAATATCACGAATTAAAATATTAATTATTAGTAATTTTAAAGTGTTATATGTTATGTCAATAATTCTATATTTAATAATTTTTAATTTTGGTAACAGGAAAAGCCGCCCGAAAAGAGATTAATAATTACATTTTCTGCGAAATATTGCCCTTGAATCAAGTAGGTGAAATATCAGTTTTAGTTTCAAAAAAAGAAACCAAGCATCGCAAATTTACACTCTTACTTCATAATATAATAGTACCAACATTGGTCCCTAAAATTCAAGCTATAGTACTACTTGAAATTATGTCGCCACTCTTTTTTTAAATACCTTATTACATAAATTAAATATACTTGATTTAGAACCTATTTTAACAATACTTTCCTTTCTCCGTGCAGTCGTTAGTTCTAGTAAACGTAAATACCGTTTTCGATTTTTTCATGGTTCGTGATTGAAAGACGTGATTAAAAAGAATGAATTCCTATTATATTTTTTCATTGATTCTAATGCAATTTAATAGAACAAACTCTTAATTCATCATGATATAATTTGTATTTAAATAATTTTTATGCATATTGTAAAAATATAAAAATTTAATTTAGTACAAAACTAGAATATCAAAATTCATAAGTTGCGGCAATTCTATTTTATTTTGAAATTGGCAAATTTATACATAATAATATAATATATGAAAATTCAACCGAGCGACGTGAGGAGCGAGGTATTTTTTGCTAGTTTTAATTGAATAAGAGCCTTGAATTGAGAAGAGCCTCGAAAAGCCTTGAATTGAGCCTTGGATTGAAGGAAGAGTTTTGAAAAGCCTTGAATTGAGAAGAACTTTAAATTTAATTTGTATTTTGAAGAGCCTTGGAAAAATCTTGAAGGTTGAAGGGTTGGGTTTGAAGACCACAGTCCTGAGCCGCGGTCCAAGGTGAACTGATGAAAAAGAAGCCTCTCGTTGTTTTCATACCCATGGTTTTGGACGGATATTTAACTTATTCTGGGTTAACGTGTAGGTGAAATTCGTGTTACCTTTTTCTCCTTTTTTTTCTAATATATTTCTCTCTTTCTTTCCAGAACTTTCCTCCTCAACTGATTAGCAAGATACATAAAAGTATTTGTAAAGAAAAATGATTAATAGTATTTAATATTGTATAAAATGGACTACTTGTGGTGATATTATTATACAGAAACATCATACACACACATGCACACACACACACACACACTCACAAAGATTAACAATATTTATTAAATCTAAAAAGAAAAACGCTAAAATAAGAGAAAATTGCTTACAAATATTTTTATGAATACGCAATATCTCGAAAAATAATCTGTTTTTGCTAATTTAATTTTAAATTTTATGTATATCGCTAAATAATAAAAATTACGCCTAAATGATTGTTTAATAGAGATTAATACGAGGACTACAATCTGTTTCTTATAAAACTTAATAACTAATTTCGCCGTTGTATGAAAAATATATTTGGTACAAAAGTGTTTATATATATTGATGTTTCTGTTTGGAAGATGTTTAATTTCAATTGTTCTTATTGTATTTTACTATTGTTATTTTATTCTTTATTAATATCAAGATTTATCATTACTACGTATAAAAATGCGTATTCTTTTTATAGTTATAAAAATTTATATTTCTCAAAGATTCTATTACACCAGATAATCATGCGACTAATTATTATTTATTTGAAAATGATTACTCACACTTATTTTTTTATAAATAATACTGATAAAGAGAAAGAAAGTGTTTATTCATAATATTAAAATAATATTTTCGTGTAAAATTTTTCGTTTTTTCCCATATTAGTGATGTATTTTCTTCGGCGACAACTTTTGTGGTTTATCGAGACAGTTTTTATGGCGAACGTGTGAGTTCGGGCGGTAATTAGTCTATCGTTCAATTTCTGTGAAACATGTGTTGAAAAGGTGTATACAAAAATTGGTTATTGTCATTGTTTTTTTTTGGTTATAAAAAGTTTTCTATGCAATTTGTAATATACTTCAAATCTTTATGCCAAACATTTGTATGAAGGATTTGGTTTTAGGTAAAGTAACATTTGTTCTTGGGTATAGAAGATTTTATTATGTTAAAAGTATATTAGAGAAATGGTATGTATATCTATGGAATGAATATATTTTCTTGTAGGCGACAAGAAATGCGTTGAGTGGTTTACTTACATATTAAAGAAACTGTATACATTTAGTAAAGATAGTAAATGATGTGTATTTTAAGGCTCAATGATTCTTCACACTCTAAAGTTTAGACAGGCATATAATATAATGTATGAAAGATAATCAGTAGGATAATTAAAAGTAGTTTTAAAATAAAAGAATACTAAAAATGAAAGAAATAGATTTTACAATTAAGGCAAAAATAAAAATAGAGAAACAAATGGTTAAAAAAAAAGATCGGTATGGATAGCCAGACGTTACGGTTTCCTTTATTTTTCAACCATTTGTACAATGCAACTGTATCCAAAATTTGTTGCGTTGCTGAAAGTGTAAGACTTGCTTTAGCTGCGGCTCTTTTAATAGAACCACCTACTTCATCACATGCACCTTTACCATGAGCAGTTGGGAAAGAATGCCACTCTGCTGATATTCTAAAATCATCATTATGATGATGAAGATTTAAAATGTTTTTGAAATTTTTAAACTGCTGAGGGGCTCCGTCTCTAAAATATTAGATACATTTTAATCCTTTGAAATTTTCTTTTAGATATATAATCAGTAGTTGTTGATACATATAGACTGCCACAGTATCATGAGCCAAGTTATTTGAAATTATTACAAATGGCTTGCCTGATAGTCTTGTATGTTCCACATAATAAATATATGTAACAAATACTGTTGCCTCGTCATTATTCCAGTGAAATTCTTGTGGAGCATTTTGTGCGATAAAAGCATAATTTTCTGAAAAATCTAAACATACTATAACCTCATCCTCTTGTAATTCACTTTTTAATTTCTTAAAATATTTAGATTGTGCTTTTGAAATGTAAACATTTGACATCAAGGTTTGGATTTTGTCACAAAATGAAGATATAAAATCATTAACGTCTTCAACAATATTTTTAAAAATGGCCCTGGGAGAAAACATCCATTGTGCGTAATTGACTTCTTCAATTTCTTTCTTTTCAAAAATCATAGTCAAGTAAGACTCTAAGCGTTGAACACCAGGACGTTTGTCGCAGTCACCAAAATAGCATTTGTATGTCATTGACATTTTATTTTCATCACAAATGATAAATTCTAAAATATCTTTGTAATTCTTAAACTGGTAAGAATAGCCTTCTGTCATTTTTTCCAAATTACAACCTGAAAAATTGTTTTTATTTAATTAATATTACAAAAATTGTTATTCGAGTGAAAGTGTTAAAAAGAAATCAAAAATACCTGATATCATTAACTTGACATTTTGATGAATCGAACAAACACATACAGAATGTGTACCACTGCTACCAGCTAACACACAACATTTTGGCTTTAATTTGGCAAATGTAGAAAATCCTATAGAAATATTAGACTGAAATTGATCACAAAACAGTCTGTACAATGCTCTTTATGTACGAAGCAGAAGACATTTTTGCTTATAAATAAACTTCCCTTCGACATCCTTATACTTAACACAATCTTTTTTGCCAGGTAGTATGTAAGTATTTTCTTTACTTAAAAAAAATTAGTATTAATTTGTGACTGGATAATATTCAAGCACTAACATTCTATTTGAACAATTATTACCAAATTCAATTACATTACATTTATATAATTAGAACGATTTATTGAATTTGTTAGAAATTGTTTTGTAGCTTTGTAGCTCTGAAAATATGTTCTAAACAGATCTATAAAAATTCTGAGTTGTCCATAATATGGAAAAGAACCATTTCACCAATTTTCGTCGAAAAAAATTTTTCGTCCTTCGATTTGACAGAGAATGGGTGATATATATATATATATATATATATATATATATATATATATATATATATATATATATACAAATCAAAGATAATATATATATATCTATCATAATCATTTTCATTATTTATTGATACGACAACCATACATAATTTTGTTGAAACAAATTTGAGAATGCCCACCTCATTTTAACAAATTCGTATTTAAATATGCGTATACAAAAAAAAAGACCGCACACACCCCACACACAAACACAGATGAGTCAATGCGACATACGTTTATATATATTATATTTTATTGATAGCAAATTGCTTAAGTCTTCAGAACGTATATACAAGCATTTTTCAACAATAATATTTGTGAATTGTTTTCTTGCTCCTAACAAAAAAATACAGGATAAAACAGGTATCGTTAGATAGGTCATTTGGTCCTCCATTAGCCCAAAAAATTTCAGCAAAAAAAAGATGGTCTTTTTGAGAAAAATGCATGTGCATAAAAAGTGCATTTTTTGGTAAAATGCATATATCTCAGTCATTTTTCAGTTTTTTTTTAATTACTTGCACTGAATTGAAGAGGGCTCAAAACAGAATAAAACAAAAAAAAAGAATTACCAAAACTCATTGAAAATCGGTAAAACGATAGCCCTTTAAAGTTATTGTCAACTTTTTCAGTTTGAACATTTAGTTTTCGTATGCAATTTGTAAATGTGCATATCTTATGCAATTTTGATATTTCAGCAAAAAGAAAAAATACGTGTCTCCTTATTTTCAGAGTAGAATAACATACTCTATCGGTGCTGTGATTGGTGACTTAAATGTATGCAGGCTGTTCGATTTGAAATGGAATCAGCCATATTATAAACTTTGTATTTTAAATTGACTAATATTGCAAAATGTTATTTAATAATATATTGCAATTCCAATTAGATGAATTAATTGCAATTACTGAAAATTCTATTATAAATTCAAAAATTAAAACATTTAATTTTTGATATACATATATATTTAATAAATTTTGACTGTTACGTATGTATATGATTCTATTATATAACCATATACAAACGATCAGTAATATAATTTCCTTAAGAAAATAAACGTGCGAACACACACAGCAAGCGTGGGCATACATAGAAAATATCTCAAGAAAGAAGATAGCAATATTTATACAAGATAGCAGCACACCAGAAAACGGTCGACAAAAATAACAAAGCTCCCGGTATAGAGATCCATAAATGGGCAACATGCTTGTCCGAAGATGACCTAGTAGACTCCCTTTAAACACTAGAACTAAAGCAAGAAGAATTACCATTCGAACAGTCACACCGATTAGTGCGATGGCTGTTAGGTAATTATACGTCGGTGAACTTCAAGCAATCAAATCTTTTAAAGGACTGAAAGGCAACACAACAACACCATTTTTTCGTCTGGAAGGAGTTCATTGAAAGAATTGTCTTTGAAAAAACAGGATCTACGATTTACGATGATGACGTAGATCCAAACGAGGAACACCCACTCACCATATTACGTAATGCCGAAACTGTAGTATGAAGTTTAAACGCTACGTTAAGCAATATTGCGCAAAACGAAATGCGTAACGATCAGGTGGTACTTGAAGATTCCAACGTGCAACAAAGAGTCAAAATAGCACCAGATATCTTTAATATACCGAAGGAGCTAGTATAATACCTTACCACAATACGCAACCAGGTATAAGAAGTGTCGGATAAGGTAAAAGGAATGTCAACTACAGTGAGTTCTCTATCACTAAAAGTTGAAGTACTTTCGAAACTAAAATCCTCAAGCACGCAGCTGTTCAATCAGGCAACAGGTGGGAAAATATCTAGGCGGGAAAACCACCAAGTGAATAAAAGTAATGAACGGTATTATTATAAATAATTATTATAAATAATGAGTTAATAAATAAATATAAATAAATTAATTCGAAATCCGCTCTACTTATATGGATTCTACTGTTATTTTGAATATCTCCATAAAATTTCAAGTGAAACCAATGAAAACTCATGGAGAAACCTTGCGGTAAAGGGTTTTTTGTTCCAGACTTTCAACAAACACCACCATTTCAATTCTCAAGATATAGAAAATGTTTTAAACCAAAAAATTTTTGAAATTGAACGTACTTTTATATGAAATTAGTTATTTCTAAACATCAGCAATTTATATCAATATATCTCAGTAATATATTTCAGCTTCTAATAGTATCTGGCCCCCTTAAGGATTCTTTCATTGTCGTAGAGTGTGCGACAGGTACTGCGGTAAATTAATTTGTGTTGTGAAGTATTACAGCTTTCAAGCTTCTTTTTGATGAGTCAATAAACAGTCTCCAATCATTATCTTTATAAGTATTTAGCTTAAGTTCTTCCATCAGTCCTTTAAAATTTGAACAGGACACTAATTTGTTTTCATCAAAGACTATTTCTTCGAAATACTGCTTAAAACTCTCATTTCTTTTTTTATAAAACGTTACTTCCGTACCTTTTTCTAATAAATTTTTACTTTTTAAAACTGAAGCTAAATGTTCCGCACCATCTTTAGGTAGTCCCAAACATCTTATGAGATCATTAAGTTCGGACTGTGTAAATTTTTCAGAAATTCTATTGCTTACTCCACCTCGTTTCTAAACTTCATCAGAGCTGTCACTGCTATCGCTTTCATATTTATCTTGATTTTCATCATCAGTCTTAGTGTTTTTGTCATCATCATAATCATCATCATCTTTAGATTCGATTGATAAAGGGTACCCCCCATTAAGATAGGTAAAATGCCCCCATCACGGAATTCAAATTTTCGTCCAAAATTAGTTAGTGTTTGCTCAAAAATGAAATTTTAAACTGCGACCTGCTACCCCTCCCCTCTCCAGTACTCCTAACTTCAAAAAAACGTGTTTTTTTTTTAAATAATTTTTTTCGGCACCTTATTGACGGTTAAGAAATTTGAAAAAAAATTGAGCATATTCTATATAAAAATGCGCATTTACTGTAATTTTTTCAGCTATTTTTGACGTCAAAAACTAACCTAAAAACAATAAAATATTCTTAAAATTGCTCTAAAAACTTTAAAAAAAGGGGTGCCGCCTCAAAAATTTGTGGAAAGTTGAGGCTTTGCGTCCTTAATCTGCCCTATTTTGCCCAGATTTTTTGAAGTGGTGCGCCATATTTAAATGTCGAAAAACCCTGTCTTTTAGCTATTTTTTATCAATTTTTTGCTTTTTTTGCTTTGTCAGTAATGGTTACAACAAAACTAATGGCACCATCGGATTTTACGCCAAAAAATACATAAAAAATATGTGTAATACTCCGTTCTAATATTTTTGGATCACTAGCTATAAAACAAAAATGAAAAAGAGGCTGCTATGAGCATGTCGGGGCAACTCACTTTTTCCGTGGGATTTGTGAAAAGTTACTTAAAAGTATAAACAACAATGATTACATGTATTTTTCCATATTTTTTGACGAAGAATACAGTGTTGTAGCTATATTTTCTATAACTTGGCTAAGGTCAAATATCAGAGCCAAGAAAACAACTTACAATAAGTCTTTTTCATTCAAATTAGTTTTAATATACATTATTGTAATTGTTACATTTCTGGATCTACGATCCTAAAAAGATTGTGTCTTATAAATAATACATAATTTAATTAGTTTTTATGAAATCATTAAAATTATAATTTTAGTATCTTGTTATTACAAAAATTATTTACAATATATACGTATATAATTCCTAGTTACAAAAGTATTCATTTAATAAATATATCATTTTATTAGAAAATCGTTAATCTTCATCATCACTAATTTCTTCAATTACCGGCACAACTTCTTCAAAATCAAAAAGTTTAGTCAATATTGCAGCTGGTTTGATGATTCGTGATAAATAGCGGGCGTGACTTAAGGCGAATACGGAGGTTAGGCTAAATTTTTATTTCGTAGTTTACAAATTAAACTTTTATTTTGTAAAATTTTTCGATTTATAAGTTTTTCACCATTCTATGGGTATCAAAGAATGGTGGAAAATTAAAAAATCTGAAAAATTTCATGTACTAAAAGTATGATTTGTAAACTAAAAAATGAAACCTAACCTAAGTTTCGAGGTCGCCTTAAATAATAAATAACAGCAGCTATATGTGAGCAGCAACCAACAGTTCTATTTCCCTTCGCACAGTTACAACAGTACCGTTTAATTCCATTGATACCACTAGTTTTTGAACAATAATCTATGTAACATTTGTACTTTTTACTGTTAATATGTCTGGACTGCACCTCAAATCTTAAAATATTTTGTTGTTCTTTTGCGTAACTTAAAGTTAATGAACCATTGTCTCCAATTATTTCTGCCAAATATGACACCGATTGAGATAATTGATACGAACCTGTAAAAAATACTTTCAAATCTTCCAAAGTCATTTCAGGGAAATCTGATAGATCGCTCGATGACAAATGCTGAAACGGTACAGTTTTTCTGTTCCAGTTTTTTTCTTCAACTTCAATTGCTAGGGTGTTTTCTACATTATTTGTGAGGTTAATCTTACTTATGATTTTTTCTAAATTTCCTGCATCAGAATTCAACCTCTTACCAAATAAATTTTGTAAGAAGCAAGCGATTTTACAAAATAATCCAGCTTTTGTTAAAAGACCATTATGAAGTTGGTGATGCAGAAGCTTATATTTTTGTCCTATAATTCCATGAATCGCTTCTACAACCCATCTAAGTTTCATAACTCGTCGAGATGCGTTTGATTCTTTAGTAGTAAGTTGCGATCGTTTACCTTTCAAAGCAGGCATCAAAGTTGTGAATTCTCGCTAATTCAAGTAGTCTATCACATCTCTAAAGACTCTATCGAGAATGAAAATATCGTGTTTTTCGAGAATTTTGTTAAATCCATCGGAACTTTTTAACAAATTCTCCAAAATCTTTGCATCGTTGCAATTAGCTGTAAAAGGTCCTGCACAATCGACGATAAAACCATTTGTTGTACATATTGTGAATGGTTTACAGAGTGAAGCTTTTTTTGACCCGAATATGATTTACGCTGATAAGCATTATTGCTGCTTTTTTGATGACGTAAATATGTTCCATCACATATTAATGCTAACTTGTTATCCATATTGTACAACATTTTTGCAATATCAGTTGTTTGTTCAAGTAAAAGTTCCCTGAGAATAAGCATGAATCCCGGAAATTTTTGGCAATATTTCATTCTTAAAACATTTGAGCACTGAATTGATAGATTGTGCTACTTGGTTTTCTTCAAAACCAAAAATTGCAGAAATGCACTTGTTTGAATTCCCGGACTTCATTTTAAATAAAAAAAGTACTAATGCTTGCATTATGTTTCTATTTTTAGAAGATCTCATTGATACCATCATGTTTTGTAGCTTAAGAATGTTGTGCCACGTATATCCAGTTAGAGCTTTTATGCATTTTTCCGTAATTGTGAAACTTCCAATTTGGTCATGAAGTTGTAAATGTGCACCATCTGATAATGCATCCATGAATTTTGCAAGTTCTGAAAATTTTATGCTACATTCATCTGAATAAGTTTCTATTCTCAAAACTTCATCGTCATAAAATCTTTTATTTATCAAATGAATCTTGCAGCATCTATTTCTATGAGGAATAAAAATTTTCCTAGAAATAAAAACTTGTAAGCGAGCTTCGAAAGGTACATCTTGAATTTCATTTGTCGATTTACATATAAAACATAATCTATGACTTACAATTACTCTAGGGAATGATATCGAAACGTATTCATCTGTTGGTTGAACTGTTGCAGCGTATATCGAAAAGTCATCAGATTCTTGACTATCTGGTGACTCGGTGAACGTTTGACTGCTTGTTGATGTTACATCACTGAAATAGTTGATATTTGATGAAGGATAAGATTGCTGGCTTGTAGGAGTTTCGTTAGAATCTGATACTTCTGTCTTTGATTGTGAAGCGCTGCCGACTACATCGTCAATCACTTCTTTTAATGGTAATGTAATAATTTCTTGAGATTCATAATTTGATGTCGATGCATTCTCTTTACTTTTTACTATTTTATTTCTTTTACTGGCTAGAAGACTTAATTGGTGACGACATTTATTACAAATCACGTCACCGCTTTGAATATAAAAATTGTATCTATTGTGAAATTCCATAGCATCTTCGCGTTCATCAAACTGTCGGAAAGGACCATTTAATTTACGGATAAAGATTTTGCATCAAACACACTTTCTATTGTCTGTTTTTTCAGTCGGTGTTTCATAATCTACAGCCTCCATTTTGTTTATTCTGTTGCATGGAAAATTAATAAAATTAATGAAACAGTTTTATGAAAATTGTTGATAAGAAATCTGCCGTCCAAAGCATAAACAGTCTTAATTACATTCAAACAAAATTCGAGAGAAACAAAATAAAATTATTTATTCTAAAATCCATACAAAAAAATTTTATTTTTGGAAAAGGTTGAACTTTATAATTTTATTTCTGAAAATTCTCATGTTTTAGAGAGAAATTCATAGGAACACTTCTTCATGATTTTTTACAGACCTAATTTTTAATTTTTTTGATTGGTTCTTATATGTAAAACATGGTAATTAAAATTATTCATTACTTCAGAAAATGCTTATTTTCTTTCATTTTACATAAACTTTAAAATAAATTTTGGATCATGTAAGTTAGAGCCATCAATAAGAAGTAATGACAGTTTAAAATAATTGTTATTATTGAAAATATCCTTTCGCAAACTAAACTTAATCATCTGGTTTAAATAATCTAAAACTATTAAAATAAGTTTTAAAAACACATACTAGAATGTTATTTATCAATTAAAAGCTTAATTATTAATTAAACAACATTCGTTATTATTATAATTACAATTACTTTCGTAGGCAAATGAGATAGAGTCACCGCAAACTCAATTAATTATTAAATAATTCTTGTAACTACATATACAAACATCTTCTTAATACTTATATGAGTAGAATATTAATCAAAATTAATTTGACGTACAATCGCATCATTGACATGAATATCATTTGTAATCTTATATGTAAGATAATCTGATTTGCAATAAGTGGTTGGAACAAAGTTCTGATTAACTGTGATGACTTGTACCATCACGTTTTATAAAATCAGTTGATTAAAATACCAAATATATATTACACTATACTAATTTTCATTTCATAAAGAGAATTACCAGATGTAAATTATAAATAATTTTTAAAAATTTGGACAACAAGCAATACTGCGAACAAAGTTACCTTCATTAGGACTCACATAGTAAGTACTTTTATTGTTTCAAATAGAATAATTCATCCAATTCAAGTAAATAATTTTTCAATAAAAAATCTACTTATTTTAAAAAGTTGTTTTATTAATGAAAAAGAATAATTAAATATTTACTATTTCACTTGCATTAACTTTCTATGAAAATTACCTGTTCAATGAAAATGATGATTCAATTTAGGAACACGCACTGTTAAAAGAAATGATAGTGACTTCCATTACATTTAATGGAAGCTATTATAAATTCATTTGCTGTGAAAACCTATCTCAGCGACAATTTCAACTAATGTTGGAATGTAGAGTTTTTTGATAAATAAATGTCAAAAATTGTTAAATTTACTCCAACTGTATTTTTCATATTATATTAAAGTATAAAAAACTTGTATGCAAAGTCTCAAATCACTATTTATCATAGAACTAGAGATATGAGCAAAAATGTAATGTTCAATAACAGCGCTACCCCAACTTTTTATCAAACTTCATGCTCTTGAAGCTTGTTGATATGTATTCAAAGACTTGCAGTATTATAACTTCTTTTTTATTGTTAAGTTAAATTACATTCACCTGTAAAGTTTTAAGTCTATATCTTTAATAGAATAAAATGACTTGAAATGTAATATCTTAGCAGTGTCATAATTACATGCAATGGAAGCCACTATCATTTCTTTTAACAGTGTGTGTTCCATAATTATATAATTATTTTCCATTTAACAAGAAGTGTTCCTATGAATTTATCTCTAAAACATCAGGATTTTCAGGAAAAAAATGAGAAAGTTGGAATTTTTCCAAAAATTTAAAAAACATGAGTTTTTTATTTTGGCTGTTTATAAATTCGTAATGTTTAAGAATTAAATGAATAAGCGAAAAGCTATACAAATGTATACCTAAATAGATGATTTGAAGGTCAAGTACTTCCATGAAACCACTACTTTGTCAATCCAAAAGGGTTTTTATGTCATATATAAAGTATAAATAAAATATCTAATTTCAATAATATTCATATACTGGTTGCAAGATATCTAGAACCTAATGACAGAAATAGAGTTGATTTTATTTAAAAATGCCCTACTGAAAAATATATATGAGATCTCATATGAGATTTTGGCACGAGAACTCATATGAGATCTCATATGAGATCCCGTATGAGACCTCATATATATTTTCTATTTTTAACCCTACAAAGAAATATACATGAGATCTCATATAAGATCTCACATGCGATCTCATATGAGTTCTCGCATGAGATCACACATTACAATCTCATATGAGATCTCATATGAGATCTCGTATGAGTTCTCATATATACTTTATATTTTCAACCCCTACTGAAATATCTATATGAGATTTCATATGAGATCTCATATAGATTTTTCAGTAGGGGTTGAAAATATAAAGTATATATGAGATCTCATATGAGATTGTAATATGAGATCTCATGCGAGAACTCATATGAAATCGCATGTGAGATCTCATATGAGATCTCATTTATATTTCTTAGTAGGGTTGAAAATAGAAAATATATATGAGATCTCATATGGGATCTCATATGAGATCTGATATGAGATCTCATATATATTTTTTAGTGGGGTTGAAAATGTAAAATATAAATGAGATCTTATATGAGATCTCATATGAGATCGCATGTGAGATCTCACATGAGATCTCATATATATTTTTCAGTAGGGTGTTTAATATTGTGAAAAGATATCAATTGTTTATAAACATTCAATTCTATTTTGTATCTACTAAAGTTCAATAATATTTACTTGATATGATAATTTAATGAATTCTGATTTCGGATAACCTAAAGAATGATTATAATATTCTCATACTCAAAATTAAAATTCAATTAAATCTACAAGGTTATTTTTATTCTTACTTATTTGTTACATACGTTGTTTTACTCTGAATTACCGATAACATTTAATAAAAAGTAAGTTTTAGAAGCTATATTATCATTAAAACATTTCTTTTCGAATATAAAACATTGTAAGAATAAATTAAGTACAATAATTATAATATGAAACTTCTGATGAATAGATTCTGTTGTATACATCTATTTGCAACAGTTTCTACTGCTGGGATTGATTTTCAGTGTATTCTGTTAGGCTCTATTCACATAAAAAACATAAGGCTGGACACTGTTATGGAAAACTTGGTTCACGAACTCGCTAAATAAATCGACAATAGAGAATAAAAAATAGCAGTGGTGTTTAATTTAATGTTACTTTATATATATATATATATATATATATATATATATATATATATATATAGTAACGTTTTTGTTTCATTTTAATATTATGACTTAATTATTAAATAAGAAAAACGATTTATCCTTTTTTGCCGGACGCTTCAGGTGTTACCTATTAAAAAGAACCTATTGTAAGTAAATATCTCTGATATTTGACCTTAGCCAAGTTATAGAAAATATAGCTACAACACTGTATTCTTCGTCAAAAAATATGAAAAAATACATGTAATCATTGTTGTTTATACTTTTAAGTAACTTTTCACAAATCCCGCGGAAAAAGTGAGTTGCCCCGACATGCTCATAGCAGCCTCTTTTCCATTTTTGTTTTATAGCTAGTGATCCAAAAATATTAGAACGGAGTATTCATATTTTGTATGTATTTTTTGGCGTAAAATCCGATGGTACCATTAGTTTTGTTGTAACTATTACTGACAAAGCAAAAAAAGCAAAAAATTGATAAAAAATAGCTAAAAAACAGGGTTTTTCGACTTTTAAATATGGCGCACCACTCCAAAAAATCTGGGCAAAATAGGGCAGATTAAGGACGCAAATCCTCAACTTTCCACAAATTTTTGAGGCGGCACCCCTTTTTTTAAAGTTCTTAGAGCAATTTTAAGAATATTTTATTGTTTTTAGGTTAGTTTTTGACGTCAAAAATAGCTGAAAAAATTACAGTAAATGCGCATTTTTATATAGAATATGCTCAATTTTTTTCAAATTTCTCAATCGTCAATAAGGTGCCGAAAAAAATTATTTTCAAAATAACACGTTTTTTTGAGGTTAGGAGTACTGGAGGGGGGAGGGGTAGCAGGTCGCAGTTTAAAATTTCATTTTTCAGCAAACACTAACTAATTTTGGACGAAAATTTGAATTTCGTGATGGGGGGCATTTTACCTATCTTAATGGGGGGTACCCTTTTCTATTGGGATCTGACATGGTGGCGTGGTCTAAGCTAAGATGGCGTACCATAGCATACAATTTACATTGTCATATATTGAGCAAGTACCTGTTTTTGTTAATTATGAATCTTTCTGTGCTATTGGGCAAATACTAATCCTAGCAAACGTAATTTTATAGAAGGTGAACAAGTTTTCAGAACAAGACATATTATAAAGTACGTTAAAAATAGCAAAAATATCGGTGATATAATAATCTTTTCACGCAAGACACATAAGAACATATAAGAGATATATCTATATACAGAATGTGTTGGTTTGGGTTATCACCAAAATATCACCTAGCAGAAGCAATCATCTTAATTCTTCTCAATACGCTCAGACTCATCTGTACTGTATTTCTTTTCATAGAAATAGATAGTATGTGAAGGGTACATTAGCCGGTAGTTGAACATATGTCGGTAAATGGACAAATCCATTTTAGAATAAGGTTTTTAAATTAAAATAATATATCGAATATTACTATATTACTATTGTTGAAACATACATCATTTGATATTACAATTAATATGAATATATGCAAAATGATTTTTTTACTCTGAAATAAAAGTTTAATCCACGGCATGGTAATTTAGAGCACTCTTCCGAAGCGCGATCGACAGATTGCTGACATCCATTGTACTAAAGTTTCAGCCAAAAGTATTATAAAGTTCATATTCTATAATTTTGAAAAATTGATTGATAATATTATTAATTTTATCTACTTTGAATATTAAAATTATTTTCCATATTAATCCAGAATATATATTTTGTAATTAAATATCGAGGTTCATTGAAAATTAATGAATTTTCACCATCTTATAGTATTTGAAAGATGAAAATTTCACCCCATTTGTAGAATTTTAGAAAGTATATATTATATAAATATATTCTTTCTTTTCATGCATCATTTCAAATAATGCATGAAAAGAAGTTACGATTTTTTTTTTTAATTTTTGAAAGAGCTGTAACAAGGTTAGTAAAAGAATAAACGTTTATCACACATTTCGGCATATTCTCACTCATAGCCCTTTTACGCAAACTTCTTTTACGCTATTTTAATTTGAAAACCCTTGTCGGACTTTTTTCTATTTGATTTCGGTCCAATATATAAATATTCTTAATACGAATTCGGTCCTAAAATGAAGTTTTTATTTTGTGTATAATCAGACATATTTCTGTTCACCAGCATATACTTGCGAGACGTCTGTTTAGTGGTGAGAAATTCTTCGATGAGTGTCAAGGGTGGAATTTTGAAAGAAAATATTAATCAAAATTCCCTCCTAGATTCTCAATTTGTATATATCTTGTCGAGTGAGAGTTAAAGTGCGGGACGTAGAACGAAACCAGATTTGACACTTTCTCATTGATTGAATTTTTATTTTGAGCCGGTCTGTGGCACAGTCGGTAGGAGCGTTGGATTCGTATTCTTGGGGAACCGAGATCGAATCCTGCTCTCGGCTGTTTTTCAAACGAGCACCTCTGTCACATGTGCTTTGTACACAGTACACACTTACGAGCTCCGTCGCTAAGGGATGGAAAAGTGCAGTTGTAAAAATCAACTGACCTTGCGTCCCAGTGGATCGGGGTTTGATTCCCTAGGAAAAATTAGAAAAAATAATTTTCGAAGTTTTTCCGAGGGAATAAACCCGAAAAACACAAAAACATACAAAAAAGTCCCAATGGGCAAAATACAAAAATATAAAAAAGTCCCACTGGGCAAAAACTAAAAAATCAAAATAATAAAATTACCAGATGATGGCCTATCATATAGACAATAAAAAGTCTGGAAAAGGCCAATAAAAAGAGAGAAGAAGAAGAATTTTTATTTTCGTCTTACTCTTTGTACTTGAAGATAATAACAATCATGGTATTTATTATAAAACAATCGCATATATACGCTTACATTCTTTGAAATTTAAAAAAATTTTTTAGCTGGAGTAGTAACTTAAAACAGATCAAGAGGCGCGGTAGCGCCTCGACAGCGAGTTAAGGTACGAATACGAAAACGTCGAGGCGCTCCTTTTATACTTTAAAATAGAGTTTCAATTTTATACACTCTGAATTTTCAAGAAAATATTTAAAATATTACGAAATAAAATATAAATTCAATGCGCGGACAAAATTCAATTGTCAATTTTAAATGATTTGTTTTATTCCTTAATAATTTTCAAATATTTTTGATTCTAGTAATTTTTTTTTTTTTTTTTTAAAGAAAAAAGATTAATATATAAAGGATATTGTCCTCTATATGATTAACCTTTTTTATATGGTGAAGTCGAGGAAGTCCAGCCCGGTACCCGTTTAACACATTACATCAGGCTAGACTGTCAGACCCACCATACCGAAAACTTTGATGAAATTCATAAAGAAAAAGGAGCTGGCATGAATTGCACTAAAAGAAAAATAAACGTTACTTATCTTTTGTTGCTGTTTTAAGTTGATCGGCCTAGCTTCATTGCCGATTCGTGCCAGCGCTCCCTGTTTTCTCTTTTCTTCTCTTTCTATCTATGATTTATAAATAATCCAGGAGTAGGCACTGTCCCTTCACGTAACCAAGAAGTACGCGCGTTAAAGTATTTGCGAGCAAAGAACCTTGGAAATCAAATTCCCATTAAAGACTTTTCTGTCAAATTATTTTTTAAAACGAAAAGCTCAAAACTAAACAAAATGCTGAATAAAAACTTGGGTCTTTTGTTAATTAAAGTCACATTTAAAATCCCTAAAAAATTGAATAAAGAAAAACAGAAGGAAGGGAATAAAATAATTATTTTACTATCTCTGTATTATCACAAACAAAAATAGATGGAATGTATCACGGGCCCTCGGCCTAAAGACCAAGGGCCAGTCGAATGTGCTTCAATCTGGTCACGCACTAGAGTCACCTGCACTTTCTTTCCAAGCAAAGCTTCACCCGCCGTCATGAATGGTGGAGAGCTCCCAAACTCGCCTGTAAAGTTAGAGTGATGGTCATTAAGAGGAGGTCACGTATCTCTGTCCTTTTCTAATCAAAGAATTGAGTTTTTTACACAAACTAACAACTTTAGCAAAAAATGAAGAGAAAACCGCATCTCGTAATAAAAAAAGCAATATTTTCTTTGATAAGAAAGAATTAATTTTATTGCTTCGTTCTCAAGAAAACCTTGAAAAACTTAAATCATAGAGGTTAGGGTGGACAATTTGGTTTTTCAAGGTTTTCTTGAGAACGAAGCAATAAAATTAATTTTTTCTTATCAAAGAAAATATTGCTTTTTTTGATACAAGATGCGGCTTTCTCTTCATTTTCTGATAAAGGTATTAGTTTTTGTAAAAAAATCATTTCTTTGATTAGAAAAGGACAGAGATACGTGACCTCCTCATAAACTTGATCGTCTTTCTTACTCATTAAGGTTTTAGTTTACAGGTACGCCCTCTCTTTGCTCCACCATCCTCGCATATCGTTTGCACAGAGAAAGTAAAAAAAGCGTGTAAAGCTCTAATTCGTCAGCTTATGAGCCAGACCCTGGATCTTACGATCCAATTTTTAACCCGCGAGCTGCAGGGATCGTGTAAAAAGAATGTGCTCGTTCCTTGTTACCGGATGTAAAAATAAAAGATAGAGAAAAAAAATTCAGACATAATAATGTTACTTAGAATAAGTATCTCTTGGTCGCCATCTCCGTCTCTCCGCGTCTGTTGCTCCATCTCTGTTTCCGTCACTCCATCTCCGTTTCTACGTCTCCGCTTCTTTATCTCCGTCTCTCCGTCTCTGTCTCCGTCTCTCAGTCACTCCATCTTCCTCCCTCCGACTTTGTTTCGCTGTCTTTATGTCTCAATCTATCTTCGCTTCTCTGTCTCTATCTCTCTGTCTCCGTCTAACCGTCTCCACTTCTTCGTCTTCGTCTCTTATTGTCTTCGTTTCTCTGTCTCTGTCTCTCTGTCTCCGTCTCTCCATCTTTATTTCTTTGTCTTTGTCCCTCCGTCTCTGTTTCTCTGTCTCCGTTTCTTTGTCTCCATCTCTTGTTTGCCGCCTCCATCTCTTGGTCGCCGTCTCCGTCTCTCCGCGTCCGTTGCTCAGTCTCCGTTTCCATCACCCCCTTTCCGTTTCTACGTCTCCGCTTCTTTATCTCCGTTGCACTGTCTCCGTCTCTATGTCTGCGTCTTTATGTCTTCGTCTCTTTCCGTTTCTCTGTCTCTATCTCTCTGTCTCCGTCTTTCCCTCTGCGTCTCTCTGTCTCCGTCTCTTCGTCACTCCATCTTCGTCTCTCCATCTTCGTCTCTCCATCTTCGTTTCTCTGTCTTTATAGCTCCGTCTATCTTCGTTCCTATGTCTTCGTTCCTCCATCTCTCTGTCTCCGTCTTTTCGTCTCAACTTCTTCGTCTTTACCTCTCCACCCCCGTCTCTCCGTCACCATCTCTTCGTCTCCATCTCTCCATCTCCGTCTCTCTGTCCCCATCTCTCAATCATTGTCTCTCCATCTTTTATATATATATTGCGACGAGTATACATACTCACGCATTCAAATTTCCCGCCTGACGGCCAAGCTACTATAGAACAATAGTTTCGAGCTCAGCCGCCAGGTGGCAACCCCAAACGCCGCCACACGTATTAGGAAAAATGAGGCCGGAGTATATAAGAAGCCGAGAAGCTAAGCTCAGCACGCTGTGTAGACTACCATCTCTTCTCCCTCTTTACCTGAGTGAGCACGCTAGACTAAGAGAGAGTGAGAGAAGTAGTAGCTGGCTTCCTTCTCCTGTAGAAGGCCTAGCTTCTCTTTTTTGTACATGAGAGTAGACCGAGTGCGCACGCTGGTCTACACTCTAATGCATATAATGGCAACATAGAATTACGCCGAGTGAGCACGCTGGCGTAAGGCTATGCTATCCAAGAGCATACACTGGCAACCTTTTGTCCGCCGCATACCTTCCGTTGCGCCGTTAAGTTTAAGGGTGACGTCCACCCAAAATCTTACTAGATTTTTGATGACCGCGCATTAAATTAAATTAAGGGTGTCGTCCACCCACCGCATTTAATCATTTGCAACTCCGTCCGACCGTTATTCCTTTTTATAATTATAATTAGTTTAAGGGTGTCGTCCACCCAATCCCGCCGTAGCCTTAGTTATAATATATTAGTTCGTTCTTATTATTTAAGCCTCGCGTATTTTATTAAAGCAATAAATAAAAATAGTAAATTAATCTTTTGGTTTCCCTCTTGCTTGTATTGTTACAGGAAAAGGCCGTCGACGAATCATCGATCAACCCGGCCGTAATAAAAGATTAAATAATTAAATTCATTCTCTCTACTTCTTAAATTCATTTTTCTTTATTTTTCAAATTGAATTTAAATAGCCGTCAAGAGGCTGCTCAAAGATAAACATTAATTAATTTTGTAATTTACACTTAAGGTTAGGTTAGCTTATTTGTATTATATAAAGACATTAGGGTTAGCTTTGATTAAACACGTTATTATTATTTCACATTTATAAGCGTCGTTGTATTTGAGCATTGATAGTATAATAAAGCTACGGTGCTCCCTAGTATAACAAAACGTGTTAAACCTGGTTATTCTCCTTTACTTTCCGCCGTCCGATCCCTCCAACTCCTGCCGTTCTTACCCTGGTAACTCGCTGAAGTGTCTGGCAACAGGAGTTACACGTATTTCCCCCTCCCGAAAGGGAAAAACGTTACAATATATATATATATATATATACGAAGTCGTATTATTTTTGTTGTACAACATAATGTACAGTTAATAAATTTAAATATCTAAAATAAAATAAAAATATCTCTGTCTCCGTTTCTCTGTCTCAGTCTTTATGTCTCCCCTTGTCTCCGTTTCTCTGTCTCTGTCTCTCTGTCTCCGTCTTTCCGTCTCCAACCCTCCGTCTTCATCTCTCCGTCTCTGACTCTGTGTCTCCGTTTTTATGTCTTTGTCTGCCTCCGTCTCTCTATCTCTGTCCCTCCGCCTTTCTGTCTCCGTCTCTCTGTCCCCGTCTCTCCGTCACGTCTCTTCGTCATTGTTTTTCCGTCTTCATCTTTTCGTCTCTATGTCTCTGTCTCTATGTCTTCCTCTGCCTCCGTTTCTCTGTCTTCGTCTTTCCGTCTCCGTCTTTCCGTCTTCGACTCTCCGTCTCCGTCTCCATCTGTTAATCTCCGTTTCTCCGTCTCCGTCTCTCCATTTCCGACTCTTCGTTTTCGCCTCTTCGTTTCCGTTTCTCTGTCTCCGACTACCCGTCTTCTTCTTTTCGTCTCCACCTCTCCGTCTCCGTCTTTTCATCTCCGTCTCTCCTTCTCCGTTCCTTCGTTTTTATCTTTCCATTTTTCCATCTCCGTCTTCTCTTCTCTGTCTCTATCTCTCTGTCTCCGTCTTTCCGTCTCCATTTCTTCGTCTTCGTCTCTCTGTCTCTATCTCTCCGTCTCTTCATCACTATCTCTTCGTCTCCGTCTCTCTATCTCCGTCTCTCCGTCCCCGTCTCTCCGTCATTGTCTCACCATCTTCATCTCTACGTCTCCATGTCTTCCTCTGGCTCCGTTTCTCTGTCTTGGTCTCTATGTCTCCCCTTGTCTTCATTCCTCTGTTTCTGTCCCCGTCTTTCCGTCTCCGTCTTTCCCTCTTGGACTCTCCGTCTCTATCTCCGTGTCTTAATCTCCGTTTCTCCGTCTCCGTCTCTCCATTTCCGACTCTACGTTTTCGCCTCTTCGTCTCCGATTCTCCGTCTTCGACTACCCGTCTTCGTCTTTTCGTTTCCGTTTCTCCATCTCCATCTCTCCGTCTTTATCTCTCCGCCTTCGTCCGTCCATCTCTGTCTCTCTGTCTCTGTTTTTTCGTCTCCATCTCTCCGTCGACGGCTTCGTCTTCCCGTCTCCGTTGCTCAGTCTCCGTCTCCATGTCTTTGTCTGCCTCTGTTCCCCTGTATCTGTCTCTCTATCTCCGTTCCTCCCTCTTCGTCTCTCTGTCCCGTCTCTCCATCTTCGTTTCTCCGTCTTTGTCTCTGGGTCTTTGTGTCTTCGTCGACGTCTCCATCTTCTTGTAGTTCTAGAAGTTTTTACCTCGTTGCTTCTGTTTTTTCATGGTTAACTTTGTTCGTTCTCTACAGATCTTAACTTGTTGGCTTGTTTGTCATCATTTCTTTCGGTCACGCGTTGTTCCTAGCGGGTTTTAGACGCCTATTCTGCGCTTTCTTACTGGCTTATTCATTAAGTTTAATATATTTCTCATACTTTTACATTTTATTATTTCCTAGAATATTCCACCCGTAACAAAAAGCATTTTAAGAAAGTTTGAATGTTAAAAAAAGTAGGCATTAGATATCTGTGAGAGTTGTAATAAATAATTTTAATAGGCATTTGATGAATTTTACTTTTCAGACACTATGACCAAATACATGTGGCAACACCGTCAAAGTAAGATAGCTGCAATGACGTGTTCGTTTTTTGAATTTAATGGTGTAATGCATGTGGAGTATAAGTGCAAATACTATCTGCAGATTAAAAACGTTATTTATGCATAAAAGGCTAAGGCGATAATTAGGATAATTAAATATAAATGTTCAAATAAATTTCAAATAAAATAATAGATATATTAAATCATTTAAATATAAATTTATTATATAATAGCAGTGGCATTTTATAATTTTCTAATCATAATTTTTTACTTACTATCACATTTTTATAATTTAACAATAAGTTTAATAAGTAATTCGAACGTATATAAAAGTGACATTTGTAATAAATAACTCAATCAAAAAAATTAAACATGCATAAAGTAATATGAATTATATTTTTATAGAAAAGTAACAATATAATATTCATCAACGTATTAACAAGTTGTATAAGAATAGCTTAGATGAATAATTTAATAGTACAGATTAAAATATAAATAAATGAGGAAATCCGTGAAACTATTAACAAATTTCTGAAAACAGTAAATTTAGGAGCAGACCTCCCATTTTTCAGTATAATGTTCGTTATGAACCACAAAATAATAATCAAAGGTGTTGCAGCTCAAATCTAAGACGTTATCAAAGTTACAGGGACATTAGTGTCCAAATAAGGTCGAAAAATTTTAAACTTTAAAAAATCCTAAAAAAATTTTAAATACATGTTTTTGACGTAAAATTTTGTGCAGATTTCAAAAAAATTATTGTTTTCTACATTTGAAGTCATTTGACGACGCTAGGCTCTTAAAACCTACCGTAAGAGCCGATTTTTTGCCCTTTCTTTTTTAAATTCTAACTCTAAGCCGAATTGACGTAGCGAGCCATTATTGGTCTCAAAACGTTGGTCAAACCTTCAATTTTTTGATAAAAATATATTCATAAGCCGAAAATTGGATTTTCGTACAGCTACTGCACCAATTATGAAACGCGTTTTTAGCCACTTTTTGGAGTATATTCAAACGGCTGTAGCTCACCCGCTTATTTTTCCTCGTAATTTTAGCAAATTATTTATTTTCCATAAAGGGACCAAAATTTTAAGACCAACTGTGACTTGGCCCTTATGGCCCTTATGGCCCTCTAAATCTGGCGCTACTTACTAAAATCTTCAGTTTCAAGACACTGCCAAATCATTTGGTCTTTTTTTTCAAAAATTTTTATAATCAGGCCTCTTTGATATAAACTGACAAATCCTAAAAGTTTAGCCGTTTGAAGATACTCCAAAAAGTGGCTAAAAACGCGTTTCATAATTGGTGCAGTAGCTGTACGAAAATCCAATTTTTTGCTTATGAATATATTTTTATCAAAAAATTGAAGGTTTGACCAACGTTTTGAGACCAATAATGGCTCGCTACGTCAATTCGGCTT